>MU224031.1:669871-697041 GCA_018584345.1 Thuja plicata
ACATGAACTCAGGCAAGAGGAACATAAAATCCAGATAGATTTATTGGAATTGCAAGCCATTTTGATTCCACATATTGAGGCTATGCAAAAACATTTGAAGAAAGGCAAGGACTTAGTCACTATGCCAGAGATGAGTTCACTTGACACAATCACAGGTCTAGTAGTGGACATAAATGAGCATATTATAGTTATGAAGACACTGAAGGAGACATGGGAGTCAGCATTGTCTGATCTCCAAACTAAATATAAGTACATTTTCGACAAGTAATTGTTATTTTGGCACTTTTTTCAAAAAAGGGGGATAATATGTATGGGATAATATATTAAAAGATGATATTAAAGGATGATAATGTATGGAATACAATTTTTGAAGTGTATATAGCACATAGGGACTCTCAACCAAGGGGGAGTTATAAGTTTTGAGTTTTGATTGATGACTTTGAAATTTTTGTCAAAATGCCAAACTAATGACAAAGGGGGAGATTGTTACCCTATTCACTTTGTTGTCATAAGTTTTGTCAAATTCATAAGTAGCCAAGTCTAGTCGGTAAAGGAAATGGAGAGTACTACTGAGTAGGAGAAGTTAGTCGGTAATGCAAGCAAAGGGAGAAGCATTCGGTAAAGAAAGTAGAATCAAGCACCGAGTGAAAATAGTCACTGAGTGGAAATGTTATTCAGTCATAATTACTGAGTATCGAGTTCAAAAATGTACACTGAGCACCAAGAGTAGTAATTTACCGAGCAATTGAAGCATTTACTTACCGAGAAATGTAGGCAAGGCAACTAAGAAAGTAAACTAAGTCAAATCTTGATAAGAGCACACTCAATGAATTGAGAGACGATGTCAGAAGAATCTATGATCACTAAAGTCAGTTGGTTACAAAATCTATGAACCAGATTAATCAAGAATAAGATGCAAGGCAGAGATTAAGCAACAAAATAGATATTGTGAGTTCCAAGAAGGGAACAATTCCCAAGGTAACAATCAGGTAGTTTACCAAGCAGAAACAAATCTTAAGGATGATCGAATGACTGAGATTGACCTAGGAAAACCTAATCAAGGAGATTAAGAGGCAAAAGTAGAGGATACTTAATAAGTGAAGAATCCTTATGAGAACATTTTTTTTGAGGAAGAAAAAAAAGGTAGAGGACAAGAGACATAGAATGATGTTACTATTATGGGATGATTTGATGATCACATCACCGAGTAGATTCAGAGGTAAAGAATTTAGAGCATAAAGAGTCTGATCAAGCATAACAGTTTGATGCATTATTTCAAACAAGTTCAAAGCATTGTTAAATACATTGTTTTTGTTATTTTGTAAATCCCACCACTGGGTAGATTCTTACAGATCTTATTTTGTAAAGTCTCTAACAAGGTACAATTCTTAGAGAAGAATTTGTCAAATCCTCTAACAAGGTAGACTGCATAAGTCTTTATACTCTTAATAGAGTAATCTATTAGAAGTAGCTAAACATTGTAGCTCTAACCGAGCAACCTTTTTACTGCAGTAGTGAAGGATTGTGGGTGTCATCCCCACCGCAGTTTTTTCCTCTAACCAAGGATTTCTACATGACCAAAAATCATGGTGTTATGGGTCTATTTGTTGTGTGTACTTGAAGTGATTTACATGTTTTAACTTGCTTTTCATTTATAGTTTTCATTTGGTAAAGGATGCTGAAGTAAGACAGTTTTAAGAGTATACAAGTTTTAAGTGAACTGATTCACCCCTCCCCTCTCAGTTCATACTCTTGTATGACATTTCCAACAAATGCTATATCAAAAGAGATTATGAGTGGTGCAGGAGCACCCTTAAGGTCTATTGAAAGATATTAATCAGTTTTGGCTTGTAGCTTGGTCTGGCCAACCATCCATGAATAAGGTCTAAACTATAAAGTCCCTAGTGTGTGTTTGAGGTGTGGTTTAGGTTTGAAAAGGTTAGGGTTGTGTTGTTTGAGTCTAGTGGATTTTAGGAGTCTAAGGCCTAGAAGTCAACTCAAAAGTCAAAGAGTTGAGTCCCAAATTTGGAAGATTTATAATTTTTAGTTGTTTTCTAGCCATTTGAGGTCAATTGGTAAAGTTTGGAACCAATTAGGACTCTCAAAATGTAAAATTTGTTATTTTGACAAAAGTTATCAAAGTTGTCATGACAACAAACATTTCCTAGATTTTAGGAATCAGCCATTAAGGTGCCCAAATCTTGACTAAATGGTCTAGACAGATGGGATAGGAGTATATAAGGCTAATTCAACCCTAATCTGATAGTTAGATTTCATTTTGTACGGACTGATCACAAGGAAAGATCAATTTTGCAGTGTAATTGGTGACAGAGCCATCATCCATCACTTTATTGGATTGAATGGACTGAATGAATGATTGGATAGTGTTTTCAATGTAGTTTCCAAGCTTTTTGTGGTGTTATTTTGATAGATTGTGTTAGCACTTTTTCTTTCAACACTTACCTAATGATGACAATATACCTTATATACTTGAATGCAACCTCTTTTAGACAAGAGAAAGGCTAATTGCTAAGGATTGGATAATATCCTTCTTCATTTTTGAGCTCCATAGACTCAGGCAGGTATTACCTAGATATTTCACTATGTTTTAAGTAAACTTCAAATGGTGGATAGGGTCTTCACTGCTATGTTATTATATTTCTAATTATATCAATAAGATACCACTCTTTGAATGACTGGAAACAATTCTGAAACAGAGCTTGACAAGGAATATTATGACTATAATAACAAATAATAGTGGCATAAGGATGTTTATCCTTCTTCTTTTTATGAGTTTAAACTCAAGGAAGGCTAACCTTTTGATTCACTCTCTAAGGAATCACTAAAATGGACACTATCCTGCTGATATGAGTCCTTAATGAGTTCAGCTCATTTATTCTAAGAACTAGATGAAATTGATTAATTTGTGTATAATTGAATGGAGAAAACACTTGCTCAGCAAACTCTAGATCAGTGCCTATTCCTTGGGCAAAGATTCAATGCAAACATATGTCAACAATAATAAAATAATGCAATACTGAAGAATGCCTTACAAACTTCATACAATCTAGATTGGATGCCTTACAAACAATCTAGTCAACTCAATACTTCTTCATCAAATCTTCACAACCATGTCCTGCTCTCTGAAATCATTTACAAAATTTAACTCTCTTCTTGAGAAAGACTCACAAATGATTAGACACACTACCTTGTAGTAGGTATATTTCAGATGCCTTACAAATGAACTATACTAGAGCATAAACCACAGTCAAAAGAGACAAAATAGTAATGAATAAGAACTGCACTGTATTCTCATTAATCCAAGTTGTTTCCAGATATCCAGACAATAAAATCAAGAACTAAGCATGAAAAAGAAGTATGCTTTACAAATATAAATCTTCAAAACAATGGTAACTTGTACTGAACCAAAAAAAGATAGGAACAAGAACAAGACCAGGAACCTCCACAGGAACCAAAATAGGAACCTGAAATCAGAACCCTCCTAACAGAAAAGAGAAGAGAAAAAATAGAAGAAGGAGAAACCCTAAAAACTATGTCTGGAAAACACCTATCCTTCTCTCAAATCTGATTTGCACTCATTCCTCCTTTTCAAAATATCTGACTCCATCTATCTTTTCAAAATTTGACCTTTCTTTGCCTAAGAAAATCTGATTTCCATCTGCTGAGAAAATATCTTTGAAATCTGAGAAAATATCTGCTCACAAAACCTTCCAAAAAGCTCTAACAAATCTGAATTTTGCAATAAAATATATGTGCATGTTGTCTTATCCCCTTTGTGCAAATATGATCCTATTCTCTGATCTTCATTCTATCCAAATCTGATTCTTTATTCTGCAAAAATCTGATCTTTCATGTGTTGCAACATCTTCCCGGAATGCATCTCTTAATATTTGAAATAAAATACTTTTGCAAAGTATGCACCACTTCACCCCTTAAAATTTGCATATCATTTAAATTTCCTTTGAAAACCCTATTTTCTACCTATTAAGCCCAGAAGCCACCAAAAATTGACATATGGCATATGCTGATTCACTGTTATAAACTAGTCCTAACTGTGCCTTTAACCCTGGTTAGCTTTTCTTCTTGGTCTCTAGGTCTCTAAATATTTTTACTAACCACAGTTAAATCTGATGACCATGCAACCAACATCAATCTCCAAGTCGCCATCAAATTTTAACTCAACTATCAACCTTGGGCAACCTGGTGACTAGCATCTGGCGGCTAACTCCATCTGGCGACCATGCGATAATCGGTGGTTACCTCCTTGTTGCGGCAGTGATCTTCTCTTCTGGCTACTTCATGACTAACCACTAGCAGTCAGTCACCAAGTCTTAGTGGCTAGCTTTGGAATTTCTTGACTGTGCTACTAACCACTAATGGTCAGTTGCCAAGTCTCCACGGCTATCTCCTTTGACGGCTAACTTCTCGCGACTGCGCGACCTGATGCGACGTGTCACTTTCATCAAAATTTATTTTCCTCCATTTTTAGGCATGAAAAATGAGGTGGTTGGATGATTGGGCACGCACGTGGATAGCCTCCTCACCTTTCTTCAAATTCATATGTCTACGTTTTAGCTTATAAGGATTTCAAAATCCTTCTGAGGCATGAATGTGGGATAATTAGTTTTGTAGTTTCAAAGGCATTTTTGAAATTTAGCCTAAAATTAGGGGTTTTCCCATGCATCCATTCCTCCAGCCCTCAAGAGCCTACCAAGAGCCTCTGGGCTCTCTTACTTATTTCATATACTATGTGTTTTAGTATATAAATACTAAAAATGCCCCCGCACAGGCAATATGGGACAAAACACCATTCACTGTTTTAAGCTTTCTGAGAACTTCCTGCCTTCTGCTCATCAATGGAGCTATTTCAATGCAAATGAAAACCACCAATGGCCTCCATAGGACAAGGTGCCACCCTCCATGGAGTTACTTCTACAGATTTAACTTAAAATCTTTTAAAAAACTTCAAACTTCTCCATAAAATGCTATCACAACATCTGCTGGTAATGTTGTTTGCAATGTATTTAATATGAAATGCCCCTCATTCTGCATAACATACCTTGCTATGTACCTGCTATTGCATTAGTTTTTAATCTCCATTTTATACTTGCACAGGCTTTACATCTGGTTCTTGTGGAATGACGCTGGCAAAGGTTGTGGACTTTGAGTTTACACCTGCCGCCTGACATTGCCTTTGCAAATTTCTAAAGCCTCATCAACAAATAACTTTGACTCACCCTGTCAAATAGCTATCATGCCTTGTCTATACTACTGCACTGGATATTGGCATAGCATTGCATTCATAATCCCCCCAAAAATAGTGTGAAGTTTTCCTCCCTTCATGGCGTGAGCTTTGGGCATAGTGGTCTGGGCTTTATATTGCGTAAGTATCTAAAGCTTTGCATTTAAATGACTTCAAATTCCCCCTTTCACGTCTGCGCAGACTTCATGTAGAAGTTGACATTGTATTTTTATTTAACATTTCAATTTCCTTTATCTTTAGCGCAGCAGATGCTGGCTCCTTGTGTTTGCTTTTGCAAATGCATTTGCAATTTAATATTTCAAAAACTTTCAACATGCTCCTTTAATACTATTGCATGGGTTTCTTAACATTTGCTGTTCATTGTATTAATGTTTGCTGAAACATAATACACTCCCCGCAAAACACTTCTTGACGGCGCAAGACACCATGCTAGACTTCTTCATTTTCAAATTCAAATGTATTACTTTGACATTTCAAATATCTATTCTCATATTGCATGAGCTGCCTTTAATCCTCCATAGCATATAGTTTGTGGCTTCTAATATGCTATTTTGCCTTTTCATATTATGTAGACATCTTCTTGGCTCTTAACCAATTCATATGCCTATCTTTGTTTCCATTTTGTTTAATGTGGGCTCATCCACCAAATGCTATGCCGATCAATTGAGTATGCTTCTAATCAATTTTGAAATTGCTATGTATATTGGCCGTATTCCCTTTGTTGATGCCTTAATGGATAATTTTGTAAAAATGGTGTTGACATCCATTCAAAACAAAAAATTACCTTAGAATGTTCACTGACTTTGTGGTTGCAAGCTATCCCCATGAGAATGCAACTGGCATTAAAGTAAAATTCTGACAATGTGGACAATTCAACAAAATGATGGAAAGAAGATATTCCGTTAGATGGCATTGATTGTTGCTTTGTATTATTTGAAAGCATTCTTGCACCTAATGCCTCTTGTCCCCCTTTTTGCATTCTAAATTTTTACCATAAAGTACAAACCGGTGGACCTTATAATCATTTTAATAGTTATGTAGATTGATCACATTAATGGGAACTGGCCTCCGGAACAGGCCTTAAAAATTGATTGAAACCAACAATTTGACTCTAGCACTTGGAAAAATGATTTAATCATCATCATTAAATACACATGCAGAAGGGCTTCACTAGATTCATCCTCAAGCACAAGATATAACAGTGCAAACTTAACCTTTCAGAAAAATGTGTAGGTGCAAATGCTAAAACAACATAAGTTTCATCCGGGTCGACCATTGCAAAATCATTTAAACAAGCTCTAAAATTTCACCATTAGGTCAAATAGTATGTTCATATGAAATAAAAATGGTCCCATAATCGGATCTTGAAAATAAAATTCAGATGGAAAGTTATCACTCTTGCAAAATGACCATTTTGAAAACTTAATTCTGTTTTGCACTGTCAACTGCATAAAACACCTTTGAAACTGAACTTGCAAACTCATCAAAAAGATCTTTTAGAATTTCAACCTCTAGAGCCTGACTGAATGTCATATGTAGAACATGAATCCTCAACTATCTTATTATGAAAGTGAACCTCTCAACTGATACCAAACGGTAAATGTTAGCATCTTAACACTTTTCTGAATTTTAACACAGTGAAAAAGTAGAAACTGAATCTGGAATTCTCATGGAGAAGCAATCAACCGGATTGGTCAAAGTTTGGGAATCTTCAGATGAGTTCACTTCTAGGTCTATAATGCAGATCAACCTTCAATTATGTCCGACCTCAAACTGGGTGAAAATAAGGAAACCACAAAGTATGCCACTTAATTCTGAATTTTGCATTTTCAGTGAAACTTTAATAAATCAGAAATGGAAAGGCTCTAGAAAAGTGGATAAATGGATTGGTAGGAATCTGTAAATCTTCAAATAGGTGTAATCCTATGTTTAAAATATGAGAGAAAACTCAATTATCCAAAATTTTCACCCGTGTATAGATTTTCAAGACCTCAAAGTGGACAACTTAGCAATTCTGTACTTGAAAACACAGGAAATCAGAATTATTCACCAATGGAATGGTTCTAAAATACTTGTCATCTGATTTCATAAGGATCTAAAAAATAGAAAATATGGAGTGTGTGACCACTGGAACACAGTACAAAAGGAAATTTCTCAATTGAATCAACTGGTCAAAAGTTATAACCTATCAAACTGGGCTATTCAGATTTCTAGGCAGAACAAAAATGCAAACAGTTCTGAGCAACCAACTTTGGGAAGTATGAAAACCTATCAAATGGATTTGTAATGATATGAGATCTAAAACATAAGTTCTCTGATATATATGTAACACATTCCCCAAGTGATGGCTTATTAAACTCAACAGGGTGCAAGATATTCAGAAACAAACTAGGCCCCGGACAACAAAGTGACACTTTAGCAAAATACAGATTTAGGTGACCCCCTCAAAATGACTACTCCATAAACATGTCAGATTTGGAACTTAGGAGTTGGAACCCACTGCATATGCAAAATGGAAGGTACTGAAGCCTCTTACCAATTGGTACCTCATGAAAATCATCTGGGCATCCTTTTCAAGCATTCTAACTGAGCCTTCTCACCAAAGTTTTCAAGGGTATTCACTTTGCTTAACTGAAAAATTTAACATGGTCACTCCAAATTTGTTCCAAATTTAGGAGTACCAACAGATTGTAAGTTCTAGTTAGGTTTTGTTAAATTATTTGTGTTTTGCAACTTCACTGGCCAATTTTGGTCCAGTTATGTAAATAATGGGTTTCTTTGGAGTTCCCGTGGCTCAAACTCCATGACCACTTGGAATCCATTAGGACCTTGTATATAATGTATATATATGGATTTTGGAGTGTGTGTGTGTGGGGGAAGCTCAAGAACATTCAGGCCCTAGGTGAGTGGTGAGCATTCTGGTTAGGGTATCAGTACAATACAATGGAAATGGAGATTGCAGAGTGATTGGTATGAGCCAATCAAGTTTAGAGGAGTGTAGAGGCATGTGGTGCATACCTTCTTATAGAAGGATAAGTTCAGAGGATTCCATCTGATAGGAGGAAGAATTCTAAGTTGTCAAACCAGTCTACATGCCTTTGAAACCCTTGTTTCTAAGGGTTTGGTAGAAATCCATTGTACAAACTCTACTGAGATTTGAGACCTAGAAAATATTGAAGGGTAAGAAAAACCCAAAAATAATATGTACTTTTTTTCTAGGGTTGTTAAGTGAATCTAGGAGGAAAATCACTTTTTCAGTGATTAGGAGGGCTAATAGGCCTAAAAAGGCTACAAATCCTAGAATACTAGATTTTGAACTCGATTGAAAAATGGATGGACTCACTAAAATGAGTCCATAGGAGTTGGAATAGACCTAAGGAGTGTTGGAAAATTCACCTTAGGAGGTTGTCACCATTGGAGTTATAGGAGGCTTGTGAAGCCATGGTTACAAGGAAGTTAAGGAAGAGTGAAAGGAGTTGAGTTTGAAGTTGATGAGAAGTTCCTAGGGAGTGAGAGGATTAGGAAAGAATCCTCTAGTTAGGGTAGAGAAAAAGACCCTAAGGGAGACCCAGTGAAGGTCTTGGAGAGAGCTAGAAGGCTCTAGGAGAGGAGATCCTCATCAATGAGATAGGGAATTTTGATACTATAAGTGATGAAGGTATCTTCCTTGATTATTCTACTAAGAGAAAATCCTATAAATGTTTCAATTTGAGATTGAGGAAGTTGATTGAAAGAACTAATATGAGGATAGACAAAAAGTTTCAGATTCAAGAAAGAATATATGACTATGGTAAGATTGCAGAGATAAAAGAGGTCATTGTTGATCCTTTAGAACCTTTGGAGATTGATGATGAGATTGAAAATGAATCAATTCAGCTTACTGAAACTCCTAAGATTCTGAGGTATGTTAAGAAGAACAATCCTAAAAATCAAATCATTAGTAATGCAAGTAAAGGAATGATGACAAGATCAAAAGTAAGAGGTGAAATTTGTTTGATTTCTCAAGTGGAGCCAAAAACTATTGATGAATCATGTAGAGATGAATCTTGGACTAAATCTATGTAGGAAAAACTAGAACAGATAAAGAAAAACAACACTTGCGAAATGGTTCCAAGATGTAAAAACAAAAATGTGATAGGAGCCAAATAGGTCTTCAAAAAAAAAATGGATGAGGAAGGAATAATGTTAAGAAATAAGGCTAGAATATTTTGTAAAGGCTACTCACAACAAGAAGGCATAAAATTTGAAGAAATATTTGCTCTTGTTGCTAGGTTGGAAGCTGTGACATTGTTTCTTGCTTATGTTGTACATAAACACTTTAAAGTATATCAGATGGATGTGAAATCTACATTCTTGAATGGAGATTTGGAAGAACAAGTATACATAGAGTAACCTAATGGATTTCCTTTGACCGAAGATGAAGACATGGTTTGTAAGTTGAAGAAAGCATTGTATAGATTGAAATAAGCATCGAGAGCATGGTATGCAAGACTATACATGTATCTACTTCATCTTGGTTTCATAAAAGGTAATGTAGACAATAATTTATATTTAAGAACTGGTGAACATGGAATCCTAGTCATATAAGTTTTTCTTGATGATATTATTTTTGGAGGCAATGATAAAATGAGTAAAAAGTTCTCTAAATAAATGGAAAATGAATTTGAAATGTCAATGATTGGTGAGATGAAATTTTTTCTTGGTTTGCAAATTAATCAGAATAAAAATAGTATTTTTATATCTCAGTCCAAGTACCTTAAGGAAATGTTGAAGAAGTTTGGAATGGAATATTGTAAACCTGTTGGGACACCCATGGTGATTGGTTATAAACTTACTAATAATGATGAAACTCAAAGTGTTTTTCAGACAAAGTATAGATCAAACAATATCTAACCCACACTAGACCAAATATTTCCAATATAGTTGGAACTATGGAAAGATATCAAGAAGATCCTAAAGAGACACACCTTGCTTCTGTGAAAAGAATTTTTAGATACTTGAAAGGAACAATAGAGTATGGATTATTGTATAAAAAATCAGATGACTTTATTTTACATGCTTATATTGATGCTTATTAGGCAGGTAGTGTGGATGATAGAAAGAGTACAAGTGGTGGAAAATTTTTCCTTGGAAAAAGGTTGGTTTCATGGTTAAGTAAGAAGCAAGACTATATTGCTCAGTCTACTGCTAAATCTGAGTATGTTGTTGCTGCTATAAATTGTACACAAGTTGTTTGGATGAAACAAATGCTGAAGGACATTGGAATAATTTTTGAAGAGCTAGTGGTTCTCCATTGTGATAACACTAGTACAATGAATATGTCAAAGAATCCTGTAATGCATTCAAAGACTAAACATATTTCTATTAAGTATCATTTTTGAGAGACAAGGTAGCAGAGAAAGAGATTAGACTGGAGTATGTTAACAAAGGAACACATAATAGATATATTTACAAAACCTTTGCCAAAAGATGCTTTTGAGTATCTTAGAAGCATGCTTAGGGTGAGAGTCCCTCCCTGTGGTAATTAATTGATATAGGCATGCATCAGTCTAGTGGCTTTCAGAGCTATATCATTTTCTAGACTTGATGTATGGATCTACTCCTTAGGGGGAGTGATCGCAGAAACACTATAGAGCACATTTGGGTATTTTGCATCTGGCTACTAGACATGAAGATTTGAAAAAGCTATACGTTATAGAAGATTAAAGAAGATTTATGGCAACCTTTTCCATTGTTGTCAAAGGGCGAGAGATTCTATGTGAAAATACCTACTACTTTAGGGAGAATTATGTTGATGATACTGAGAAGATTGAATTGAGAAAGAGAGTACTTTTGGGTTGATGGATTTTCCCATATGTTTTCATGAATGCTAAAGGGGAGATTGTTGGATGATATTAGAATTGGGTACTATTGATGTTGTTGGCATTCATGTTTTGTCACTAATGTTAACATATGTTTCTATGGAGATAAAAGACTGGTTATTACTATTGTATGATGAATGACATAAGTGTATGAATACTGTACAGATGAATTAGAATGAATGAAGATGATGATACGAAGATGATGACATGTAACTGATTGAATGTTTGACAATGTTAAGTTGAAGATAATGCAAGGCATTAAATCAGTTAATGTATTGTATTATCATTGATGTTAACTTGATCTCATCTGTACGGTCATGTACATAATGCCAAAGACTTCAGAGAATTAAAGGAACCAAGGCTATGCAATCATTAATGCATACAAATCAAGTATTCACTAAGTGACAAACAACACTGATGGAGTGCACCCGACAGACAGAGAAAAAGAACAAAGTCACAGTGATACTTGATAAAGAAATGCACAGCACTACTGATGAGCAGAGTCACAGTGTTGCCTGACGAGAAAAGCAAAGAGTAACCCGACAGAAGAAAATACCGTGTTGCCCGATGGATGGAGATCACGAAGCTAACTAGAGTCTCGCTGACAGAACTATTAGTTGTCACAGACAACTAACTGCAAAGGTGACCGATAGAGTAGAGAGTTTAGAAAATGATAAAATATCTAGCTGGCAGAGCTCAATATAGAATTAACCGGTTGTCTACTTTGTTTTATTTGACCAGAGATAAGTGATTGATTTAAAGATGATTTGTACATTTGGCAAGAAGATATCTACGAGACAAATAAGGAGTTATGCTTTAAATCTAATTGGCTGGATTTTTTTTCACACCAAGAATCAAGAATCAAGAAATAATGAATATTATGTCTATATAAGAGACAAGCTTAATTCATTTAAAAAAGGGGATTAAGGGGAGTGAGTAAAAAGAGGATGCTAAAGAGAAACTGATGAAGAAAAAGTTCATGCAGTGCAGATCAAAAAAGTTGAAGGAAGAGCTAAGGAATTCTGCAGACACCGATGAATAGTGAGCACAACATCACAGAGAAGAAAGTATGGAGCATAAAGGATTGAATTGATACATTGGTCAGAGAGGTAATGTACTTAAATAGATCTAAAAATATGCAATTCAAAGTTGCAATATGAACAGGTCATTATGTTTCAGTTTAACCATTGAAGCATCAAGTCTCTTAACCACGAGTAGGAATTAACAGTCTTCTATATATTGAGGTACATCTCAAGGAGTGCCAAAAAGGTTGATTCATGAAAGTAGCATTGGATATGCCTGATGCCTATTGACAGTCTAAGAGAGAGGCTAATTCAAGGATGGAAGCATTAGATGCCCGATACTAAGTGACGACCTCTATGTATAAAATCCTCTAACAAGGTCACACCTAACAGTGTGTTTGTAACCTTTAATAGGGTTGGCTCTTAACATGGCTCACTTCAAAAGAGTGAAAATTTGGGGAACCGGTCCCAGTGGTTTTTCCCTTAATAGGGTTTCCACATTAAAAATCCATGTGTTATGTGTGTATGATTCATTTCTTTACTATTTTTTATCTTACATAGTTAACTATGGATTGATTGGTATACTCTGCTTATTTATTGAGTTTCGGTAAATAGTTATACTGCTTATCAATAATCAAGAAAGAATAAGGATTGATAAAGCAAATTGATAGATAGTTAATCATTATTAGTATTTCATGGCATGCATCTTGTAAGGACATAATAATCTGAGGTTTATTGATTGGTGGTTAAAGTTTGAAGGATAAATTTTTGAGGCGACTGATTCACCCCCCCTCTCAGTTATTACTAACAAAAGAAGGATTTGTGATGCTCTTATTTCTAAGGTCTCTTGGCTTAATATTTCATATTGGAGTTGTTATAGATGTTTTAGTGAATACTGGTTTCTAGACTGTGAGAGTGATTCTTGAAAGAGCGAGTCTCTATGTTTTAGGGATATCTTACAATCGATGATGATTCAAGTTATGTGAGATTAGGAGATAAAAAAACATATTAAGGAATATTTTTATTGATCGCAAGTCGTGTGATTATTGGTGACATCAACTGAGGCATGTATTCTAAAGGAGACCTATTTGGGGCCGACTTTATAGATGTAACATGGATTGTGGATTGCGAGCATGGATTGGAGATCTTAGAATATATTTGATATATTGTAATTGATGTTTACTTGTTTTAGGCACCATGTGTATCTTATCAAGGGGTTAAATAATTATTTATATATTGGGAAAGCTTAATTGGCCAACCTTACCAATTATTGTAATAGGGTATATATGAGAGATCTTTCCTTTTGAAAATATGGATGTAGGATGAGAAGGTAATTGAAAAGACAGAGATGTGTGAAAGCTGCAAAGCTTGATTAGCTACTAGATGTAGAGCAGAGTTTATGATTATAACACTTCATTGGAACTAACCAAGCAAAGATAGTTTCTATCAGATAGTTCACTGGATTGTATATTTCTTATATACACTTGTTCGGATTGTAAATCCTTGAGGGTGGCTTTAACCTTCTTTGGGAAGTGTGCTTGGGTAGTGAGCCCACTGTTACTCTTGAATCCTAACATGGTATATTCTTTAACATGGACTGTCTATTGTAATGTTGTAATAAGCTCCTAAGAGGGCTAAATATTTTAACAGGGATACTATATTCTCAGTACATAATTTGTGGGTGCTAATTCCCACTGGGGTTTTACCTTTAACAGGGTTTCCTCGATGACAAATGATTGTGTTATTGTGTCGGTATTTACTATGTTATCATTTGAATAGAAGTTTTGGTTTACCAAGTTTAATGTTTAATAATCTATCTCACAATTGATTCACCCCCTCGTCTTAGTTGTGCTGGTGGACTATTATTCCTAACATCAACATGATTCATATTTTGATTACATGTAGGTTGATGTAACCTCCTAGTCAGCTTAGTGACTGATAGATAAGGGACAAACCCCTAGTCTACTCAATTACTCAAATGTATCCTTTGGTAACGGTTTAGTGAATATGTCAGCTAGTTGTTCTTTTAATTGTATATTCTAGTGTCACTTGTTTTTCTTGTACTTGTTCCCTCAAGTAGTGATATTTGATAGATATGTGCTTTGTTTTTGCATGCATCACCAATTTCTTTGAAATATTTATTGCACTAGTGTTATCATAATAAATTATCATTGGGTCAGTGATCTCTCCATTCATTCCTTTCAAAAGTTGTTTGATCCATTCAATTAGCACCAAAAACAACATATTTTGCTTCTGCAATTGACTGAGATATGTATCCTTGCTTTTTACTTATCCAAGTAACTAATCTTTCTCTCACAAAGAATTCTCCATCAGTAGTGCTCTTTCTATCATCAATGTTCCCAACCCAATAAACATTTGTGTAAACTTTCAATCCAAATTTTCCTTCTCTCTTGTACCACAATCCATAATATTCAGTGTTCAAGTATCTAAAAATTCTCTTTACATCAGTCATATGTGATTGCTTAGATTTAGCAGAAAATTTTTCTACAATTCCAACTGTGTGTGCAATATCTGGTCTTGTGTGTACAACATACATCAAATTTCCAATCATATATCTATAAAATGTTTGATTTACCTCAGTTGTATGATATTCCTTTGTCAATTTGCATCCAGTCACCATAGGTTTTCCAACTAGTTTTGATTCTTCCATTCTGAATGTCATCAATAATTCCTTGATGTATTTGGATTGAGTAATGTAGATTCCTTTAGCCTGTTGTAAAATTTGCAAGCCAAGAAAAAATTTGATCTCTCCAAACATTGAAATTTCAAATTCTTTCCTCATTTCATCAGTGAATGATTTGTATAAGTTATCATTACCTCCAAATATAATATCATCAACACAAATTTTAGCAATAAGGACCTTATCATTATTTCCTCCCTTCAAATACAAATTGTTGTTATCACTTGTTCTAACTAATCCAATATTGATAAGATAGGAATGTAGTCTTTCATACCATGCTCTCGGTGCTTGTTTCAGTCCATATAAGGCTTTGTGTAGCTTACATACATGCTTTCCTTAGTAGGATCAACAAAACCTTCAGGTTGTTCAATGTATACATCTTCTTCAAGTATCCATTCAAAAGTGTAGATTTAACATTCATCTAATATATTTTGAATCCTTTGTATGAAACATCAGCAAGTAATATTCTAACTCCTTTAAGTCTAGCAATGGGTGCAAAAGTTTCTCCATAGACAATGCCTTCTTCTTGTGCATACCCTTTGCATACTAGTCTTGCTTTGTTTCTGGTTACATCTCCATTCTCATTCAATTTGTTTCTGAATATCCATTTGGTGCCACTGACATTCTTATTACTTGGTCTCGGTACTAATGTCCATGTTTTGTTTTTTTGTTTTCTCAATTTCTTCAGTCATTGCATTAATCTATTCTTCATTTTCAAGTGCATCTTTAACAGTTTTAGGTTCAAACTCACAAATCAAACATGTGTTGTTATTGAACTTACTTTGTGTCATCATGCAAACTCTTTTATCTCCAATAACATGATTATGTGGATGATTTCTTCTTACATATTTTGTAAGTACAGGTTCATTTTTTTGTTCTTCATTGTGTTCTCCAATTGGTATTTCATCATGATCTTCAATTGCAACATCTTCCTGATTCTCGGTTGGTGCATCTTGATGCTCGGTAAGATTACCCTATTGCTCATTAATGTTAGGTATTTTCTCAAGCAAAGTGTAAGGTTCTTCAATGTAAACAAATCTATTGTAGTCTTTAGGTTCTCTTTTGCTTTCCTCATCATTCTTCTCAGCATATTCATCAACTTTTACATTTTCACTTTTAATGATCTTGTTAGAAGACTCGTTCAAACATTTATAAGCTTTGCTCTTAGTAGAATATCCTAGAAATATTCATTCATTACATTTTGAGTCAAATTTCCCATTTCTATCATCTTTCACTATAGAGAATTGACTTCCAAATATTCTAAAATAACTCACATTAGGTGTATAACCATACCATAATTCCTAAGGTGTCTTGTTTGTATCTTTCTTCATTTGTACTCAGTTCAATGTGTATACAATAGTACTAATAGCTTCTCTCTAGTATACTTGTGAAACATTCTTTTCAATCATCAGTGTTTTAGCACAATCCACAATTGATCTATTTCTTATGTCAACAATCCCATTCTTCTGTGGTGTTCGCGGTGCACAAACCTGTCTCCTAAATCCATAATCATTACAAAAGTTAGTGAACTCATCATAAATAAATTCACCTCCTCTGTCAGATCTCAAAAATTTCAATTATTTACCTGATGCATAAGCATCTTGGGTCCTTCGAAATCCTTCTCAACCTAAAATATGTTTACTTTTTTTCTTTAGTTTGTTTGGAGACTGCTCGGTGAAGTGTTTAGTAACCCTGTTGTTCGGGTACTCTTTTTGTCTTTCTTTACCGACGAGTTTCAGTGTGTGTTGGTTTCTATTGCTATGTTATGCTTTCACCGAGTTGGTTTTCTGTGGCTTGGTTATGTTCTTACCAAGCTATCCCTGTTGCTCGGGTATCATCTTACCAAGTGTTTTCTATTGCTCGGTGATGTTCTTACCGAGTGGATTATCCTAATCTGGTCGACTTCTACATTTAATTTCCATGGCATAATTAATGTGGGGTTTCTCATTGGGATTTGTGTGGACCTAAATCTAGGTCTCACTTAGGGATTTGAGTACCGACCTCTTTGGTGGACTCTTGTATATATTTGTTTCTTTGTTCTTAGTTTAGGCATCTATTTTTAGTATGGATTTTGGTATCAGATTGTGATAGAAGACTAAGTGTTGAAAGGCAACTCTGTGACCTCACATGTATGAAGATCATTCTATAATTCTTTGAATATATATGGCTATAACTGGGAATTCCTTGTAGCCCGACAGTAATGAGTTTGATCAATCAATGAAAGATATCTGCTCTTTCTTCTCTCCTCCTTGTGTTGTTGCTTATGTGTTATTATTTGCAAGATGGTTTGGTACTTGGGAGTTCCCTGGGCCTCTCTTACTATACGTCCTTGCATCAGGTGGTATCAAAGCGAAGGTTAAATCTAAGTTCCTTCTTGTAAAATCTAATCCTAGTGGTGGATATTGTTGTGGGTTAGCAGATTTTGATCTAACCTACAATTGCAGAGGGATTCAAGATGGTTCATGGGAGAGGAAATGCATATGCAGGTCTAGTTGATATGCTTAGACATGTGGCTGCAAGATTGGAAGCTGTTGAGATAGCCCAACATAGTGGAAGGCATCTTGAAGATGTTAGTGATGAGTAATTTGAAGAAGTTCAAGGTGAAGCTGCACCTGCACCTGTGATGGATCAGGAAGAAGAGAGATTCTTGCAAGCATTGACAAGTTTGAAGTCCACACCTGAACTCAATCCTCTTGAGTATAGTGGAAATTTGGATTCTGATGAATTGATAGATTAGATAATTGAGATGGAAAAGTACATTGATATGAGAATGTATCAGAGGATAAGAAAGTAAATATTGCAATTACAAAGTTGAAAGGTTATGCATCCTTGTGGTAGGAACATCTGCAATTGGATCGAAAGAAGAAAGGTAAATACAAAATCAAGGTATGGGATAAGATGATAAACAAATTGAAAGGAAAATTTCTACCTTTTGATTATCAGATTAACCTAGTTTGGCGAATGCAAAGTTTAAAGCAGAAAGATAGATCGGAAAAAGATTACACTGAAGAATTGTATAGATTGGATATCAGATCTGGACATGCTAAAGATGAGGTGGAAAGAGTAGAAATATATCTGAATGGATTTAGAAGTTCTATACAAGATGAGATCAACTTGGTCAAGATGGAAGGAATTAAGGAAGAATATTAGTTTTCCCTAAAAGCTGAGGAGAAATTGAACAAGAGATATGAAAAAAGACAAAGAGGCAGAGGTGGAAGATTCCCTACAAGAAGAGGTAGATCTCATGGTGAAAATAGTAGATTTGAACCAGACAAGTCAATTTAAGACACATCTCAAGACAAAGGAAAGGTTGAATGGAAATGTGGAAGTTCATACTGAGGAAGAGGAAATTACTCCCGAGGTGGATATAGCAGAAGAGGGTTCTAAGTAACTTGTTACAATTGTGGTGAGGAAGGACATAAATAATTTGAGTGGTGAGGAAGGACATAAAGAATTTGAGTGTACACATGAAAGCTGATGAGATAAGATTTTCCATTAGTATGCAAACATAAAATAGTTTTTTTGAACCATTGGTTACACTACACCAAAAGTCAGGTTTCAGTTCAGACCGAAATTGTTAACCAAGGAGAAACCTGATGACACATGTTTTGAAGTGTAAACTGAAAGTGCAACCTGAACATGATAAAGTGGAACATGAAAGGAGTAAACCGATAGTGGAACCCGATGAGAAGAATATAGTGCAAATCAAGAGAACATACAAGAGAGGAACCTGACATACAGTTCAACAAAGGAACACTGAAAGACAGTCTAACTCATTTTAGAGAAAACTGAGCATTAGTCACCGAAAGTCAGTTATATCTCGAGAAAAGTGGATCTAACTTCCACATCAGATAAAATAGCTATATTCTATTTTTAGAGTTTTGATTTGTTTTAAATACATTTCTTGGGGAACAAGAAAAAATATTGTAATTGTTTTAATCAGTCTAATTGATTAAAACCATGCAAACTAGGAGATCAAGGTCAGGTTGTAAACCTTTGATCATAGAGTTAGTTTTGTAATATGTGAAACTTAATTAGGTCAATCTATGTTATAAATAGATGTTGTAATCATTCATTTTAGATGGACAAGAGGATGATTATAGTGAATAAGTACATCTATGGATTAGACTGAGAGTTTCAAGAAGTAGAACAACAAAAGATGAATTTGGTTATCAAGAACCAAGAACCAAGGCTATCGAGCAAGAGAGGTATTAATCAATCACATTAGGTGATACATTTATACATGTAATATTGAATGGATCTATAATTATAAATTTTAGATTGCACACACTCTGGTCAATGAGTATTTTTGTTTGCATTCTAACAAGTGTAGAAAATAGAAGAAATCCTTTCAAGAAAGGTATATTTAATAATCCTATTATAAATCTCTTAACCAAGTGCATACTAAATAGTGTTGCTAAAGCTCTTAATAGAGTAGACCTTAACCAGTCTCCACATAATACTCCTAATAGGGTATATCATCAAAAGTGATCAAATTGTAAGCCTTAACCGACCCCTTTCAATCTACAGATAGTGAAGTCTTTGTGGGTGCCATCCCCACCACAGTTTTTACCTTCTAACAGGGGTTTTCTACATTACCATATCTTGTGTTATGTGTCAACTACTTTCATGAATGTCTACATACAATTAAGATTATGAATGGATATCACATGTATAAAGAAAGAACAACAAATATGATCGGTAAATAAAATATTTGATTACATAGGGTCAAAGGTTAATTAACTAAAAGTTTTAGAGGTATTGATTCACCCCTCCCCTCTTAGTACACACTTTCATTATTTCCAACAATTGGTATCAAAGCTAGATCTCTTATTTGGAAAGTTTAAAGACTTAAGAGAAAAGATCATACAATGGAGAAGAACAGGCTTGACAAGAGTATTGAGAATCAGAAGCTAGAAATTTAGATCTTGTATGAGTAGTATAAAGAAACTAGAATCAAAATGAGACAACTACTAGATGAAAGAAATATTATGGAATCTCACTATAATGAAACATATTACCATGAAGAAGAGATACCAGACCTATTTGAGTCTTCAGGATCTAAAACTAGCAAAGCATCAGACACATCAGAAGAAAGCATCACAAGTCTGAATGAAATCAATCAACATCTGGTTGGACAAGTGAGATCTCTTAAATCGGTCAAGAGACACATGAGATGGTAAGAATGATTGATTTCATGAACAATGATAGACAAGCTAAGCAAGAGAGAACACTATCTATTGATGACAAAAGGGAAATTACTGAAAAGCTACAAGAGAAAGAGTCAGAAATACAAAGACTTATAGAACATCATCATGAGATCACAAATCAGATTATTCTTATGAGTCAAGAGGAAAACAAAATGAATATAAAACTCATTGAAAGAATAGAAGCTATCGGTGAGGTAAGGGAAGAAAATGAAAATATGAAACAAGAATTAAGAATTCAGCAACACCATAATGAAATAATCAAGAGAGCTAAAGAAAGCAACAAAAAGATGGATAATTTTCTTGATGGACAAAGGAGAGCCAACAACAACACTAGACTAGGCTATATAGAGAATGGAGAATCACCCAACCAAGCTTATCCAAAGAATGTATATGCAAATCCAAGACCAAGAAAGTTGACATGCAATCACTCTGGAAGGTAAGGCCACACATCAAATGTTTGCAGGGGAAAAAGGAAAGGTACTCCTAAATACACATCTTCATTCATAGGAACTTGTTGTAAATGTAACAAGAAAGGATATAAAGCTTATGAATGTAAATCTGAGGTAAAACAATCAAAGAAGGAAACCTACATGGACAAATACTGTCCTACTTGCAAAATGCATGAGAACGCATCTCTTGAATGCTAAAAGAAGAAAAAGCAAGCATAGAAGCCTAAAGATCAAGAAAATAACTATCAACTGAAAAGAGTTAGTAACTAATATGTTTGGGATTACAACACATGGGAAAAATATACAACATGTGGAAAATTTGGTCACATAGCTGCAAACTATATGAGACAATGGACAAGAAAGTCTAGAGGCTGGACTAACCCCGGAATGACATGTCTACATTGTCATAAAGTTTGTCATCTGAAGAAAGACTGTAGAGACCGAATGACAGAGACCAACACCTTTGCCAATGGAAATACCACTAAATACATCAAGAAGATGAGAAACAAAATGTGGAGGAAAGCTACAAATACTGATGAAGCTGGACCGAGGAATGTAATTGGTGACACCTTATCCAATAGATCTGGTGACATCACCATCCCCACCTAAGTAGAACAAGTAAGTATGGAACTACATTATACCAAGTTATATTTTGCATTAGTTCCACTATACATAGTTAAAATACCAAATCAACATGATTAAACATGCACTATGGTATTACTTGTTATAATTCTGGGAATTCAATTTCATTGGTTAATACATACCAAAATGCACCGATGTACATACAAATCTAAGTTGTCTATACTTACAAGAAATTATCGGTCAACACATAAAGGCTAAGTTTCTAGTGTAAACCAAGATCCATTGGTAATGATGTGAGTTGACAAAGATGTCTTTTCCATACACTGAAATCCATCGATGAACGTAACAAGTTAACAACTGCCTTGAAGCATCGCATTTTCACCAAAAGAGAAGTTAGTGTATCACCCAACGACTCCATCTTCACACACTGAGAAGTGGTTGAGCATTAATGACTCAACTTAGGGTAAATTCAATGGAAGGGTTTCATTCTTCACCAAGAAATTAGAGTGAAGAGACAAAGTGAAACTAGAGCACGAAGTGACAACATTGTAGAGTGACTCTAACCCAGATCACAACACTCCAAACAGATTCCTAAAAGCTATAGAGGTTTAAGTAAGTACACAGATAATAGAGATCTCTATTTTTTTTTATGGGAAAAAGCCCTAATTTTAGAAACTATGGCAACTATATCAAGAACCGCTAAGCTCAAGAATGTTAAGAAGAATAAGGTCAATCTTATCAAGAATTCAACCTATGAGGAACCTTACTACAAGATATGTCCCGAGGTTGCTTCACAACCCGACAATGCTGGTGCATTCTCTAGAATACCAGCTAGGGTTTTTCTTGTCAAAGACATGCAAGCATATATACATAGCAAGATAGTGGAAATTAGAGACGTGGAAGTTGAGAAAGCATTCAAAAATATTTACAATGATGATGACACTATTAAGGAAGAGCATAAGCATATTGAGGTAAAAGGGCTCACTAATGTCCTATGGTTCTTGAAGGAGTTCAAGACCGCATGGATTCAGTTAATACTAAGAAGGACACATGACCAAAAATTATGGCTAGATGAGCCTAAACTAATAACTAGGGATGTTATACATGCTGTAACTAGTTATACCATAACTGATAAGGTAAAGGCACTAAAGCACCCACCTAAACTTGAAATTGAGAAGAATACAAGAGCTACATGGGATGGAAGAGGACTAAGAGTATCCACCATAAATGATGATGAACTAAAATTTGGAGCATGTGTCTTAGGATACAAGTTCTTTCAGGCTAGTAGGATGAACAACATTGCATCCAGAGTAGTGGATACAATATACAAGATTGTCAAGAAGGGATTGCAGTTGGATCTATCAGAACTGCTACTCAGACAATTAGAAGAGAACATGAAGACAATAAGAAATGTAAAGTCAAATTCATGTAAGTTTGGTTCTCTGATAATGTGCATATTTTTCTATTTCCAAGAATCTTTCCCATCTATAGGTAATGTATAATGTGACACTACAAGACCAGTGACCATACAAATTAGTGAGTTCCTCAAATCACTAGGAGATAACTTTGAGTTAGTCATGGATGAATACTTTGCTAGATTCAAAGATAGAATGCATACGAGAGTAGGATTCCAGAACAGTTAATTGAAAAGTTCAAAACTGACATATGTTTTATGGTAGACATTGACTACACATACATCAAGCCAGCTGTATCGAGGACAACATGGATATATCCACTTGACTATGAGGTGAACATAGATCAAGCATCAAATGTAATTGAGGCATTGATAAATGAGCCATTAGATAAAACACAACCTAAATTTGGAACTTATAAAGAAGCCAAAGAAAGGATTGAAAATGGCTTAGTTGTGAAGAAGATTGATAGGAAGAAAGACAAAATGGTCAAGAAATTGAAGAAAAATCAATTGCTGAATGAAGAGGAAGCTGAATAGAAAGAAGAAACCAAGGGATAGTCACCTGTCAGTGAAGATGAGAAGGAGAGTGACTCAGAGTCAATAGAGTCAGATACACCACTACCTGCACCAGCAAAGAAGCCAAGGATTACTAGTGCATCCAGGACTAGGAGTCAGACAACAAAGGATGTGAGTCCTTCACCAATAAAGAAAGGTCAAGTAAGGACCTATAAGAAGAAACCTCAAACATAGAAAAGGGGACCAACAAAAAGAAGAAAGGTCCTAAGAACTAGGGAAGACATAGAGGACACTGAACATGATGAATCTGTCAAAAAGGAAAAGGATAAGATTACTAAAACTGTTGATGAAGTATGTGCTTCAATTATCAAATTAGGAACAATCAATGATAGAAAGATTAAGAAATGGCTGACATGGATCCTATGGATCAAAATAAAATTGAAGAGACAATTATCAAAATGATGTGTATATTCAAATATCTCCCACTATAATTGGTAGATAAAATGCCAAAAGAACTTCAGGATAGATTATCAGCAAGATGGACATTTTCTCTACACTGAGAAAGAGATTAGGGAAAGAGCCCTAGTATCTATCATGCCTCCCAAATAAAAATTGGAGGAAATTAAAGAGATGATGAAGAATCACTCCAAAAGGTTCTCACCGAAGTTGAGAGCTTACCAAGTACTTCAAGGACATCTAATTGAACTAGAAAGGAATAGTCAGGATGAATGGAGAAAGATACTTGATATATCTAAGAAGGATACAAGTTCTAATCCACAAATAACGCTTACCAAAAATTAGCAGAACAAAGATGATTAGGATAAACAGAGCCCCGAACATATTACTATCACTGATGAAGATGTCACAATAGTAGAATTGGACAAAGAAGAATTGAACACAATAGACAATAAGGATATGGATGTTGCAGATGAAACATGGCCAGACAATACAACTATTGATATTACCATAGGAGATCCTACAGATGAGATTCAGAAAGATGAAGACGTCACTGTTGTCAACGACCAAACCAATGAACATGACACTACAACAAATTCTAGACAAGTACACATACTGGGCCAGATGCCATTATTGATTCAAGAAATCAATATAATCTCATAGAAGGAGAAGACCCCTGAGCCAGATACAAGCATACTCAAGGATGCAAGAGAAGGAGAAAAGAAGGATGAAACTGATGAATAGGTAGTCATTGGTGAAGAACAAAAAGATGGAGATAACACTGAAAAAGATGCACAAATTAAAGATATAGATGAAGTGCAAAAAGAGAAAGATGAGCAAGATAATATAGTTGATACCACACATAAGGACATGCAAAGCTATAGATACACAGAAGGTAGATAAGGAGACGTCCTTAGACAACCAACAAGAAAACACCAAGCAGAAAGAAAAAGGTACAACACCACATAAGAGATCAAGTAGCACATCAGACCAAGCAGAGAAGCTGGCCATGGTTTTACATATAGGTGCATCACAAAAGAAGAAGAAGAAAACAAAGAAGAAAAAGTTGGAAGTCACACTTGATGAGATCATAGAAATACCAAAGTGAGATCCAACTACTTTAGATTTTTAATCACTCCAAGAGTATGCATAAATATGTCAAAAGAAATCTTTGCAAGAAAAGCTTAAAAAGAAGCACCTAGACTCCTTAGTACTGGAGACCACAAGGGATATCTTAAACCAGATAGTTCCCGACATTGATGTTGACCACAATGCCCCCATTCTAGATCAACTTTTTGTTCTCACAGATGCCATCACAACACATAATGTGGATGCAGAAAAGGTGATTAAGGAACGAGTAGAACATAAGTTCCAATATAAATTAATAGAAAAGATCAGCCAAGAAGTGGCACAAAATAAGGTAAAGCTTTCAGAGTTAACAAATGAATTAGATCCAATCATTTCTGAAGCTATTTCCTTAATCCAAAATCTATGCACTTTAGAAAAATTTACGAAGGATAACAATGATAAAATTGCAAAGATCGTTTCCGATCTAAATGCAAGTGCTCAAAGTCTAACCACAGATGGAAATGCAATCAAATTACATTATGAAAAGATAATTGAAATCAAGTGGTTAAGACAAGAACTTTGGGAAGCAGAGTCACATTTTTGAGAAGAGGTTACTGAGATACGGTCTCAACTATTAACGAACCTCACACTTCTGAAACAACACATAAGTTTGACAAGACAACTAATTGCCATCCATGAGATGTCTGTAGCAGACAACATCTACAACATGCATGCTAGGATCACATTAGAGCTTATGGCTCTTGAGAATTTAAAGGAGAAATGGGAGAAGATGATGGAGGAAATGAAGACCTCTCACTATCATATTTTTGATAACCTATAGGTATAAATTTTTTCCCTTACTATCAAAAAAGGGGGAAAAGGAAAATGATATGTACAAAAGAAAAAAAGGGGAAAAGGAAAATATAGCACAAAGGGAAAAGGAAGATATAGTATAAAGACAAGTGTACATACACAAACACTATACTATACCAGCATATGCATAGGGGGAGTCATGAAATGACTAAGTAATATACATGGTGTACATACTATAAACTTTGTTAGGATTTTGCACATATCAGTTTTTTATACTAATGTCAAAGGGGAAGATTGATGACATAGGTTTTTCCATTAGTATGCAAATAGAAAAATAGTTGTTTTGAACCATCAATTACACTACACTGAAATTCAAGTTTCAGTTCAGATCGAAATTGCTAGGAAAGGAGAAACTCAACAACACAAGTTTTGAAGTGTAAACTGAAAGTGCAACCCGAACATGATAAAGTGGAACCCGACAGGAGTAAACCGACAGTAGAACTCGACGAGAAGAATACAGTGCAAACTGAGAGAAAAGACAAGAGAGGAACCCAACAAACAATTCAACAAAGGAACACTGAAAGACAGTCTAACTAAGTTTAGAGAAAAATGAGCATCAGACAATAAAAAATAGTTATATCCTGAGAAAAGTGGATATGACTTCCATGTTAGATAAAACAACTATATTCTATTTTTAGAGTTTTGATTTTTTTTAAATCCATTTCTTGAGGAACAAGAAACATTATTTTAATTGTTTTAATCAGTCTAATTGATTAAAAACATGCAAACTAGGAGATCAAGGTCAAGTTGTAAACCTTTGATCATAGAGTTAGTTTTGTAATACGTGAAACTTAATTAGGTCAATCTATGTTATAAATAGATGTTGTAATCATTCATTTGAGATGGATGAGAGGATGATTGTAGCCAACGAGTACATCTATGGATCAGACTAAGAGTTTCAAGAAGTAGAACATCAAAAGATTAATTGGGTTATCAAGAACCAAGAACCAAGGCTATTGAGCATTAAAGGTATTAATCAATCACATTAGGTGATACATTTATGCATGTAAACTTGAATGGATTTTTAATCAACAATTGTAGATTGCACTCACTCAGGTCAATGAGTATTTTTGTTTGCATTCTAACAAGTGTATCCAATAGAAGAAATCCTTTCAAGAAAGGTGGATTTAACAATCCTATTATAAATCTCTTAGCTGAGTGCACACTAAATAGTGTTGCTAAAGCTCTTAACATAGTAGACATTAACAATATCCACATAATACTCCTAAAAGGGTAGATCATCAAAAGTGATCAAATTTTAAGCCTTAACCAACCCCTTCCAATTTGCAGATAGTGAAGTTTTTGTGGGTGCCATCCCCACTGTAGTTTTTACCTTCTAACAGGAGTTTTCTGTGTTACCATATCTTATGTTATGTGTCAATTACTTTCATGAACATTTCTATGAATATCTACATACAATTAAGATTATGAATTGATATCACATGCATAAAGAAAGAACACCGAATATGATCGGTAAAGCAAAGATTTGATTACATAAGGTTAAATGTTAATTAACTAAAAGTTTTAGAGGTACTAATTTAGCCCTCCCCTCTCAGTACACACTTTCCATTATTTCCAACTGCAAGCAAGAAATTTGGTGTGTGTATGAAAATACACCTTCATGAAATTAAGATTAAGAGCAACAATTCTATGGAAAGATAATACAAATTAATCTAAGAATTGAAGCTAAAATCTGTATCATCTCATGGTTCTCTATCCAAGCTTTGTTAAGAG
>MU224031.1:709042-724578 GCA_018584345.1 Thuja plicata
GTGTTGGAGGTATTGTTGTTGTTGTTATTCTTGTTATCTTTGTAGAGTTTTATTTCTCCACTTTTTACCAATACCTCTTCTATTGTCACCCCATTCTCAATTAAGTCTTGGAATGATCTAGGACATTATAGTCTTAATTGATAGTTCATTTCATGATTCAAGCTGTTCATAAAAATATCCATCTTTTCCTTTTTGGGTACACTTCGAGGGTATCTAGAAAATACCGCTCTCCATCGTTGTAGGAAAAGTAGGAATCCCTCTTCTTCTCTTTGTTTGGTGTTGCATAGATTAATCATTGTAACCTCATGTTTGATGTTATAAGAATAGCGAGTTACAAATTTAGAGGCCAATTCCTCAAAGGTTCTAATACCAGAGGGTAATTTTGAGAACCACTCCATTGCCATACCTCCCAAACTTCTAGGGAATAACCTCAGAAGGTAAGTTGTGTCATGCATGAACTCTAAACTTAGGGCACAAAATTCCCTTAAGTGATCTTGAGGATCATATGTTCCTTCATATTTATCATATTTCAGATAAATAACATTTGTTGGAAATGGTATCATGACTAAGGACTTGTCAAATGGAAACGGACACAAGGCTTCAATAGAAAAAGGTTTAGGAGCCCCACTTTGTTTTAATGTGTGCAATTGTATTTGAAAAAGCTAGAATTGTTTTTTCATGACATCAATGGGGTTAGCCTCTGCTTCTTCTTTTTTGAGTTTAGTGAAATCATAATTGTGTGAAAGCTTGAGACCCGTTTGTGCTAGGTCTAGGAAGTACTTCTCTTTGTCTTTTTCCAATAATTTTTCCACAAGTTTCATAAAGAAAGGGCTTTGCATAGCCTCAGTAACCTTTTCATCAGTTAAATCCTCATCATTAGGGTCCATATTGCCCCTGTTGTTGTTATTGTTCATCCCTTGATTGTTAGGATCCATGTTTGTCCCTCCGTTGGTATTGTTGTTGGATCCTTTGTTGTTAGGATCAACATTTCCTTGTTTGGTCATATCTTTGTTCACGTGATTAATCTGATCGGGATCTATATGACCAAATGGAAAAGACATTGTCAGTTCTATTTCTTTGATGGGTTTGTGTAAGGGTGTTTCAGAAAAAGATCACCCGGGAAGGGACACTCTTGTCTCAGATAAGATACATCTGGTTGTAGGGTAGTCTTGATGTAATGGGATCAAGTAAAAACTGACATTAACATATGTCAAATGAAGATCTCAGGTTTCAGAATCACTTAAATGACCAATCCGTGAATAATTTTGCAAAATTCCCAATAATGCCAGATTCTGATCAAGTTAGGTATCCATGGTGGTAGAACGTCCAAAAGGGTATCCAAAAATTAAACTTTTTTGTTTCCAATCCTTTGGCAGATACCCACTATTTTCCTTTTTAAAATTCTAGGCGGCTCTTACCTGTGTGTAGGCGGCCTTTAAATGTTAACACGCGACCACTAGAAATCTTGTATGCGGCGCTCTACAGTTGACAGGCGACATTTGTCTGTTTACAGGCATTTTTTTAAATATTCTTACACAGCTTTTTCCAGTGAATACATGGT
Organism: Thuja plicata; assembly: GCA_018584345.1. Classification (NCBI taxonomy): domain Eukaryota; kingdom Viridiplantae; phylum Streptophyta; class Pinopsida; order Cupressales; family Cupressaceae; genus Thuja; species Thuja plicata. The sequence goes on from MU224031.1 coordinate 710,604, forward strand.
TGTTTAATGCTATTAAGCGGCATTTTATGATTAACAAGCGGTCCATATTTGTTTGCAAGCGGCTCTGGAATGGTGATACGCGGTGCTTTGCTGAACAAAGTTGATTTTAATAATTTTATTGATATTTTTTGTGTTTAAAAATTTTAAGTCTTTGATCAGATTTATCAAAAAATATTCTTTCATGAAAATGAAGTACAAAATCAACACACACATAAAATTTGCACCATATCCCTAAAAACCACACTAAAAGTGTATGTTCTCGGATGTTTGAACATGTTTGCACAAGAAAGTCTTCCAAGCAATCCACCTTAGCGTCAACAAATTTGGATTTTAATCATGGCTCTACAAAGGTAGGTCTGCTACTTTATCAGGTCTCAAACTATTTAGGTCTAAACCTTGACAAGATCCTTTACCCCTTTGAGGGCTTCCCACACACACAAAAGTATGATTTTTCGCAATCCTGAAGGACTACTAGAGGAAGTGAGGATGGCTTGCACAAATTTTAGTCACTTTCTGATTAAGGAAAAGTGCATTATTTATAGTGGGTCGGACAATATTGCAGTAAAATTAAATATCTCCCACTTTGGGTCATTCCCTCTCACCATCCTTGTAAGGCAATTCTCGGGAGGCAGGCCCTTTAAAGTTCTATTTAGCTAGCATGTTCATGAAAAGCAAGAATTGAACTCAGTCCAACAATTTTGGGAATCTGATTCACTCAGAGAGTGAAGAGCATATCCCTATTGTTTTTCTTTGTTCCAAACACCTCAAATAGATCTATTTATTTTCAACCTCACCTCTTAGAAATGAAGTGTTTGGTTCAATTAATCCTTCCTTTCTTTTGACTACCCAAACTTGACACTTTTGGCTTTTTGATCAACTTTAAAAATTTGAGAGCATATACCTGATGTCTTGTTTGAATAGAAAATAGTAAGGTGTTTGTTATTTATACTAGATTCAAATGAATTTCCACAAGTTAAGTAATGCAAGATTGATTAGATAAGTACCCGATTTCAAAGCTAGCAAGGCTAGCCGATTTTTGAGTATTTTGGCTTGTTTTTACTCACCTAGTGGCGATCATTCCCACTCCATCTCCTCCAACAAGTTAGTCAACAAAAAGCAATGCAAAGTGAAGGAAACTTGGAAAAACTCAAATAACAAAAAAAACCTCCTAAAAGCTCTTTTAATGAACGATTTATCAATTAAAGCTTTAAATAACTAGGCATGAAAATTAATTAGAGAGTAGAAAATTTTCGTTTGTAAGCAAAAAACACCTTAATACAGTGATCATACAAGTGTTCTTCCTCAAATAAACTCTCCAAAAAATTTGTTGTATGTATTTCCTTATCATTCTTGGTTTTGATTCTTACCTCTTTGCTAGGCTTTGAGATCTGCTTCTCTAGTTTTTGCACCTTGGGGTGATTTTTCATCTGCAGGACAAGAAAACACAGAGAATTACAACAGTGACCAAATTAATCAAAAGCTGATTTAAAGCAAAAGTAATTACGCGGCATTTAACAGCTAAAAGGCGGCTATCAAATGTTACTAAGCGTAAATTAAAACTTTATATGCGGCTCTTAAAATATCACAGGTGGCTAATTAAAATCAACAGGCGGTACAAAAAGTGTAAAAGGCGGCCAAAGATTGCTTGTAAGCGGCTGTTGAAAAATCCCAGGCGGTGCACTTTATCTATTAGGTGACATGATTTATCTGGTAGGTGACATGATTTATTTGGAATGTGGCAGCAAAATGAAAGATGGAGAAGAATCAGGCTTTGTAGGCGGCATTTTTGTGTTCATAAGCAGCTCTTAGCATCGTATACGCGGCTCTTCTCCTATTTTCTGCAAGAAAAACACCAAAAATAAAGAAAAACACACAAATCTTATGATAAAATGTTAGTAGAGAGGCTTAGAGCCCCATGGTGGGTGCCATTATGTGTGTATGAAAATACACCTTCATGAAATTAAGATTAAGAGCAACAATTCTATGGAAAGATAATACAAATTAATCTAAGAATTGAAGCTAAAATCTATATCATCTCATGGTTCTCTATCCAAGCTTTGTTAAGAGAGCTCTTAGGCTTAATCTCTCTCAAGGAAAATCCTAGAATGAGATATGAATGGTAAACAAATGCTTAAATCTAGATATAATGTTCAAAAATGTTCAAAATGCTTCAAGATATGTGAGAAAATAACAAATGCTCCTAAACATGATATGCTAAAATGCTATGCAAATGCTAAAATTCTCTCAAAAATCTCTCCAATGCTATCAAATTCTCTCAATATTCCTATATTAAGGATGTTTTTGCTCTTAAAATTCTTGGATCCCAAACACAAAGGAAATGACTTGTATTTATAGCATTTTCCCAAGGGTAGGGGGTAGAGTGAGTTAATCATGATCAAAGTTTGGTTAAGTCAAAATCTTTGAGATGTTTTCAAATGGAGGGAAAGTTGGTTGGTTGTCTCAAAGATATTAGGAATTAAATAACTCCATCATTTAATTAAATTAGCCATGGAAGGGTGATTGGGTTGGATTTAATCTTTTTGATTTGAACTTATACAATTGAAAAATCAATTGCATAATTTGATTAATCCCTTTAGGCTTGAATTTAATTATTTGATTTCATGATTATTTGATTTTTTAATTTGATTTGAATTTTTTCCATTTGATTTGATCTATTTATTTTGCATTAAGATGATATTTTAAGGCATTTGGCTGAGATTTATAGTTTGGAATGCTTGAGATACACCTAGTCAATTTTAGGTGTCTACAGTTGGTAGCAACAGAAATGCTTTGGTGCAAGAGGAGTCACTGAGTGAAGCTGAGAAGGAAGGAAATCTCATGATCCAAAGGATACTATGGAGTGAGAAAGATAAGCAAGATCCTATCAGGAAAAGTTTGTTCAAGACCAGATGTAGAGTTACAGACAAAGTTTGGACGGTGATTGTTGATAGTGGAAGGTCGAATAATATGGCATCTGAAGAGATGGTCACAAAGTTATAGTTGGAAAGGATGAAGCATTCAAAGGCCTATTAGATTTCATGGATCAAGGATCAACATACATTAATGGTGAGTGAACAATGTTTTGTGAATCTAAAAATTGGAAAATACTATGATAAGGTGTTGTGTGATATTATGCCAATGGATTGTTGTCATATTTTGTTGGGTAGAACTTGGAAATATGATAGACATGCTATACATGATGGAATATTGAATAGATATACTATTTGGGTTAATGGTAAGAAAAAAATCTTTTTAACTTTGGTTGAAGAATCTGTTGGTGAGATATGTACATCTATGAAATTTTGTTTGATGGAAGGTAGACAGTTTGTTAAGAATTTGAAAAGAAATGATATCTGTTATGCTTTGATTCCTACCAAACCAAGTAAGAATACACAAGATGAAATTCTAGCAGAAGTTGAGAAGTTACTCAATAGGTACAAGGAGATCATTTTAGATAATATACCTGATGGTTTTCCACCAATGAGAGATATCAGTCATTATATGGATCTAATTCCTGGAGTTAGTTTACCGAACAAAGCACCACATCGGTTAACACCAACCGAGAATGAAGAGCTTAACTGACAAGTTCATGAGTTGTTGAAAAAGGGTTTGATCAGAGAAAGTTTGAGTCCATGTGCAGTACCATTTGTATTGGCACCTAAGAATAATGAAGAATGGAGAATGTGCATTGATTCAAGAGAAATCAATAAGATCGCAGTTAAGTATAGGTTTCCTATACCGAGAATGGATGATATAATGGATTGTTTAAGTGGAGCAGAATATTTTACCAAAATTGATTTGAAGAGTGGATATCATTAGAGCAGAGTCAGAGAAGGTGATGAATGAAAGACTACTTTCAAGACAAAGGAAGGTTTGTATGAGTGGTTGGTTATGCCCTTTGGTTTAACTAATTCACCGAGTACATTTATGAGGTTAATGAATGAAGTTTTGAAGAAATTATTGAATAAATGTGTGATTGTATACTTGGATGATATTTTGATATCAGTAAGAATAGAGAAGAGAATTTGATGCATATAAGACAAGCATTGTAGAAATTGAAAGAAGAAAAGTTGCTGATAAATCTGAAGAAGTGTTGCTTCATGAAAGAAGAACTTGTGTATTTAGGTTTTGTGATTTTATCTGATGGTTTGAAGATGGATCCTGAAAAGGTTGAAGCTATACTAAGTTGGCCTACACCTAGGAATGTCACTAAGGTAAGATAATTTCATAGATTGACAAGTTTTTATAGGAAATTTATCAGAAATTTCAGTTCTATTTGTAATGCTATGACTGAGACAATGAGAGGAGACAAAAGAGAATTCAAATGGACACATGGAGATAATAAGAGTTTTGAGACTTTGAAGCTGAAGGTTGCTGAATTGCCCGTGTTACCCTTACCTGATTTCAATAAGGTATTTCAAGTTGAATGTGATGCAAGTGAAAGTGTAATTGGAGTTGTATTGACTCAAGAAGGTAAACCTATCACTTTCATTAGTGAAAAGTTGAATGATGCAAAAAGAAAATATTCTATCTATGATCAAGAATTCTATGCTATTGTTCAAGCTATCAAGAAATGGAGACATTATTTAACGTCAAATGAATTTGTGTTGTATACTGATCATAAGGCTTTACACTATTTGGGTAGTCAGAATAAGTTGAATCAAAGACATATGAAAAGGGTAGAGTATTTATAGAGTTTCAAATTTGTGATAAAGCATAAGAGTGGATTTTCTAACCGAATTGTTGATGCATTGAGTAGAAGAATAACTTTGTTGGTTGAAATGAGAATTGAAGTTCCTTGTTTTGATGACATGAAGCATTTGTATGAAAATGATCCTAATTTTTCTGAGTAGTGGAGAGTGTGAAAAGCATCTAACTCAAATCAATCAAGTAAGTATAAATATTATTTCATTTAGGAAGATATGTTGTTCAAAATTATTCAGTTGTGTATATCGAGAGGATGAATGAGAACTAACTTGATAAAGGAGAAACATAGTAGTGGTTTGGCTGGACATTTTGGTATTGATAAGACATTGATTTTTCTCAAGGAAAGATATTTTGGCCTCAGTTGTATAAGGATGTTCAAAAATTTGTGAAAAGATGTGGAGTTTGTCAAGTTGAAAAAGGAGTGATTCAGAATACTAGATTGTATACACTGGTTACTGTTCCTAAGAAACCTTGGAGTGATATCAAAATGGATTTTGTTCTTGGATTACCGAGGACAACAAGAGGTAATGATTCCATATTTGTTGTTGTGGATAGATTTTCTAAGATGATACATTTCATACCATGTAGGAAAAAATTAGACGAAGTACATATAGCAGAACTTTTCTTTAAGGAAATTGTTAGATTGCATGGATTACCGAGGAGTATCATCTCTAACTGAGACTGTAAATTTTTTAGCTATTTGGAAGAAGTTGGTGTACGCCTATTCAGATTTGTGGTTCCTTCACTTTCCAACGACAAGGGTTAGTAGCACCGGTTTGAAATGGGGAAATCAATACAAAAACTACTAATAACAAATACTTAAACGTAATCAATAAAATGTACAAGCAAAGAAAGGAAAACAAATGAATGCAAACCCCAAAGTGCTTGAAGCTTATATTGTCTCTCTCTACTCCTTCTAAAATGCTATTTTTGATGCTCAGTATTGGTGTGGGAAGTGTCTATGATTTGAGAAGTGTTGAGAATTTGATAATTGAATGGCTTTGTGATTGCAAGATGGCTTGAATGCTAGAACTAAACTGATGGAGTAATGTCGCATGAGAGCTTGAAATCTTGAATCCTTCAAATGGTTATGAAGGGTTTATTATATAGGAATTAAGGATTATATGAATGGTTGAGATTAATCCCAGAGATAGGGAGATGAACAGTTGAGATCAAAGGGAACTAGAGAAGCCATCAGTAAACTCCACCTCTTTAACTGAGAGAGAGGAGATAGAGTTTGGTTGACTGAAGAACTAATTGTAAGTTACCTTTTAGAACTGAAGGGGTGGGTGGAGTTACCCATGTGAATTGGAGAGATGGGTGGAGTAACCCATGTGATCTGATTAAGGATCATTTCTTTGAAAATAAATAAATATTTAATTCATTTATGTAATTAAAGTTTTCAACATGTGAGATAATTGAATTCTTTTTGATTTAGAATTGCTTTATTGAATGAAATGAAATGAATTTAATTAAAATTAATTTAATTAGAAGAATTTAATTAGTAAGTTTAAATCTTTCAATTTAAAACTATAGGAAATTTAATTTAATTAATTAATTAATGGTAATTAATCAATTAAGGCTAATTACTTAAATAAAATTAATTATTTAATTAATTTTGGAAATTTCATTAGATGATTCAGGGAATGAATTTAGAAGAAAATAGATGATTAATTAACGATTAAAAAACAATTAATTAATATATGAAATAAATTTAGAAGAAAATAGATGATTAATTAACGATTAAAAAACTATTAATTAATAGATGAAAATTAGTGTTTTTAATGTAAAGTCGCAAGCCTGTCCATTTTAGGGTGTCTACATTTACCCCTCTTTGATGCAATGTGATTCATCACGTTGTGTCAAAGAATTTTTAGATTTGATCTTGTCCTAGCTCACCCCAGTGATAGCAAGTGGACTATATGCCCCTCAACAAATTAAGTATAGAAAATGCGTCAGATGAGCATTAATTTGTTGACTTGAGAAGTGTCAAGAATTTGATAATTGAATAGCTTTGTGATCGCAAGATGGCTTGAATTCTAGAACCAAATTGATGGAGTAATGGCACACGAGAGCTTGAAATCCTAGATCCTTCAAATGGTTATGAAGGGTTTATTATATTGGAATTAAGGATTATATGAATGGTTGAGATAAATCTCAGAGACATGGAGATGAATGGTTGAGATAAAAGGAAACTGGAGAAGCCATCTATAAACTCCACCTCTTCAACTGAGAGAGAGGAGATAGAGTTTGGTTGACTGAAGAGATAATTGTAAGTTACCTTTTAGAACTGAAGAGGTGGGTGGAGTTACCCATGTGAACTAGATAGATCGGTGGAGTAACCCATGTGATCTGATTAAGGATTATCTCTTTGAAAATAAATAAATATTTAATTCATTTATGTAATTAAAGTTTTTAACATGTGAGATAATTGAATACTTTTTGATTTAGAATTGCTTTATTGAATGAAATTAAATTAATTTAATTGGAAGAATTTAATTAGTAAGTTTAAATCTTTCAATTAAAACTATAGGAAATTGAATTGAATTAATTGATTAATGGTAATTAATCAATTAAGGCTAATTAATTAAATAAAATTAATTATTTAATTAATTTCGAGAATTTAATTAGATGATTTGGGGAATGAGTTTAGAAGAAAATAGATAATTAATTAACGATTAAAAAACCATTAATTAATAGATGAAATGAATTTAGAAGAAAATAGATGATTAATTAACGATTAAAAAACCATTAATTAATAGATGAAAATTAGTGTTTTTAATGTAAAGTCACAAGCCTATCCATTTTAGGGTGTCTACAATTGGATACTGAGTTGAAATATTATTCTACGTTTCATCCACAGACTGATGGACAAACAGAGGTTGTAAACCAATGTTTGGGTAACTTTTTGAGATGCCTAGTTGGAGACACACCAAGTAATTGGGATTTGATGTTGGCACAAGCAGAGTTTGCATACAACAGTTTAGTAAATAGAAGTACTGGAAAGACACCTTTTGAGATTGTTCATGGCACACAACCGAGAGGTATATGAAACTTGAGAGATATTGTTGGAGAAGAGAAAGGAAGTGCTGAAGTAGAGGAATTTGCTAAGTTTATGAAGACATTGCATGAAGACGTAATACAAAAGCTAGAGAAAAGAAATCAGAAGTACAAGGATAGTGCAGATAGATCAAGAAATAAAACTTTTAAAGTTGGTGATGCAGTGATGATTCATTTGAAGAAAGGCAGATTTCCTATTGGGACATATAAAGAATTGAAGATGAAGAATTTTGGTCCTTGCAGAATACTGAGAAGATTTGACAGTGGAAATGCTTATGAAGTTGAATTACCTGATGACATGGATATATCACCTATATTCAATATTTCAGACTTGTATGAATATCATGAAACTGATGAAGAAGTGGCAGTACCAAGTAATTATACTAAGAAACAGATAGAGGAAATTGAATAGATTTTAAAACAAAGAGTTAGCAAAAGTACAAGAGGAAAGAAAATACATGGAGTATTTGGTAAAATGGAAGATCAGACCAATTGAGGAATCATCTTGGATTTCTCAATCCAAGTTAGATTCATTTTAGGTTGGACCTGATACATGATTCAGGCAATCATTTATTTTAACCCCAGGCATCTGATGTAGGAGCATCTTGGGTCCTTGAAAATCCTGCTCAACCAAAAATATGTTTACTTTTGTTCTTTAGTTTGTTTGGAGACTGCTCGGTAAAGTGTTTAGTAACCCTTTTGGTCTGGTACTCTTTTTGTCTTGCTTTATTGACAGGTCTTGATTTGTGTTGGTTTATATTACTAGGTTATGCTTTCACCGAGTTGGTTTTCTGTGGCTCGATTATGTTCTTACCGATTCATCCTTGTTGCTTAGGTATCATCTTACCAAGTGTTTATTGTTGCTCAGTGATGCTCTTACTGAGTTGATTATCCTAAACTGTCCGACTTCTACATTTAATTTATGTGGCGTAATTAATGTAGGGTTTCTCATTGGGATTTGTGTGGACCTAAATCTGGGTCTCACTTAGGGATTTGAGTGCCAAACTCTTTTGTGGACTCTTGTATATATTTGTTTCTTTGTTCTTAGTTTAGGCATCAGTTTTCAGTAGGGATTTTGGTAACATATTGTGATAGAAGAGTAAGTGTTGAAAGGCAGGTCTGTGACCTCCCATGTATGAAGATCATTCTGTAATTCTTTGAATGTATATGTCCATAATCAGGAAGGCCTTACAACCCGACATGTAATGAGTTTAATCAATTAATGAAAGATATCTGTTGTTTCTTCTCTCCTCCTTGTGTTTTTTCTTCCGTGTTGTTATTTGCAAGCTGGTTTGGTACTTGGGAGTGCCCTAGGTTCCTCTTACTATCCCTCCATATGTCATTACCACTTTATTTTTCCACATTAGCTATGTACCATTTGAACATCTTAAATGCTTCAAATTTTTCTTTTAAGAACATAACAATCATCATTCTAGAGTAGTCATCAACAAATAAAATAAAGTATCTATCACCATAATAACTCTGTGTTCTCATTGGTCCACATAGGTCTATATGAACTAACTCCAAAATATCATTAGAAGTGAAACTATTTCTCTTAAAACTAGATTTTGACAATTTCCCATTTGACAATTCTTGCACATAACATGGTCAGGTTTAGATAAGCTCGATAAGCCTCTTACTTTTCTTTTCTTAATGATCTTAACCATATTTTCAAAATTTACATGACATAGCCTCTTATTTCACAACCATATATCTTCATTATTAGCTATCAAACAAGTAGTTTCAGTAGTTTCAAGATAAAATATATTACCTTTTGATTGTTCTCCAGTGCCGATCAACTTTCCTGTTTCATCATAGATTCTAGCTTTTTTGTTTTCAAATGCAACTCAATGATCTATGTTATTCAATTGTGAAACACTAAACATATTTTAATTAAGTCCTTTCACCCAATATGAATTCTCACATTTGATCTTGTTGTTCAGTAATATAGTACCTTTTCCTTTTACTTGACAAGGTGTATCATTTCCCATTCTAACAGATCCACCATTATAATGCTCAAGAAATTCAAAATTTTCTTTATCTCCAGTCATGTGATGTGTGAAGCCACTATCAATTACCCAAATTTCATGCTTCTAAATTTATAAATTAGTATTGTTTCAACATACCTTTCATCTTCTTCTAAATCTTCTTTCAAAGCTACAAATACTATCTCAATGTCTTCATCAGTGTCGGTGTCAGTGTCATTGTCTTTATCTTCAGCAATGTAACATGCCTTTTTGCCTTTGTCTTTGTTATCTTGGTTACTCCTTTTGTCATAGTGTTGGTTGCTTCTATATTCATGATCATCTTTTTTGGCATTAGATCTTTCATTTCTTTCATCACATTTTTTGTTTGGGCATCTGGTAGCAAAGTGTCCAATTTATTTACAATTAAAACATATTAAAGTTAGTTTTCCTTTATACCTTCCTTTACCTTTGTGCAATATTCTAGCCAGTAATGCTTCAAGTTCATCAAGTTCTTTATCATCACTGTCACTATCACTGTCATTTATTATCATGTGTTTGTTACCTGATTTACTAATTTTTTAGAGAGGACAAAAATACAGATTCAATAGTAGGAACAACACTATTGTCAAAATAGTTTAGCTCAAATAAAATCAGTTTATCGACAAGGCCATCAACTGTAATATTGTTTCCAGGTGCTGCTCTCATTTCATGTATTTCAGAGACTCTAATAGAATAAATAGGCAATAAAGTTTTAAGAATATTACTCACAATAGTGTCTTAATCAATAAATCCACCTTCTCCATGAATAGCATTCACAACCTCCTTGATTTGGTTACTATACTATGTTATGTTTTCTCCTTCTTTAATTCTCATGTCATCAAATTTTCCTTGGAGACTTTCAGCTTTAGCTCTTTGCACGTTTGCATCTTCTCCATAAAATTGTGTAATCTTGTCCTACATCTTCTTGGTTGATGTACATGTCTTAATATCCTTAAATTTAGCATCAGTTATTGAAGAATCAAGTTCTACCGTCATATTACTGTGTTCATTTTTCTCTCTAATCTGATTAACAGTCAAAGGTCTAGTAGGTAGGATGAATTCAGTATCCAGGTATAACATTATTGCATCTCCAATTCCTAATAGGTATAGTCTCATTCTTCTCTTCCATGTTGAGAATTTCTCCTTGTTCATCTTTGGTGCGTCCCTCTTATACATCTTGTGATCTTTAGCTTAAGTCCTTTAAAAATTTCCTTCTAAGCACTCTATGCTTTGATACCAATTTTTAGATAACTGAGAGGGGGGGGGGGGGTTGAATTAGTTAGATCCAGCTATCTTAGAGTCCCAAATTCTTCCAGATGTATATAACAATAATTTCAAACATTTAAATCAACTCGGTGAAATATAAACTTTGATCTCAAAATTTAGTTACCAAGTTGTCTAGTCATCTACTGAGTAGTAGTAAATCAGTACTGTGATTACCAATCAATATAGATAAAGTAATGTGTAAAGAAAAATAACAATCCACAACAATCATACACATTAACACATATATTTTTATTGTGTAAACCTTGCTAAGGGAAAAACCACCTGGGACCGGTAACCCAAAATATTTCACTCTTCTGAAGTGAGCTTGGTTAAGAGCCAACCTTGTTAAAGGTTACAATGCACACTATTAAATGTGACTTGGTTAGAGGATTTATCACTAACAGTTCTCTTGTGACCAATCATTCACTATGGGGTCAACAAGAAAACACTCAACATTCATTTAAATGTCATAATAAAGACTTTCATGTCCTACTCGATTAAGATATTTATCTGTAACAATGGTTAAACTGATACAATAATGATCTGATTCAAATACAACTCTATTTATAGATTTTCAGATCTATGCTAAGAACATAATACCTCTGATCAATTTTTTCACTTCAGTTCCTCTGATTCTTCATACTTTGTTCTTCTTGGTAAATGCTCTTTCCTCTGTCGCTCGGTGTTGTTTGCAGAAATGCTTGGTTCTGTGTTCAACTAGTTTGATAAGTCATGCATGAAGTTTTCATGTGTGCACATCATTGCATCATCATATTAATGAATCTATTGTCTCTTATATAGAAATCATAGCTCATTTAATTTCTATCCTTTAGATTTTTCCTCTTAATCTCCATCATTAGTTTTGCTGCTTCAACCTTTCTCGACAGTTGTGTCAAAAAAAATGTTTCAATCTTCTTCATTCGATCATCCTTGAATTTTCATAGCCATTTGATCTGCATAAAAAATCTTATCAACTACCTCAGAATCATTAATTTTCCAGCTCATCATTTTAGTCAGCCTCAATTTGATTTAATTACTCAGTCAATACCATGATGTGTCAGTGATCCCTAGCTCAGTTATCACTATGCTCAGTATACACTATATTTACTCGGTGTTCACTATTACTCAGTGTATGCAGAGCTCTTCAATGATCAACTGCATAAACTTTGTTTGTTCCAAATTTTTAACTCATAGAAGATGTTTTTTATTATAATGATAATCAAATAAGTTGACATCAATGACAAGATATTAACTAATTAATGCCTATCATCACATCTGTAATTCGGTTGATCATCAACAAAATGACTTCAAACATAAAATCAATTGTAGTTCATCAGGTCCTTTATAAGCAACATAGTAGAATTTCTTCTAATATTTATGTTTGAACTTCTTATGCTTATACTTAGACTCTTAGTTAGGACATCTAGGAGAAATGTGACCAATCTTATTACATGCAAAACACTTCAAAGGAAAATTTCTTTCATACTTACCAAATTCCTTAGGTAGCTTCTTTGAAAATATGGCTTCAAGATCTTCAAGCTCTCTTTCCTCTTTCTCAATTTGTTCCCATTCTGTGGCATATATCCCAAGCTTAGATGAAATTTCACCAGGGTAATATCTTTTCTTATCCTTAGCAATAGTAGCTTTAAATGAAGATTCAAATTTAGGAATTTTGTCTCCAAGTTTACTCATTTCAAAAGTAGATAACTTATCAACCAATCTATCTCTTGTCATAGTAGACATCATTCTAATTTATTCGATAGCAACAACTTTATGATTGTAAGCAGGACACAAGGATCTTAGAATTTTATAAAGAATCTCATCTTCCTCCAATTTGCCACCAGAATATATGATTCCACAAATAAGGTCAGTAATCTTATTCACATACATAGTAATATTCTCATCTTCGCTCATCTTCAATTCTTCATATCTTCCTCTCAGGATTTGTATCTTCGCTTGCTTCACAAACTTGTCTCCTTCAATAATATTTCTAACTTTTCCCATACTTGATGTGCAGTCTCCAATCCTAGAACATTTGTATACTCGGAATCTGATAAGGCACTTGTTAAGGCTTCATATTCTATGATATTAATCTCACATTATTTCTTCTCATCAAGAGTGTAACGCCCCGCCAGGGAACCCAAGAGAGATTAACCTAAACATGTCACTATGTGTGACCGTTCCTGTTGTATGGGATACCGATTTGGGTTACACTAGGGTTGTGACCTATGCTAGATCTATTGGGATTTCTGAGCCTAGGGTAGGTTACCTAGATGTGTAGCAGGAGGTGGCTTGCAATAAGTTTTGTGTCTGTAAGAGACTACTGGGGTTGCTTATAATTGTAGAGTTTCTTAATAAGTGATAACTAAAGACACATTTGGGATATTAAAATGAATTAATAAGATGTGCCCTCACCCATGCTTGAGTGCTAGTATAGGCTAAGATGGTTTGGAGAAGATGTTAGTTGCCCTGCGAGGTATCTAACATAGTTAGTGGGCCTTGTCAGTATGAGAGGACATTAGCTCCGTGTATGGTCACTTAGGTGCCGAAATCTGTTGTGATTATCTGGGCTGAACTTGAGGGTAGACCTACATGATGACACCTTCCTATACACATGCTAGATTTCCTACGTTGTCAGTTTCCTCTGGATTAGTGAGTCTTACCTTTTGTGATGATTAGTACACCGGATTAGAGAGCCATCAGGATCCCTTGCTTAGTGGTTATTCCTTCTTTGTTTTGGATATCCAATTGGGATATGTTGTTATCTCCTCAGCACGGTGGGGTGGACCTTCGTGGTTCCACACGGATGGGTGGTAGTGATTCTTTACCCATTGAGATTCGACGTCCTTGTACCAGGTGCTTGATGGTTTCTTGCAGATGAGCTCTTTATATTCCTTCATCATTATTTATGTATTTCATTATTGTAATCTTGTATT
>MU224031.1:730886-744152 GCA_018584345.1 Thuja plicata
TTTAATTTTAGTTAATTTTAAATTAGATTTAATTTTAATTTAAGTTAGTTTTAATTTTAATTGATTTTAAATTAGTTTGTTAAAAGTTAAAATTTATAATTTGTTTAATTAAAATATGATTTATCAATTATGAGATATTTAATATGTTCTTTAAGATGTTTTTTATTATCATTAATGTATTTTCTTTTATTTATATTAAAAACATAAATGTTAAATAGTTAACTTGCATGGTTAGAGATAAGTTAATTATAAGTGTATCTTATTATAGCATTAGTTAATGGAATTAATATATCATGTTGTATGTGAAATATGATTTTTATTAATATAAGCATAATATTAGTTTAGAATTAATATATTAATTAGTAACTATAGTTGATATTTTAAATATGATCTTCTAATAAATATAATTGATTATCTAAAAGTGATTATTGGTATTTTGATCTACTAAGGCATAAAGAGAATTTATCTTTGCATGTAGGTGAGTTAACTAGATGTAAGTATTATCCAATTATGTTCATTTTTCAGTCTTTTAAGACGTTTTGATTCCTATGCATCTGTGTGTTCTCTTGTGCTTGTATATGCGTTACTGTTGGGGGCATTAGATGACCTAGGATGTATACAGAGGCTGGGAGGGTGTAATTTATATTTCTGTTACTTTGTGACATGTGTGCTCTATGCTATTACCCTAAACTGACTATGATGACCCTTTCGATTATGTACCTGTGTGTGTACCTATGTGTGACCGTTCCTATTGTATGGGATACCGATTTGGGTTACACTAGGGTTGTGAAGCACAAAAATCTTTTCCTTAATTGCAGATTTCACTCATACCTCTTCTATCAGGTATTCCACACTATCTTTCACTTGCAGACATTCTAGCACACCTTTACAAATTAAAATGATTACATATGTATAAATTACATCAACTCATCTAAAATAGGTCACCCAGGGACCTAATTGCCATAAAATAATAAATTACAATTCAATCCTTAATGCGATCCATTGAATACCAGCTAGGGCATTGCAATGATCCATATCAACAACCTCAAACATGCTTAGATCCACCAATCACACTCTAAACCTTTACAACACATTACATCTTCAGGTTGACTAAGACCAAATGAAGAACACCAACATGTCACATGAAAATCATGCAACCCCAAAACTTCAACCTATGCGAGCCAACAATATGATTATAACACAATCAAGAAACTGTTAGGAATAAGGTGTCTCAACCTTGGATAATTCCTATTCTTATTATTTGTTTTGTAAAATGTATTTTCTTGCAAATAATGTAATTAAGTGTGAGTGTACATGTCTAGTTGGCATGCTAAGGTGTCACTCCACTTGATGTGTCAGCATCTTGAATTGTGTGTAAGGAGATCATGGCTAAAACAGTTATGACGGATTCCTATGACACATAAGAGCTATTTCTAGGAGATTTCAATGACAGGTGAAGATATGCAAGATATGTGGCAACTGATAAAGTTGAGTACTTTACACTCTTCCTCCTTTTTTTCCCAACTGTGGGGTTTAGGGCATTGCCTTGAAAGTTTTTTTAGGGTTCCTATTTTCTCAGAGAATGGTAAAACCCTAATATGGCTATCCTTGGAAGTTGCCCTAAAAAGGAAAGCGCATGATATAAGTGTTTTTTAGGGTTACAGGAAAGGATACGAAAAGAGTGTATTGTTGGTATAATCTGGTGCTACTGGATTTGTCTGTGTGTGTCGATTGTCTCCTGAAAGAACTTGCATTGCAAGTGTGTTGTAACCGTTGTGTTGAAGATAATACATTGTGCAGGTTTTGGAGTGCTGGGGTTTTTTTACTGAAAGGTTTTCCCCAGGGTAAATCATTGTGTCATTCTCTATTTTCTGTATGCATGGTATATGGTTGCAATATCTTTGTTAAAGTAGTTAACGAATCTAAAATTGTAAGGATTTAAAAGAATTTGCACAATACTTTCCTTTAGAGATTAGTGTAGGAAGCTGTTTCCGCACCTGAGTTTCCTTATAGAAACATAAAAAAGCAATGTTAAGTACCTCAACAACTTTAGCATCAACATAAACTCAAGATATAAATCCATCTCTACACTGTTCATCAACAACAATATATACAACCTCTGTTACTCAAGAAATATAGTTTTCCAGCATCCAAATCATGAACCACTTGAG
Organism: Thuja plicata; assembly: GCA_018584345.1. Taxonomy (NCBI): domain Eukaryota; kingdom Viridiplantae; phylum Streptophyta; class Pinopsida; order Cupressales; family Cupressaceae; genus Thuja; species Thuja plicata. Next base: position 733,058 of record MU224031.1, read on the forward strand.
TTTAGGAGACATATGTGCATCCCAACCTCACTACCAGGTTAGAAAGTAACAACTCTACAATACCAATCCACAATGATCCAAAAATTGAAACTTTGTCTTTTCTTGAACAACCAAAATACCAAAAAATGGTAAATCTATCATAACTCTCTCAAATCATCACACTAACATCTGTGAACTGGCATGCATTAGCTAAAGACATCTCTAAACACATTTGTATGATCGATACTTTAGATCTTGTGTGTAGTATATGTACCAAGTAATTCAACCTTACTAAACATACTAAGAGCACTATCTTCAACAGTATAAGTATATTGACATCAATGAAAAAACATTAATGCTAATGTATATGCATAATCTGAACAACATCCAAAAAACTCAACTAGATACCTAAGTTACATCTAATGACACAATAAGAAAATTAAACAAAATAATACTCCCAAGAATGCTATGACTACTGAAAATATCCGTCCTAGAAATAACTAAAATAAAGAGAGAAGGGATAGGGTCAAAGAAAGACCAATCTAAAAAATACAAAGAGCGAAAGGATGGTCCCACCCGTATTGCATACCTATTACCTGTCATGCCCAAAAGTTGGGCAAAAACACACAATCAATTTTTTTTTAAACACGCTAAAAGGTTAACTAATCTACCTCAAAGGTAATAAGTGCACACAAAATGGTGCAGAGGATAAATAGTAACCTAGATAGATCAAAATAGAAGGAATAGCTTTTAGAGCTATCCTACAAGGATCCCTACACTACACGCTTCAATTCACACACAAACTGAGATAGTTGACTAGAAGTCAACTAGAGTTGATCAAAAGTCAACTATACTCCAAATTACACAAAAGGAAGTTCCTAGGGCCTGCTAAGCCCTAAGGAAGGCATATGCACACAAATCGAGATAGTTGACCAAAAAGTCAACCAAAGTTGACCAAAAAGTCAACCATCCATGAAAGGTGTGAAACTAAAAAACTAGGGTCCAAGGGATACATGGAACACCTGGAATGAAAATCGGGATTGTCGAAGGAGGTCTAACCATAGTTGACCAAAAGTCAACTATGCACGATGTTGGTCAAAGACAATGATAATACCCCTAACAGATGTACATCATGACAATAAGGGGTTGTTATGACCCCCTAAATGACTTTTAGGAAGAACGACTCATTAATTTAAAAAAGATTGATTTACATTCCAAACTTTATAATATTATAATAATTAACAATAATTCCCAAAATAAAATTAACATCCTAACAAGAAAATTATCTAACTCTTAATCTATACATAAAATAATATCTGACTTGATATAATTCAAATCTAGAATAAATCAAAAACATCTAACCTTATATCATTATTTAATCTACTTTAATCAACTCATTCCAATCTAATACTAAATCTAGTCTAATATTAACAACAAAATCTCAATTTAAGGGAATCTAATTTAATCTCCTTTTATTTTATAAATAAATCTAATATACATTACTAAATCTCTTATCAAGAAATCTATTTAAAACAATATTATAATATTATTTAATTCATAAAATATAATCCTATCTAAAAAAAGAATCTATATCCATAATATAACATTCCAATTTAAATCTAATAATAAATCTAAGTTTACAACTATTATAAAAACATTATTTAAAAAAATATTTAATCATAATTTGAAAACTAAATCATATCTAAGATATAATAAATCCAATCCAATCTAATCTTCAAATGATATTTAAATTACTATTTTAAAAACTAAACCTAATATAAACATGTATATAATTTTCTAACCTTAGTGCATTATATTATAAATTTTTATTTTAAAACATTAATTAAATCATAACTTAATAAACTAAATCTAATCTAACCTATACCATAAAATAACATATATTTTAAACACAAGAAATACCCTAAAAAAAAATTAAATTCCAAACTTTAATAAACTACATATCATAATTTATAACCCTATGCCTAACAAAATGTTTGTAGGGAGGCCAAAATTCTGAAGCGGCGGGGTCTCTGAGAGGGCTGCATGGCGACAAAAGCATAGAGGGGGCGGGGTGGTCATAGGAGGTGACACCTGATGAACCATAATTGATAGAATGTTTGAAGATGTTAAGTTGATGATCACCGAACTACAGAAAGTTAATGTAAGACATTAAATCAATTAATGTATTGTATTGTCATTGATGTCAACTTGATATAATTTGATTGGTTATATACATAGTGTTAAAGAATTAAAAGAACTAGAGAGATAAAGGTTATGCTATCAGTAATACATAAAAGTTTAGTATACACTAAGTGACAACAAACACCGACGGACAGTGCACCCCGACAGATAGAGAACCCCGAGAGAAGAGTCACAGTGATACCCGAGAAAGAAACCTGATCAAGCATTATCGAGTGCAGAACCATAGTGTTACCCGATAGACAAACAAGCCCAATGGACAAACAACCCTGACAGACAGAGATACCTGAGGACAACTGAAGTCAAAGACTGAGGTAACAAGGAGTTAAACACCGAAAAGAACTGAAGTTCAGAAATGATGCCAAAAGACTTAGCTGGCAAGAGCTAAATATGGAGCTAACTAGTTGATTACATTGTTTTCATCAACAAGTTAAAAGCCAGAGAAAAGATAGAGTTTTAAAGTTGTTTTATTTGAGTTGTCAAGGAGAAATATACGGGATAAAACTGAAGTAATCTTTAGAGAAAGAAAGGTGAGAATTGTGGATCATGCCAAGAACAAGAAAGTCAAGGACATAGAAACGGTGAAATTATATCTATAACAGAGAGAATCTAATTCATTATGAATTGGTGGGTGAATAGAGAAGAGGATACTGGAGAGAATATTGGTGAAGAAAGACTTCATATAGTCCTGATCAAACAAGTTGAAGAATAGAGCTAAAGATTTCTGTGGACACCGAGCAACAGAGAAGCATAACATCACCGAGAAGAAAGAAGTGGAGCAAAGGTATTGAAAAGAAACATTGATCAGAAAGGTACTATGAGCTTACAATAGATCTAAACATCTGGAAGAATAAGTTGTATTTATGAACAGATCATATACTATTTTAGTTTAACCATTGATTTAGAAAGTCTCTTAACCAAGCAAGATCTAACCATCCTTTATATATTGAGATACATCCCAAGGAGTATCAAAAAATTTATCATGTGGACAGCATAGTGAAATGCCATATATCAAGTGATAAACTGTTAGTGATAAATCCTCTAACCAGGTCACACTTAACAGTGTGTTTGTAATCTTTAACAGGGCTGGCTCTTCACCGAGCTTACTTCAGAAGAGTGAAAATTTTGGGTTACTGGTCCCAAGTGGTTTTTCCCTTGACAAGGTTTCCACATTAAAAATCCATGTGTCAAATGTCTTTATGAGTCATTTCTTTAATGTTTTTCTTTACTCATTACTAAAAAGGGATTAATTGGTAAACACTAAGTTATTTACTGTATTTCAGTAAATGATAGACTGCTATTCGGTAAAGCTTAAGAATAAGGTTTAAACAGTGAACTCCGAGCAGTAGTTATTTGAGTAGATAATTTAAAGGCATACATCTTGTAGGATTGAAGATAACTAGAGGCTTATAATTGTGGCACTAAGTTTTTAGCTTGATTTATTGGAATATTTTTGAGGGCACTGATTCACCCCTCTCTCAGTTATTCTAACAATTGGTATCAAAGCTTGTGTCCTTAGAAAGGAAGGTTTCAAGACCTAAGTTAAAGATCACAAGATGAGAAAATAGGATTTTCCTAAGTTGAACAAGGACAACTTTGTATCATGGCAAGACATGATAAGAATCTACCTATCAGGTATTAGAAATGATGTTACTCAATACTTGGATACTGAATATGTGTTTCCTACTAGACCTCACACACTTGATCAATTGAGAGAAAAGCATGACCACAATTCTATGATGATAGAATTTGCTTCCTTACTCTCCGATGCTGAATTTGAATATGTCAAAACATGCACCTCTGCAAAGAAAATGTGGGACAAATTGAAGCTAGCTAGTACATGGAGGAGATGCTAATGTACTAAGAGCTAAGGCATAAATCCTAAGAGGTAAATTTGATGACCTAAGAATGAGAAGGAGAAAAAAACACTCAATATAGCTGCAGAATTAAAGAGGTAGTCAATGCTATCTGAGGAGTTGGAGGTGTACTTGAAAAGAAATAATGGTAAGAAAAATTCTAAGAACCTTACTGCCTGTTTATGCTATTAGAGTATCTACTATACAAGAAATGAGAGCAGTAGAAAACAACAATGTCACTCTAGATAGTTTGGTTGGTAGACTTATTTCATTTGAGATGAATGAATTTGATAACAGTGTCTTACCATCTATTGAGTCTGCATTCAAATCTTCTTTGAAAATAAGTAAGGCAAGTCATAAAAACACTATGAGAAATTATAGTGAAAGTGATAGTGATGACCAAGAACTTGATGTGATTGAAGCACTAATGGCTAGAAGATTGTAGAGAGGCAAAGGTAGATACAAAGGTAAATCACCATTGGTATGTTTTAATTATAAAGAGATTGGACACTTTTCTACTAGATGTCCTAACAAAAGAAAAGAAGACAGAAATAGTGATAGATCATATGAAAAGAAGTTTGACAGAAGTGATAACAAAGATTACTAAAGAAACTAACAATATGATAGAAGAAATACTCGAGACTACAAGGAAAAAGGGAAGAAAACTTGTTACTTGGCTGAGAATAGAGCTGGCGATGCTAACACCAAATCTGATGAAGATATTGAGGTGGTATTTGTGGTCAAGAAGGATGATTCAGACAAAGAGGAAAGGTATGTTGAGACTACACTCATATGTAAGGTTAGTAAGAATGATGTTTGAATTATAAACAGTGGCTGCACTCACCACATGAATAAAGATAAAGAAAAGTTTGAAACTTTTGAGTATTATAATGGTGGATCAGTAAGAATGGGTAATGACTCACCTTGTCTGGTTGAAGGTAAAGGAACCATAATGTTAAATAATTTGATTAGATTTGAAAATGCATACTAGGTGAAAGGACTTAACTATAATCTATTGAGTGTTTCATAGCTGAATAACACAGGTCACCGAGTTGCATTTGAGAAAAAAAGGAAAATATCTTTAATGAATCAGGAAGGTTGATCAGAACTAGTGAACAAACAAAAGGTAACCTATTCTATCTTGATAATATTAACACCACTTTTTTAATGGCTAGAATATGGTTGTGGCAGAAAAGGTTATGTCATGTGAATTTTGACAACATGATTAAGATAAGAAATAAAAGGAAAGTAAGAGGCTTACCGAGCATGTCAAAGCCTGACCATATCATGTGTAAGAATTGTCAAAAATGTAAAATGAAAAAGTCTAGTTTCAAGAGAAAAACCCATACATCTAATGCTATTCTAGAATTAATCCATATTGATCTATGTGGACCTATGAGAACTAAGAGCTACTATGGTGATAGATACTTCATTCTATTTGTAGATGATTATTCTAGAATGATGAAAGTTATGTTCTTAAAAGAGAAATAAAAAGCATTCAAGATGTTTAAATGGTATAAAGCTATTGTAGAAAAATAAAGTAGTAAGGAACTGAAATGCTTAAGATCAGATAGAGGAGGAGAATTTATTTCTGATGAATTCACTAACTTTTGCAATGTGCATGAAATTAAAAGACAAGTTTCTGCACCTATAACAATGAAATAGGATTGCTAAAAGAAAGAACATATTCATTGTTGATTGTGCAAGAAGACTGATGATATAAAAAGGCATCACTCAAAAATTCTAGAGGGAAGCTGTCAGTACTGCTGTATTGACATTGAACAAAGTTCAATTGAAGAAAGACACCAAAAAGACACCTTATGAGCTATGGTATGGATACACACCCAATGTAAGTTACTTCATAATTTTTGGAATTCAATGTTATATTTTGAAAGATGATACAAATGGAAAGCTTGACTCCAAAAGTGAAGAAGGAATCTTTCTAGGGTATTCCACCAGAAGCAAGGCTTATAACTATCTTAACAAGTCCTCTAACAAGATAATTGAAAGTGAAAATGTTAGAATAGATGAATATACAGAGAAAAATGATGAGGAAAGTAGAAAAGAACTAGAAGACTACAACATGTTTGTTTATAATGAATAACTTGACACTCTTCCTGAGAAATAGTGTATCACTCCCGAGAAATAGAACATTGCACCCGAGCATCAAGCTGCAAATACCAAAAATCAATAAATTTCTCAAAATGATGTTTCGAGCGATTGAGATCAAAATGAAGGACAAGATGATGAACAAAGAGATGAACCGATACTTTCCAAGTATGTCAAAAGACACCATCCATAGAACCCGATCATAGGAGACAAAAAGGCTAGAATGAGAACAAGAAGTAAGTCACTGAACACTAGATGTTTAATTTGTGATTTTGAGCCTAAATCTGTTAATACTGCACTATAAAATGAAGAATGGAACAATGCTATGAATCAAGAGATAGAAAAAAATATGGAAATTAGTACCTAGACCAGATGACAAGAATGTCATTGGAACCAAATGGATATTCAGAAACAAGCTGAATGAGAATGGAGAAGTCACAAGGAACAAAGCAAGGTTAGTATGCAAGGGGTATGCACAAGAAGAAGGTATTAACTATGGAGAAACCTTTGCACCCGTTGCTAGAATAGAAGGAGTAAGAATTTTACTTGCTTATGATGCATTCAAAGGATTCAAGGTATACCAAATAGATGTCAAATCTGCATTCCTAAATGGAATACTAGAAGAAGAGGTATACATTGAACAACCAGAAGGGTTTGTTGATCCTAACAAGAGAAACATGGTTTGTAGACTACACAAAGCCTTTTATGGATTCAATCAAGATCCTAGAGCCTGGTATGAAATAATTCACTCCTATCTCATAAGTATTGGATTTGTAAGAACAAGTGAAAACAATAATCTATATTTAAAAGAAGATTCTAATGATAACATTTTGATTGCTGAAATATTTGTTAATGATATCATATTTGGGGGTAATGATATGTTATGTAAATCATTTGGTAATGAAATGAGAAAAGAGTTTGAGATGTCAATGTTTGGGGAGATCAAATTTTTTCTTGGTCTATAGATTCTTCAACAGGATGCATGGATATATATCACACAATCCAAATACATCAAGGAAGTGCTGAAGATATTCAAGATAAAAGATTTCAAGCCAGCTGGAACACATATGGAAACTAGAAGTAAGCTAAAAAAAGAAGATAAGTCAAATGAGGTAAATCAGACCCTATATAGATCAATGATTGGAAAACTAATGTATGTTGTTCATACCAGACCAGATATAGAACATGTAGTTGGAATAGTTGCAAGATTCTCTGCTAATCCCAAGGAATCACACATGACTACTGTAAAGATAATTCTAAGATATCTAAAGAATACCGAGGACTATGGCTTATGTTACAAAAGAGAAGGCAAATTTGAGCTTAAAGTCTATATAGATGCTGATTGGGCTAGAAACTTAGATGATAGAAAGAGCACAATTGGAGGATCATTCTTCATGGGTGACAAACTTGTCACATGGATAAGTAAGAAGCAAAGATGCATCTCACAATCTACTATAGAAGCAGAATATGTTGCCGCTTCTACAAATTGCTCTAACATTGCATGGATCAAACAATTACTGGAAGGTATGACTATGAAACTTATTGAACTGGTGATTATCTATTATGATAATACCAATGCAATTAACATTTCTAAGAATCCTGTCATGCATGCTAAGACTAAGCATATTGCAATCAAGTATCATTACTTAAGAAAACAAGTGAAAGAAAAAGATGTGACACTGGAATATGTTCAATCCAATGAACAATTAGATGACATATTCACAAAGCCATTGCCTAAAGATAAATTTGAGTACCTGAGAAAGAGACTAGGGGTCTGAACCTTGTCTATTAGTCACTGAGCTGAATAGGAGGCTACATCAGCCTACACACAATCAGAAGATATTTATATTGATGCAAGAAAAGTTATGAATTGAAAAAATACATCACTATACAGAAAGGTACTTATCTGCACCAAACACCAGAGTCATTGTATTGCTGATGGATAGGGAAATTCAAGGAGTATATTATAAAAAGGTGGAAGGATATACTTTGGCATTGCTGTCAAAGGGTGAGAGTATCCTAAGAAACTAGAGAGAGATTATATCCATATGAAATATCCATCATAATCATCCAAAGGGAGAGAAGTTATCCTAAGGGAGAGATGACTTAAGGGAGAGAGTATATCTAATGCTGTTAAAGGAAAAAGAGATGATCAAGGAGAGGAACAGTCAAAAGGAGAGAAAACATGAGAGTAGAGATTTTAGATCAAAGGGAAAGAGAGAATCATAAACTATTATATCTATCTAGTGAAGGGAATACAAATTGAAGAAAGTACTCTGCAAGAATCAAATCTAAGATAGAAGAGCTTACCGAGAGCCAGACATTTGTATTGGTTATAGAACAACAAGTTTTCTAGATTGATGAACTATAATTGATATATTTCATATTGTATTATTAGTAATGGAGTGTGTTTCCATGAATGCCAAAGGGAGATATTGATGAACCATAACTGATTGAATGTTTGAAGATGTTAAGTTGATGATCATCGAGCTACAGAAAGTTAATCCAAGACATTAAATCAGTTAATGTATTATATTTCCATTGATGTCAACTTGATATAATCTATTTTGTTATACACATAGTGTCAAAGACTTCAAAGAACCAAAGAGATAAAGGTTATGTTATCAATAATGCATAAAATTTTAGTATATACTAAGTGACAACAAACACCGACGGACAATGCACCCTGACGGATAGAGAACCCTAAGAGAAGAGTCACAGTGATACCCAAGCAAGAAACCTGATTAAACATTACCAAGTGCAGAACCAAAGTGTTACCCGACAGACATACAACCCCAATGGACAGACAACCTTGATGGAAAAAGATGCCTGAGGACAACTGAAGTCAAAGACCGAGCTAACAAGGAGTTAAACACCAAAAATAACTAAAGTTCAGAAATGAAAAAAGACTTAGCTGGAAAGAGATAAATATGGAGTTAACTGGTTGACTACATTGTTTTCATCGACAAGTTAAAAGCCAGAGATAAGCTAGAGTTTTAAAGCTGTTTTATTCCAATTGTCAAGGATAAATCTATGGGATATAATTGAAGTAAGCTTTAAAGAAAGAAAGGCGAGAATTGTGGATCACACCAAGAACAAGAAAGTCAATGACTTAGAAATGGTAAAATTATGTCTATAAGAGAGAAAAGCCAATTCATTATAAATTGGTGGGTGAATAGAGAAGAGGATGCTAAAGAGAATACTAGTGAAGAAAGACTTCATATAGTCCTGATAAAAAAAGCTGAAGAATAGATCTACAAATTTCTGTGGACACCAAGCAACAAAGAAGCAAAAAATCACCGAGCAGAAAGATGTGGAGCAAAGGCATTGAAAATAAACATTGATTAGAAATGTACTATAAGCTTACAACAGATCTGAACATCTGCATGACTAAGTTGTATTTATGAATAGATCATATACTATTTCAGTTTAACCATTGATTCAAAAAGTCTCTTAACCGAGCAGGATCTAACCATCCTTTATATATTGAGATACAACCCAAGAAGTATCAAAAGGTTTATCATGAAGATAACATAGTGAAATGCTAGATATCAAGTGATAAACTGTTAGTGATAAATCCTCTAACAAGGTCACACTTAATTGTGTGTTTGTAACCTTTAACAGGGTTGAATCTTCACCGAGCTCACTTTAGAAGAGTGAAAATTTTGGGTTATTGGTCCCAAGTGGTTTTTCCCTTAACAAGGTTTCCACGTTAAAAATCCATGTGTCAAATGTGTTTATGAGTCATTGCTTTAATGTTTTTCTTTACAAATTACTAAAACAGGATTGATCGGTAAACACTAAGTTATTTACTATATTTCAGTAAATGCTAGACTACTATCTGGTAAAGCTTAAGAATAAGGTTTAAACAATGAACTCTGAGAAGTAGTTATTTAGGTAGATAATTTAAAGGAATACATATTGTAGGATTGAAGATAATTAGAGGCTTATAATTGTGGTACTAAGTTTTTGGGTTGATTTATTGGAATATTTTTGAGGCCACTGATTCACCCCCCCTCTTAGTTATTCTAAAAATACCTCCTGCCAAGGGAAGAGAGAAGTGGGGTGGCCTAGGTGTGGCGCGACCATCACCCCACCCATCCCACCACTGCATACACTATAGTGGTGGTGTGGGGGGACGATACCACCCAACCTGGGCTGCCCACCACTGTGGGAAGAGAAGCACGGGGGAGGGGGTGCGGGGGTGGCTTTGGCCATGCCCCAAACCCCATTCACGCAATGACAAAAATGCTGTGTTAAAATAATATTTTTAAAATAGTGTTAACCTTTTTTTTGTTTGATTATTATTATTTTTTATAATGACTTTACTTTTTATAGTATATATATATATATATATATTTACAACATTGTTGGTGCTCAAATCAATAGATTGGATTTCCTATGGACTTTCCAATCCAATGCTTGGAAACCCAAGTGATTTGGTCAACTAACAAGTCACAACCAAGGCAAGGTTGGAACTTCTACAATTTTGGCTCTGTAAAACCAAGGCTGGTAGGCCTATACCTTGACTTATCCTTCAAGTTATAAGGCTTTTTATAGCAGATAAGTAACACTACAACCTTATCTCTCAAGTATGGAAAGGCACTTGAAAGAAATCTAACTAAAAGCAATATATCATGAACTGTAAATTGAAATACTTTAAGTAATTGAAAGAATGTTTAGTAAATGTGTATGTAATTTAAAATGAACAGATAGATAAGATATCACAAAACTATAAATAATGAAATAAATAACTATAATCCAAATAAGCAAGAAAGACCAATGTCTTAATCAACCATGGGCAATAGAGTCACTATCATCCCACTCTTATGTTCAACCTCAGAGATAGTTTTACAAGAAAACTTATCACTTCAAAGGTGTTATGGAATGTACATGCAACCTAAAACAAATTCAGAGATATTTCAAAAGGGTAATACTTCTCAGATGATAGC
>MU224031.1:746872-758315 GCA_018584345.1 Thuja plicata
ATGCTTGGAAACCCAAGTGATTTGGCCAACTAACAAGTCACAACCAAGGCAAGGTTGGAACTTCTGCAATTCTGGCTCTACAAAACCAAGGCTGGTAGGCCTATACCTTGACTTATCCTTCAAGTTATAAGGATTTTTATAGTAGATAAGTAACACTGCAACCTTCTCTCTCAAGTATGGCAAGGCACTCTAAAGAAATCTAACTGAAAGCAATATCATGAACTGTAAATTGAAATACTTTAAGTAATTGAAAGAAAGTTTAGTAAATGTGTATGAAATTTAAAATGAATAGATAGATAAGATATCACCAAACTATAAACAATGAAATAAATAACTATAATCCAAATAAGCAAGAAAGACCAGTGCCTTAATCAACCATGGGCAATAGAGTCACTATCATTCCAATCTTATGTTCAACCTCAGAGACAGTTTTACAAGAAAACTTATCACTTCAAAGGTGTTATGGAATGTACATGCAACCTAAAACAAATTCAGAGATATTTCAAAAGGGTAATACTTCTCAGATGACAACCCAATTGATTGAGACCTCAATCAACTTAATTTAACCAGGAAAAATGAGAAAACCAATTAAAAATATAGACTATATTGAATCAAATCAAGAAGCATGCACATCAAACTATCACTTTGAAGAAGTTCTATTGGTTTATCCAAGGGGCCAATTGTAAAATGATTAATGAAACAATTGCATATATGAAGAAAAAAGACTTATCTTTATTGATTTTAAAGAAATAGTACATCCAGTTCCATGTTATAGTTGTTGATCCAAAATATCCAAATATGTGAAATTATATTAGTGTATCATCTTCTTTTTACATTTTAAATTATGTATATATATATGTGTTTGAGTGGCTTTCACACCTCTTTAGGGTGAAAAGACACAACTCCTATTACAAATTATTTTGAAAAAATAATAAACTAACTAAAAAATAACTACCTAACTTTCAGATTTGGCTTTGGTCAAAAATCCAAAACACCTCGCAAAAAGCTAATAGTTTTTCTAGAGATGGGAAATTTGATTTTCCGAACCGGGTCATTTTTAGATTTTTAAAATTAGACCATCTTTATCCTCTGTCAAAATCATCTTTGTAGTAGGTCTAAATTCTAGCATTTTTTGAAGGCTTCGATTAGTAAGTTCTATTTATGTGTCAAAAAGATTCCTTCCTTTGATATTTTTTAGTATGGAGAAACATGCTTCTTGATAATGGATTGGGACTTCTAAATTATGAAAATCTAGGGTACCACCAAACATAATAGAATATAAAAAAAGACTTGTGAAGTTTTTTTAAATCTCTATCCCAAAACAAGGACTATTTAGGAGATTTATTTTTATGATTTTATTTCATATTTAGTCTCAATAATTTATTTGCAACACATTGTAGGAAACATTTTTCCAATAAGAGCATTTTTTATTTTCTAAGAAATTTTCAGAATTTTCTTTTCTCTAAGTATGAAAAGATTAATATTTTTACTCACCAACACCAAACTAATATTATTCACTTAAGCTTCCATTAATTTAGTTGAGGAGGGTTATGCTATTTAATTTAAGCAATAATAGTAATATAAACTAGGCCATGCTACTAAAAAAACAAAGGATTTATTTAAAGAATATAGTAAACATATACATGAGTAAAACTTCCAAATCTCTTTTACAATTATAAAATGAACTATGGTTACATTTTCATTAAATCTCCATATTACAATATGGTTGGAAAATTTTTGAATAATAAAAGATTACACAATTCCTAAAAGACTTAATACATCATGAAACAATGAAATCATCAAACAACTAAGGTTACAAAATTATGAAAGATTACAAATCTTCATAATGGCCTTTATACAAACTTTTCCAAAAGTGAAAGCCTTTAAACAACATAGGTTATGAATGATGATTTTCCAATCATTCCCATCTCCTACATAAGGGTAATATGCAAAAATTTTCTTGCATTAGAGACCTGTAACAAGATAAGGTTGACCATGGAGGCTCACCTCCCAACCTAGGCCTTTTCAAGGCCACCCACGAGCTTGGGGATCCAAATTAGAATGGGTGACAAACATACATCTCTCAATCTGACAGAAAAATTTAACAAAACATCTAAACAGTGAAAATTTACCATCACATGGTAGTACAGGAGGAAGGTCTCCAAGAGGCCTTCCTGAAAACAAAGGTAGAGGTAGACCTCACAGTAGGAGAAAGCCAAGTATACAAAATATAAACCTCAAGCAACACATGGACTTGGAATTACCATCTTCACAAGATGCAGTCATGAAGTATACTTCCTTATGCCCTCCAAAATCCTTTAGGCCATACTTGGCATCATGAAACCCCATGTCTTTCCCTCTACACATGGGAGAATCTACACTAAACCAAAGTTATTTTCTACCAACCCCTTCAAGGTTACTCTTCCATCCCAAGGGTGAGTGTGCCTTGAAGAATCCCATTAAAAAATAACTCACAAATAAAACACAACAAAATAAAACACCAAGAACTCAACTTGAAAATAACTTAAAATTTACACAGGACTCCATTAATGGAGTTTCAAGCTCAAGAACATGCAAAACCATGAAAGTATATTCTAAAAGGAGACCAACCATACTCCAAAGCTATAGGGGATTTGAAAGTTGAGAAGAGCTTTCCTTCCAAGTGTTTTTTCTCCAAAAGGCTTCCTCAAATTTGAATCTGTCTCTAAGAATAGAGAGTGGGCGAACACCCAACTGATCCTAAAACCTTCCCTATAAAGGAAAACCTCCAACATGACCAAGAATAATCCAAAGGTGAGGTAACCATAACAATCCCTTTCTTCCCACTTGCCTTCATTATCCGTGAATGGAGTTAAATGCAACTTGGGAAGAAGAGAGAGGTTAACCAAAGTTACACAACTCCTCAAATTCGCTCAATTTTTAAAAGGAGACTTTATGGGAGAAATAAATGAGTTTAGAGGCTCATTTATGGATGAAAATGACCCCTAACCCCTAGATAACCAAGTTGGGTAGCTAAAAATGACCTTGGTTAGCTTTTGGGAGCCCAAAAGACCCTCCTAAACTACACTTAAAGTTAACCCACGGATTTTAAAGTCAAATTAACCATCTAGAATATTCTAACCTTGGGTAAGCTTGGATAATAAACATAGGTAACCTTAGTTAACCCTAAACCTAACCATGGTTCACATAACTAGTCATGTCAACATTAATTACAACAATTGCCAAAATTGGCACAATAAATTAAAACAAATGACATGACTTAGTCACATTAACATAAGCTAATTGAAATACACACATGAAAACCACATTTATGAATAAAACACATATACAATGAGGTACATGTTTCTTTGTATAAATAGGACCTTGGAATGCATATAATTTCACATAGGTTCCAATACTGGGTCCCCAATTTAGATCCATGGTCAACTATCCCTGCACACTCATTGTACACATCAGTAGGTCCAAAATAACATGATATGAAAGCATAATATGACATCAATAATACATTACATATAGAATATATCTGCATTCAAGCTTAAATAAACATCTTATCGGTTTCCTAAACCAAATTCCATCACAATATATCCACATATTTAATCTCATATATGACATCATCACAAGCTAAACTGAATCAAAACATATAGTATCTTAAGTGTACCCTGATTACATAATCAAGTACTGAATATATAAAATAAGATTCAACAGATCCTCAAATACATAAGAGTCTCAAAATTCAAAGCATGTCTAAGCATAATATCACTAAAAGCATGAAAAATAAAGCAGTAAAACAAGGACTATCTGAGGTAGGTCTCACATTACCAGTCCATGCACAATGGTCATATTGTGCCAATAACGTAATCAATTATTTTATGGACACACTGAAGTTATAAGTCTGAGAAAATAAAAACTACATGATTTTACAAGATTATATAGTGATCAATGAAAAAGACACATGCAGTAAGGAAAAGAAAAGTAAAATCCCAACCATTTATTTATAGAGTTTAAAATTAGAATTTCAAATCAGTCAAAGAGTCTCTCAATTAGAGTACAATTTTGAAAACAAAAGTACATACATATACTTTTATTACAATATCACCCATAAAGTAGATAAAGCAAACGCCCTACCTAAAATTTTTTAGGAGTTAGAAGTGCATTTGTTCACTACAAAAGTACCGATCCCAGACCACAACTTCTCCAGCAAGAATCTGTTCATAAAATCAACCCCCAAATTTCTCCACATAGATAACAATCAGATATACCAACCAACTTCTTGATTTTCATAGGGTCTCAAAAGTGAGAGATGAGCTATCACCCATCATATCAATTTTTAAGAACATATTGCCCATTACCACGTCCGAGAAACTGAACAAGAGGATAATGTCAAATAGATATGTTATTTAATTTGGTTAGGTCTCATTTCTTATTTTATTGATATTAATTTTGTTCTATTATTTCTATTTCCCCCCCTTTTTTTTCCTTTATCATTACAATAACTATTATTTATTTATTATTATATATATGTACATTTCAATTTTCATTTTTATTTTGACCTTTATTTTCATGATTACAATTTATCTCTATTTTCCAACCAAATAATAATACAAATAGTGACACATTATGACTAATAACGTAATATGCCACCTAAAATTAATGAAAACATCAATGAGTGAATAAAATTATAAATGAACGACATGCATACATCATTAAATATATCCAAGCATTAACATTAATTTATTTTTAAAAAATGCCTTTCTTATAATCACATCAGAGTTTACTCAAGGGTTATTCCAATATTATAATTTGCAATATAGACATAACCCCATCACTGAAAAAACTACCTGTCAAATGCTAAGGTCCCCATAACAAAATATCCACACAAACAAGAAAATTGATACAAGAACTAATAGAAAGGGTAATATCAATATGGATAGGTATAACATCAAAATGGGAATAAACATGTCATAATATGAAGAGGGATGGAGGGACATTACAACAATAGAAACAAAGTTTAGACACATTTTTGTTTACATGAGTCAAAGATTTGAAGGTTCTTAATTTGCGTCATGGATTAAAATGTAGTTATACTAGCACTTGCACCTATAGGAGGTTCAAGGGATAAGCTGATAGGGTATTTTATGGATTTTAAGGGATAGGGTGTGTACATCTTGTATTTGAAGAATAATTAGGTGCCTCTTCTATACTGGGAAGTACAATAATTCCCATATATTGCAAAACATAAATAAGTATTTAATTATTATAATAAGTTATATAATAATTTATGGATGGTGACGCCATTCAAATGTTCAAATTGGGTTCATAACTAAATGAATATATTATATGAAGTTTGTGTATGGAAGACATGCAAATATGTAACTTACATATGATTTTAATTTTATGTATTTCTTTATGGAGATATGATGATGAAGCATTTTAGGTGAATCTTAACCCCCAAAAAATCATGTTTGTTTGTTCAATCTAGATGTTTCAATTGCAACTGCCTTGGTATACATGTATGCAAAATGTAGAATAAGGGAAAAGGCAGTGTGTTGTTTGAAAAAATGCCTGAAAGAAATGTGATCTCATTGAATGCCATATAGTTTCTTGTCATACAACCAAATTCTACAATTTTGTTAGCATTCTATCCACTCTATGAAATTGGAAACTTTGGAAAAGGGCATGGAAAGTCATCAAAGCATAAAAGAAAAGTTCTTTGCCGAATGTTGTAATTGTAACTTCCTAGAAGACGTGTGTGGAAAATATGTAAGCATAGAAAGGTCACACTCATTATTTGCACAATGCCTTAAAGAGATGTTATTTCCTGAGATGCAATAATTTAAAATATGCACAAAATGAATTTGGTGAAAAGGATTTCAAAGCGGCCAAAAAAATGTCTTGACAAATGCCTCGATAATAAAAATATGACAAATTGAAAATAGAAATAGTAATAATAATGACAATAAATCCACTAAATGGATTAAAATACCTTGAAATGAAATTCATAAAGGATGCTTGATGCTTAATCTTGGAATGACTATGGAAAGTTGGGACTGAGAGGAGAGGGGTGAATCAGTACCACAATTTTTTATAACTAAAACTTCCTATAACCATATACTATTGCTTGTTCTTTACTGAATTCAATAACTTGAAATGAAAATAATGTAAAGCTTATAAAACATATCATCAAAACATTCAAGCAATAGAACACATAACTTCATGATTTTGTTTATTCAGAAATCCTTGGTTAGAGGACAAAACTATAGTGGGGATGATACCCACAACCTTGACTAACTATAGTATAGAGGGTGATCGGTTAGAGCTTACAATATTTAGCCATTTTGATAGCTTACCTGGTTAAGAGTATACAAAGACTTGTTAGGTCTACCTGGTTAAAGGATTTTATAATCTCTACACTTAGAGTTGTACCCTCTTAAAGGATTTACAAATATAAGATTATACGCCTCTCTTCTCGTGATCCATGATTCCCAAGATTTCCAAAGGCAAGGGTTAGTAGCAAAGGTTTCACAAATGATATAAATCAAGTACACAATACCACTAAAATGAATAACAATGAAACGTAATCAATAAAATGTACAAGCAAGAGAAAGGAAAACAAATAAATGTAAACCCCATGATGTGTGAATCTCTATTGTTTCTCTCTACTCTTTCCGAAATGCTGTTCTTGAAGCTCAGTATTGGCGGGGCAACGTCTATGACTTGAGAAGTGTCAAAAATTTGCTAGTTGAAATGGGTGTGTGATCGCAAGATGGCTTGAATGCTAGAACCAAACTAACATAGTAATGGCACACGAGAGCTTGAAATCATGGATCCTTCAAATGGTTATGAAGGGTTTATTATATAGGAATTGGTGATGAAATCAATGGTTGAGATCAATCCCAGAGATAGGGAGATGAATGGTTGAGATTGAAAGAAACTGGAGAAGCCATCAATAAACTCCACCTCTTCAATTGGTAAAGAGAAGATAGAGTTTGGTTGACTAAAGAGCTAATTATGAGTTACCTTTTTGAACTGAAGAGGTGGGTGAAGTTATCCATGTGGACTGAAGAGTTGGGTGGAGTAACCCATGTGATCTGATTGGAGTTATCTCTTTGAAGATAAATGAATATTTAATTCATTTATTTAATTATTGTTTTCAACATGTGAGATAATTGAATTCTTTTTTGATTTAAGAATTGCTTTATTTGATGAAATTAAATTAATTGGAAGAATTTAATTAGTAAGTTTAAATATTTGAATTTAAACTATAGGAAATTAAGTTTAATTAATTAATTAATGGTAATTAATCAATTAAAGCTAATTAATTAAATAAAATTAATTATTTAATTAATTTTAGGGATCTGATTAGATGATTTGGGGAATGAATTTAGAAGAAAATAGATGATTAATTAATGATTAAAAACCATTAATTAATAGATAAAAATTAGTGTTTTTAATATAAAGTCGCAAGCTTGTCCATTTTAGGGTGTCTACATTTGCCCCTATTTGATGCGATGTGACTTGTCGCAGTGTGTCAAAGATTCTTTGATTTTGCCCCAGCTTGCCCTAGCAGTAGTAGGTGTATTTATGCCCCCTCAACAAATTTGAGCGAAAAGTCGTGACATGAGCGTTGATTTGTTGAAACCGCAATTTTTTAAACTGGGTAGCTGACAGATTTGAAAAATACTTTAAAATGCCCCTGTAATTGACCGTCGAAGTTTTCGGGGACCGAAATTTTTTTTCGGAGCTCCTAGTGAAATTAGGGTTTTTTGGATCCCCTATAAATAGCCAAAAGAGCCATTCATTCTCCACATTGCAATCTTGGAGCTCTAATAATCTTGGTGAGTTTGTTTTCTGATTTCTGCCTTCTTTTCTCCTATTTTCTAGCGATGGCTGGCCTTCCTAGTGTCACTCACATTTCTGACCGAGTCTGGACCTACCGCAGACCAGCTAGCTCTAGACGTCTGATGATTTTTCTTGCTTTGTGTGTCATTAATGCATTCATTTCTTGCTTTTAGAAATTGTAATTTTTTGAAAAATTGCAATGTGTGCCACAATCGGTTGCGGTTTTGCCGCAATTGCAGTTTTAATGCCGCAATTGCCAATTAAATACCGCAATTGATAAGTGTGTCGCACTTGTGTTTGTTTATTGCTGCAATTGAAGTTTGTATGCCACACTTGTTGTTTATGTTTTGCAATCGCTTAAAAGTACTGCATTTGAATTGCTTTATTACCTCAATTGATTTTTTAGCACTGTTTGCCTGATGTCTTTGTCTGTTATCTTCTTTTTCTTGCTTCTGTTACTTTCCTCAATGACTGAAACTGATAATTTTCTAATTTAAATCTATGTGCAGTTCACTGGGTAGATCTTGCGCTATCAAGAGTCCAGGCCAGTGGGCCTCATGTATAGATTTCAACTGACCGAGGATGAGAGGTCAGTGCTTCACGATCTTGGTTTGTACCAGCTTTGTTATATGCCTGAGATCACGAACAATAGGGGTCTAATATGAGCGGTGGCATTCAAAGACTTGCACTTTTTGGTTACCCACCGGTGAGTGTATAGTGACTTTGGAGGATGTGTATCGCATCCTCCAACTCCCTATCCAGGGTGAGCTTGTGGAGTATTCCACCCGCATTGGTGTTGTTGCCTTGATTGAGCTTTCTGGATTGCCTCGAGATCAGCTTGGGCTTGCTGGTGATTATGACATTCCGTGGTCTAGATTTAGGTTGGGCCTTGACCGACTGTCCACTCTTCTAGGCAGCTTGATATGTGGCATTTTATGCCCCGATCATTGACAATGTGGTTTTTCTGTCGGGTTTGGTAGTGTATTACAGAGCATGGTTAGGGATCATACTGTATTTGCCTGGGGTCCATGCATGTTGGCCCACATGCATTTTCATATGTTAT
This sequence comes from Thuja plicata, assembly GCA_018584345.1. NCBI lineage: Eukaryota > Viridiplantae > Streptophyta > Pinopsida > Cupressales > Cupressaceae > Thuja > Thuja plicata. The sequence continues at coordinate 755,775 of MU224031.1, forward strand.
ATGCAGCTTACCTTGATGGTAGGTCACTCAGATGTGGTACGACCCTCTTGCAGAACTAGGCATGGGAGCATATTGTCGTATGTCATCCTGTTGGTGCCCATGCTCTTCCAGCAGATAGGCCGTATGTCTTCATGTATGATGGAGCCATTATTCAGATGCATATGGGTCACTTGACATATTGGCGGCAGCAGTTAGATATAATTCCTTATTTCATATGGAGGCCGTATAGAGATTGTCCTGTCTGGGATGGAGAGGACATTCATCTCCCATTTTGTCGTCAATGGAGATACTTGATTGGTCACGTGACCGATCATATTCATATGATAGACTTTCACAACATCGACAGGGTGTTGCACCAGTTTGGAGAGCAGCAGGATGTATCTGATTCTTATGCATACTTTGCTTGGAGGTCAAGGGATGCTGCTATTTGGGGTGGTGCAGTATCACTTGATGCTACTCGTACTAATTTTTTAGGTTTACGTCCCGTGGCATGGACCTAGCGCTCTGCCACTGTAGACCCAGGTTTGTCTTGTTTCTGATTGCTTATGTACTTCCTTTCTGCTCTCTGATTTTTGCTCATATCTTTTCTTTGATACTTATGTCTTTATCTACTCTGGAACTGATAGTTGAATTTGTCTTTTGTAGGCACTACACCCTAGTATGATGCCCATTGGTTGCAGCATGGGCCGGTTGTACTTACAAATGTCTCACGTGCTATTGCCAATACTATTATGAGTAGGGCCCGACATGTACGACATGGTAGGGGAGGCTAGGATGGAGGGAGAGGTGATGGCAGGGGAGGTAGGGATGGGGGGANNGGGAGAGATGGAGGATGGGGTAGGGGAGATGATGGAGGTGATGATCTTGGTCCTGGGGGTGCTGGCGGCGGGGTTAGGACTAGTGTAGGTAGGAGTGGGGGGTAGACTAGTGCTCACTGAATTGGGTTGGGCACCATTTTGGAGGATGAGGAGGCCATGGAGGAGGAGGCACCTCAGTTGGTTCAGAGAGTACACGGGCAAACAACTTCTATTTTGGCTCCTATAGAGGAGGATAGAGTGGTTGCCGAGGATGTTGATATTGAGATTGGGGATATAGACATGGAGGCTCTAGATGATTAGAGTGCGGAGAGAGGTTCTTCTAGGGATAGTGGCAGCACTGGTAGTAGCACAGGGGAGAGCTCAGAGAGTGTTGATGATTCTTGGGTTCTTAGGTGGAGAGGAGATGAGGGATTGGGAGACAAGGTGGAGGAGGGGGACATGGACATTGCTATGGCTAGCATGGATGATGATCCCTCAGAGGTGGAGTGCCTCACTTAGTAGGTTCATGAACTTTAGGCCTGACTTTCCTTATCTGATGCATGTGCTATTTCTTTAGAGGCCCAAGTTATAGCAACCAAGTCTAGAGATTGACAGGCTTGAGTGGAGGTTCACTCATTTATTGACAGTGTATAGGATTTCTTGCACTGGGAGGTTCTTGAAAGGTACTACAGATCTGGGTGTGATGCTCAGAGACAGATTGAGTATTGGAGGTGTCGTTATGAGGGCGCAGTTCCTGCAGCATAGAGGGTGCCTAGTTACACAGCTTTGCAGAGATCCAGTAGGGCCCATCGATCTTAGAGTAGTGGTGTGAGAGCTCCTGGTTCCTCCCATAGGACAGATTCTGACATGCCACCCCCTCATCCACCTCTTGGTGAGGGTGGGGTTAGCTACTGTTGACTTATGTTTCATGTACCATTTTTGTAGTGGTTCCAGTTTATATACTCTGAGTAGTACCATTGTTGTATCCCGACACAATGATATTTTTTGATATATATGTTGATTACCTTCTTTGATCAGACTTGCGACCATTCATTGTACTTAGATATTTGTGATTTATATGAGATGAAGCTAGTGTTTTGATATGATGTGCAATGGTTTAATTTTCTATATGTATGATTCTACATGATTTGGTGGTTTAGATAATGAGATGTATATGCAATATGTTTCTATTATGCAGACTCATACATGGATGATTTACTTTTCCTATGATACTGACATGTCATGCAGGATGGTGTAAATGAAATGCATGTTTATATGAGATGCTTATGGATGTATGTGATTTTATGATTATCATGTATGCATTCACCATGTTTTTTTTTCTTTTCTGATGTACTTAATGAAATGAATGTAATCTACTATGCATAAAATATCTGAGTAATGCATGTGTTAGTTAGAAAGAAGTTAGTTTGATAGATGTTCTCTGAGATTGATCTAATAGAAAAGATGTTCTTTTTTCATTTTTTGGATAGATATGATCTGATAGAAAGGATAAATTTCCCAAGTTGTTGCCCCTATTTCCAATAATTGTCATCATTGTATCTTTTTTTTGTATTTTCTGATATTCTGAAAGAGAGTCGAATGATCTAGATCACATAACACCTGGATACCACCATGACCTCTTGATAGCGGAAGGAGTAGAGAGATTGAATAGAAAGAGAACCTAGTGCACCCAAATATTGACCATCTGGGTTCAACTATGTTCCCTATTTGAAAAGAAAGAGAG
>MU224031.1:758695-783601 GCA_018584345.1 Thuja plicata
TTTATCCTAAATCATCATGGCCCTGAAATCAAAGTGAACATTCAATAGACATCAATCAAAGAAAATAAGTCATGATCTATCATAGCTACTCTCCTCACATGGTGGATCCTGGAGTAGCATAAGAACACAACCATGAAATATAGACTGACATCTGACCAACTTGACTGACCTAGTCAACATTTTTGGATGGTTCCTTGATGCAGTGGATTCTCTTGATTGGCTCGACTCTTTGGATAGGCTTGATTGGTTTGATTGCTTTGATCTTGTTAGTAGCTGATCAAGTTGTGTTAGATGGGTCCAATGCTTGTTTGCAAAGCTCATGATTGTGACAGTATGGATTGATTTGATTGCTTTGATTATGTTGGTAGCTGATCAAGCTATGTCAGATGGGCCCAATGCTAGTTTGCAAAGCTCATGATTGTGATAGTATTGATAGTTTGGTTTGGTTGCCAGCTGCTTGCTGATTGAATTGATAGTTTGATAAAGCTATGTCAGATGAGCCCAATGCTGATTCACAAAGCTCATGATTGTGACACTGATTGAATGGGCATTATTGTCCCTTGCTCTCTTGATAACTGAGTTGGTTTTATTGCTTTGGTTTTTTTTTTGCAATGTTTTGAATGTTTTTGATGAAGATTGATTTTCTCTTGATTTTTGATCTTTTTAGGATTTTTTGATGAGTTTTCCAAATTTTAGAGATTTTATCAAAACATTTTGAATCATGCCCTAGTTTGGTGGACCAATGTTCAACCATTGGTAAGTGCTTAGTGCTCAAAGGGGATTGTGCTTCTGGATATAGCTTGGGATAGTCAGTCTTTCATTTTGAAGTGTGCTCAAGCTTTTGGAGCTCATTGATAGTGAAGCTAGATTTGAATACTCGATGCCTATTTGCCAGGTTTTCACCAAGGTACCTACTCAATAGCACTTGATTGCCAGTTTTCACTGAGAGAGCAATTTTGTTTCTCTTTACTTTTTTGCTTTTTTACTTTTTTTTGTTGTCGTCAGGGCGCCTGATTGCCATCTTTTCACCAAGGTAACATTTTGTATTTTTTTATTTTTTGGTATTTTATGGATATGTAGATAGGTGCCTTAACCATAGAGACCTTAAGGGTGGAACCTCTTCAGGTGCATGCTATTGATGTAGTTGGGGAGCTGATCTCCTTCTAGTGTTGCTAGTATGAATGCCCCACTCTGAGTAGAGCTGATAATAACAAATGGTCCTAACAAGTTAGGCTTGAACTTTCCAGGTTTGACTCGCTCTGCTTGATTCTTCTAATTTTCCATGAGGACAAGGTCTCCTAGCTCAAATGTTCACGGCTTCACCTTTTCATGATAGTTTCTTGTAAGGCGATTTTGATAACCTTGTAAGTGGTCGAAGGCATGTTATCTTTTTTCATCTAGTAACTATAGTTCACTGAGCCTTGCTACTCTGTAGTCTTCATCTAGGATCAATTTCTTCAATGATATCCTTATGGATGGGATTTAAACTTCAAGGGGTAATACCACCTCTGATCCATAGACTAGGGAGAAAGGAGTGGCTCCTGTAGGTGTTCTCACACTAGTTTTGTATTCCCATAGTGCAGGACTAAGCTGTAAATGCCAGTCTCGCCCTAATTCATTCACTATTTTCTTCAGGATTTTCAAGATTGTTTTGTTTGCAGCTTTGGCTTGGCCATTCCCTTGAGCGCAGTAAAATGAGGAGAACCCTTGTTTGATGTGGAACTGTTCACATAGGTCTTCAACATCCTTGTTCTGGAAAGGTGTACCATGGTCTGTCAGGATTGTTTGGGGGATCCCGTATTGATAGATAATATGGTTAAGTATGAATATTTCTATTTGCTTTCCAGTGATGTAAGTGAGGGGAATTGCTTCCACCCACTTGGTGAAGTACTCTGTTGTTGCTGTGATGTATTTGTGTCCATTTGCTAAAGAAGGTGTAATTTTGCCCACTAGATCAAATACCCACATTGAAAATGGCAATGGTGATGTGATAGGATTTAGTTCCTGGCCTGGTGCATGGATGAGGTCTCCATGAATTTGACATTGTCTACACCTTTGAACATGTTTGTGTGCATCTGTCTCTATTGTGGGCCAATAGTATCCCATGCGAATTATATTCTTAGCTAAGTTGTTTCCACCTCCGTGGGTTCCACAAATTCCTTCATGTACCTCATACAAAGCTTTCTGGGAGTCCATGGAAGTGAGACATCATAGTAACGTTCCATCTAGACTTCATCTATATAAAGTAGTTGAGAGGGTGGTATACCTAGAGGCTTGGTAGATGAGGGATTTTCTCTAGTTCCAAGACAAGTTGGGAGGTAAGACACTGTTTTGGAGATAATTATAGACATCTTGGTACCATGGGGATTCAGGACCAACAAGGACACATGCTGATTCTATGATAGATGCCTGGTGTGATGGCACCAAGAGTTGCTCCACTAGAAACTAGAATTTTGTTTTGTTACCTGGCATATCAATCAATGATGCTATGGTATCCATCGCATCTGCAACTTTGTTCTATGCTCTTGGGACTTGCTCAAAGAAGATGTAATGGAAATTGGTGTGCAGTTGTTCCATCTGTGCTCTGTATGGTATGAGCTTCTCATCTTTGGTCATATAACCATTATTGACTTGACTAATGACCAACTGTGAATCACCAAAGACTTTAAGGTTCTTGATTCTCCATTGAATTGCTATCTTTAGATCGATGACCAGTGCTTCATATTCTACTATATTATTGGTGCATGGGAAGTTAAGTCTGAAAGACTTTGGAATTGTATCATGATTTGGAGTGATAAGCACTATCCCTGCTCCTGTATCATGGTTTGTACATGATCCATCAAAATATAGTTTCCATACCTCAATCAGTGGTTGTAGTGTCATGATAGATTTGTCAAGAAAGTCAAAAATTATAGGCATAGGTCCTAAATGGGTGCCTCTACTAGTTGATCTGTGATCACTTGTCCTTTGATGGCCTTTCTGTCTATGTACTCAATGTCAAACTCACTCAAGATCATTACCCACTTTTCTAGTCATACGGTGATCACTGCTTTGCTTAGGAGGTACTTTAAAGGATCAATATGTGTGATCAACTTTGTTTGGTGACTCAACATATAGTGTCTCAACTTCTGAGAGGCAAAGACAACTGCAAGGCATGAATTTTCAATTGGCGTATAATTTAGCTCATATCCAACCAATGTTCTACTTAGATAGTAGATAGCCCTCTCTTTACCTGCATCATCATGTTGTGCCAAGAGTACACCTAATGCTAATTCTGTCGCTGAGATATATAGAAGTAGCGGTCTACCTTGAACTGGTGGCACCAATATAGGAGACTTGAGAGGGTAGTCCTTGAATATTTGAAATTCCTATTCGCATTACTCTATCCATATGAATTTGATGTCTTTATGCAATAGATGTTGGAATGGATGGCACTTGTCTGCTAGTTGAGCTATGAAGCACCTGATCAATTGGAGCCTTCCTTGTAATCCTACTAGTTGTCTTAGGTTCGATGGTGGAGGCATGTCCAATATTGCTTTGACTTTTTCTGGGTCCACTTTGATTCCTCTATGTGATACTATGAACCCCAGTAGCTTTCCTTCTGTGACACCGAATGCACACTTCTTTGGGTTTAGACGGACCTTGAATTCCTGCATTCTGTCAAAGATTGGTCCCAAAACTTGTAGATGATCCTTTCAAAGTATTGACTTGGCTAGTATGTCGTCCACATAGTCTTCCACTGTTTTGTGGACGAGATCATGAAATATAGTTGTCATAGCCCTTTGATATGTCACTCCGGCATTCTTTAGACCAAATGACATGACATTCCAACAATATGTTCCCCAAGGACATGTGAAAGCTATTTTGTATTGGTCCTCTGGTGTGATCCTTATTTGATTGTAACCTAAAAATCCATCCATGAGTGATAGCATTTGATGTCCAGCCGTTAGATCTACTATCATATCGATTTTTGGTAAAGGAAATTCATCCTTGAGACAAGCTATGTTGAGATCTCTAAAGTTTGTGCAAATTTGTATTTGACCACTGTGCTTTGTAACTGGTACCAAGTTAGATATCCAGTCTGCATATGGTATAGGTCTTATGAACTTAGCATCTAGGAGATTTTTCAACTCTGCCTTGACTAGCAATGCAACATGGGGATGCATCTTTCTCAACTTCTGCTTGATAGGTTTGGTGTTGGGTAGCAACGGGAGATGGTGTAGTACTAGCTCTAGATCTAACCTTGGCATATCCAAGTAGGATGATGTGAAATTGATCATCCTTGCCTTGAAGAAACTGATGAACTGTTCTCTCTCCTTAGGGGTGAGTGATTTTGCCAAGTATATGTTCTTTGGGTTCTTGTCATCTCCCAAATTGACTTCCTCTATTTCTTCTGCTAGTAATGCTGATTTCTCCTCTGTCAAGGGGAGGAGTTCCTTCTTTCCATATTCTAGCACCTCAGTGATTTTTTCGCTAGGAGATATGTCTTGTTTTAGCTTTTTATCATTCTTTTGATCTTTTTTCTTTCGTGGACTGGAAAGAGGACCTTCCTCCCTGAAATATGCCACTCTGTCTAGGTTAATGGAGAAGCCTGCCTAGTGATCTCCTGATGGAATGCCTTCCCTCAATCCCATGAAATGAGCTATAGCCTCATCATTTTCAAAGACATCTAAATCAGGTGGTCCTTGTTGATCCCACTCTATGAGATCAGTGTGTACAAGACAAATACTTTCATAGCTGTTTGGCTCTGGTTGACTAAAAGGGACTGCTGATATGGTTCCTAAAAAATTGGACTATGATGTGGATGCACCACTTGAGGTCTGATAAATGACATACTTGTCTATGTAGGGTTGTTTGGTAATGGTTAGTTGGTCAAATAGGTTTTCTAGATTTATGATAATGTCTGACCGAGGGGAATAATATGGGATCGATGGTTCAGAGTCGTGAAGGGATCTCCACTCATACTCGTGGGAGTCAGTCTCAATAGAATGCTTGTTAGATGTCTCACTTCCTTGGTTATCATCGATTGCTATGTGTAGGTTTATTCAAGTTTGTGTGGTTCCCTCTTTGGTGGGAAACAACTGTGCTAATATGTTGCTTATTAAGACATATTTTGTGTTGTGCCCCTGATGCATCTCTGCTTTTTGTTCCTGATTAACTTGAATGTCTTGGATTATAAGACTGGTGCTTTGTTGTCTATAGCCCAACCCTCTCATGTTTCTCTTGGTTGGTGGGAGAGGCAATTCAAATATGCCTTGTTGTCTTGCCCCCAGCCCAGTTGTACCATCATATCCAAATCTTTGTATCATTGTGTAACCATTACCATAGTTTGACAAGGGTAGTGGTGGTCAGATTGTCTGAGGGAGATCTTGGTATAACTAGGTATTGATGTCTTGCTCAAAAGGATTTTCTTCTGCTATGTCTCCCCATTGGACAAAGGGTGTAGGTGGACATGTGAATAGAATAGGTTGCGAAGTTTCTATTACAATAATAGGTTGTGGCATGCCATGAGTTCTTGGGATTTTAGGCATGTGCGTGATGGTAAAAGCCTCTTCATATCTATATTCACCACAACCCTTGTCCATGATGGATATCTTGCCTACTTTCTATGTGATATCTTTAAGATTTGAATATGAAGAGGAGGGAATACTTGCATCCTGGTTAATGACTATCTTTCCTGCTGCCCGTGTGACATCCTTGGGATTCAAATCTGAAGAGGATGGGATGCTTTCATCTTGGTTTGATGGTACCTAGTTATCAGTGTTGATTTGGACCCCATTACAATATTGGAAAGGATTGGGATCCCCCTCTATGATGATCTCCTCTCCCTAGTGTGGGAACTTGATATATTGATGGTATGTCAAAGGTATAGCTTGCATTTCATGTATCCAAGGTCTCCCTAGTAACATGTTGTATCCCAACTCAAGGTCTAAGATTTGGAAGGGAGTGTTTTTTACCACAGGACCAATATGAATAGGTAGAATGATAATACCTTTAGAGGACCTTTCCTCTTCATCATAAGCTTTGATATTTATCCTCCTTGTGAAATTAATGCTTGATTATAAATAGCCTAGTTTCTTGATTAACTTTAGAGTACACATGTTTAACCCAGGTCCACCATCAACAAGGACCTTATGGATAGCGCTTTTGTGGACTTGGACAAGTAAGTGCATAGGATCATTATGCAGGGGTTTATGCGGTGGCACATCATGGTATGTGAATGTGGCATGTTTGTTAGTAGCTATATGGTTGACCATCATTTGGAAGCTCGTGGGTGTTATGTCCCTTGGGGCAGCTACATTCTGAAGGGCTTGGTCAAATGCTAGTTTATGCTATGGAGATATGCGCAATAGGTCAAACATGGAGATCTGGGAAGGTGTGCACTTTAGTTGGTCCACTATGTTTGTTTGTGGATCTGAGTTTTCTTTAGGATTGGCAAAGACAATAGGTGAGGATGGTAATCCTTGCAAGATGACTCTAGCACGACGCATTGTTACAACACAATTGTTACCTTGGCCTTTGATAGTGATTGTAGCCACATGGCTATCTGAAGGATTTAGCAAATTGATAACATTATCACTATTGGCATATGTATAGTTAACTTGTTTTGCGTGTCCACCAGACTTGGAAGCTTTTCCCTTGTTTTGATCATGAAAGGTATTGTTGAAAATACTGTGATCAGTTGTGCCTTTGGTTTGGGTATTCATCACATCAATGACCCCTGTGTCAATCAGGTCTTGGATAGCGTGTTTCAATCGATAATAGTTAGCTATTTTGTGCCCTTTCACCCGATGAAACTCATAGAAATCTTTGTAATTATACCACCTCAGTTTGTTTTCATCTTGTTGAAAGTCCCTAATTTCTAGGAGAGTGATAGTGTTTGATTGGATCAACTTGTGTAAAGATGATTCTATTGGCTGTCCCAATGGTGTGAAATCTCATTGATAGAATTGAAACCGTGGTCTGTGTTGATTCTGTTGTTGACTGTTTGACACAGTGGTCGCTTGTACATGAGGAGGTCGATTTTGGGTGTATGCTTGTTGAGTGGTCCCTATGGGTTTTTGGTTGGCCATAGGTGCACCTTGCAATGACACCTTGGGTTGTGCGTAGTTGATTGTCTTCACATCAATGACACCATTGCTAGTGACATTTTTGTTTTTGTTCCACCACTTAGCTTTGTCTGTTGCATTCTTATTCATATTCATTTGTGTGGGTTCTGCAAGGATTCCTCATTTAACTAAGTTCTATTCACAACAAACTCCTCTTTTGATGAGTTGTGTTAAGTTCAGAGCTAACTGGAACTCTGTTGTGAATGACATGTCTGGAATTAGATTGTAAACAAACATGACTATTAGGTCTTGTTTGGGTACATCATATGTTATGCGGTTTTCTGTATTCCTCCATCTCTATAGGAACTTCACAAAAGACTCTCCATCCTTCTGTTTGATATCACAAAGGTCCTTGATGCTGACCTTGCACTCGATGTTATGATGGAAGTGAGCTATGAACTTTTTAGCCAGTTCAACCCACAAATGAATGCCATGAGGTAAATGCAAGAATCATTCCATTGCTAGTCTAGCCAAGCTTTGTGGGAAGAGTCGCATTAGATATGTCTCATCATGGGTGACTTTGATGCAACTAGCAAAAAACTCTTAGATATGTTCAATAGGGTTGGTACTGCCCCTATATTTGTCAAATTTTGGTACCGAGAAGTGATTTGGGAATGGAGACACGTGAAAATAATGGTCAAAGGGGTACGGGTATAAATCCTCTACAATATAGGATTTAGTTTTCCCCTGATTCTGCATATCCATCATTTGGGTTTGAAGGGTTTGAATTTGTTGCATTAACATGTCCATTTGATATTGAGGCTGGTGTGTGTGGATATTTCTTTGTGCTATGGCGGGTATAAGGCTGCGCCTCTATGTCCCTTGAGTAGGAACATAGGATTTCATCCTAGGGATTTGATATTGATTCCCCACATAGTGATTTGTAAATGGAGGGACATGAGTAGCCCATGGTGGGTTTTGATGCGTTTGCTATTGTGATTGAAACTGGGTTTGATACTGCTTAGGTTGGTATTTCTGCTACTGAGGTTGGGGTTGAAACTGGGGTTGCTATCGCTGAGGTTGGATTTGAGGCAAATGAAGCTGGGGTTGCATTACAGAGGTTGGATTGGTGTCAGAATGGGAAACGATGTAGCCTTGGGTGGGCCTTGACTATAAGTTGTTCCTGTAGAGATTGATCCCTATGGGCATGAGGTGTTGATCCCAAGACTAGTGTGAATTGACTGCAGCAATGACATAGTTTTAGAATAGTTGCTGTTTGGTGGGATGGAAGGCATAGCATAAGAGCTTTATTTCCCTAGCCATGAGACCAAAGGTGGAGGCATGCTAGTGACCATGGGTCCACTTAGTTGTGAGCCTGTCATGCCTTGAGTAGAAGATGTGCTGGCCTGGGTCGGGTCATTGGTTTGATTGGATATAGTCTTTGTCAATGTGGGTAAAACCAATGTTGGAAAGATTGGAGACACAACAGGTAGCATTTTAGGAGTTTGAGTAGTGTTTTGACCTGCGAGAGGGTTATCGGGCCATATTGTCGATACACTAAATTCAGTAGGGAGTTTGACTCCCTTCTTTATTAGCATGGCCAAGTAACATTTAGGGTTCCTCTCTACAACAGCATCAACTACTTTCATGGAGTAAGCATATTGCTCAACATATTCAAGTTCTTTTTCTGTGATATCTTGGAAAAAGGATGCCCCATGGGGCTGTTCAATGAATAGAGCAGAACTAGTGTTCATGAAGGGATCATTCTCTTGCTCTATTTCCCAAGTGGGGAAATGGTTGATATATGACTCATTAGGTTAAGTTCTAGCCTTAGACCTTGTGTAAGGTCCTCCATGAGGTGTTTGAGACATAGTGCTATGTAGGTTTTGTAACTAAAACAAGTGATATAAAGCAAACAAAGAAGAAGATCCTTTCTGAGGAAGTCCAAGTTATGCTTTGGACAAGGGTAATTCTAAGGACAGATTTTAATATAACTTGATCTCAAATTGGTGATGATAAAAAGATAATATTTTTTGACCTTTTCCTTGGACAAAGTCACTTTGATAAAGATGACGATGTTTGATATGATGAGATCAAGGTTTTTCGAGTCTGAGCTTTTGAACTAACAATGTTTTTGACGATAATCATGCTTCACAGAGAAAGGATAATCTTTAATGTTTAGAGATTCACACAATGTGCTTCACATTTTCCTGGGATAAACACTAGTTTTGGACACCAAATGAAGAATTATTTCAAGGTTTTAGGTCAAAACAAGAATATAGTGTCTCTGGTCAATTGCGGTACAACTTCACCGATTGCGGTAAAATAAACGGTTGATTGCGGTAGTTTATCACCGATTACAATAATAAACATGACGATCATGACAATAAACAAGTCAACTATGGAAAAATTCCTTCAATTGCGGTATAATGCAGGGAATTGCAGTTAATGAGGAACAGTCTAAAAAATACTAGAGGATAAGTATCACTGCTTGATAATTTTGAATATTTTGGAACAATGCTTCTGATTTGCAAGGCAGTTGACATTGAAAACCCTAGACTTTAACACGTTTGACTCATTTTGATAGTTTTGGATATTTTTATTTTTCATTTTCAGAAACTGATCAAAGAAAAAAGCACAATAGACACTGTGTTTTAAAGAATAAGATGACTAAAATTGTGTATGTTCTACAAATTTTTCAAGTTGCAAGGTTATCACGAGGTCTCAACAATGAACAGTTAGATTAATCTAGGTCAATGGCTTTAGAATACAATGTTATAGGCCCAATACTTGAATGTATGTTAGCTCACACAGTAATTGTCATGCTACTAGGACACGAAGATCCACAACGTAGGTGCTCATGTTTTTTCCGTTTCCAGGTATTGTTGCCATGAAGTCAAGATCTCTTTCGCTACACAAATACCATGGGACACATATGTTGGGAATCTTGGGGGGAAATTCTACAACCCCTTGCACTATAATAAGGTATCTTTTCAGAAGTAAAACGGGTTGGCCTCTAATTAATCAAGGTTGTAGTAAGGGTCCGTGGCATCTCTCCAATAAGTTTGTACATGCGTGACTCACTTAAGAGCCTAGTTGACCACACTGGCTCCTTAGGGATATTCACTCGATCCAGACTATTATCAACATGCCTCGCTCAATCTTGGCTAGATAAGATAGAACTTTGGTTCACGCCTTGTTTATATACCGATCAGAAGGATTACCAGTTTAAGGTCGTCCTCCGAGGAAGAAGCGCATTCCACAGACAAGCCTTTCTAAAAAATGTAAAGGTTTGTAACCTAATAGTTTGTGCAAGTGCACCTAAAACTCAAGACATAAGGTAAATGGATTAAGCTCCAAACTTTAAAGTGTGAACTAAGCTACACCACCGTACAAGCACCAATGTTAAATATTAAGCCCAAACATAGGTGTTGATTGCTTGTTCAATTTTAATGCACCAAATTGAGAGATTTTTTTTCCTTTGTTCAGTTTTAATCCTTACGTCAATTTTAAGCCCAAATCCAAAATATGAGATGTGATATGTTTTGCAAGCACTGTTCTTTTTAAACCCAAATCGAGAAATGAATTCCTTTTAGTTTTCTTTGTTTAAATAGGTTAGTACCAAAAAAAGATTATTTGCAAAATGAGAGTATATGAAACTTTGAAATAATGAATGGTACTTACCAAAACTTACCCTTTTCTATTTTTGGTGATTTGTCCCATCCTGCACAGAAAACCAGAAAATGTCAGTTTTAGAAACATATGGACAGAAGTTTTGGATCTAATATTGCAATATTTCTTGTGATTGCAGCAAAGTTCTGTCAAGTGCGGTAAATCTCTGGCATTGCGGTAAAGCACTGACAATTACAGAAAAATGCTGTCGATTGCGGCACGGATCAGGAAACTGTGGAAAAATAATTATGATTGCAGCACAGATCAGATAATTGCGACAAAGTACCCGAAGAAAGAAGACAAAAAATGATAGAATAATACTGTGAAAGCCTGCAATCAATTGTGGTATTAAACCAATTGATTGCGGCACAATTTCATCGATTGCGGTAAAATACCAACAACTAAAAAATAATACAAATGTCGAAGAAAAGTCAGATTTTTAAATTTACGACCGTACGGCCGTGGTTGATCAATCTGGTTCTTCATCTGCAAGAGATATTTGTGCTATTTATTCATGTCGGGTTCACCAAAATGTACGCCTCTCTTTTCATGATCTGTGGTTCCCAAGGTTTCCAAAGGCAAGGGTTAGTAGCAAAGGTTTCACAAATGATGTAAACCAAGTACACAATACCACTAAAATGAATAACAATGAAACGTAATCAATAAAATGTACAAGCAAGAGAAAGGAAAACAAATAAATGTAAACCCCACAATGCTTGAAGCTTCTATTGTTTCTCTCTACTCCTTCCAAAATGCTGTTCTTGATGCTCAGTATTGGCGGGGTAGCGTCTATGACTTGAGAAGTGTCAAAAATTTGCTAGTTGAAACGGGTGTGTGATCGCAAGATGACTTGAATGCTAGAACCAAACTGACATAGTAATGGCACATGAGAGTTTGAAATCTTGGATCCTTCAAATGGTTATGAAGGGTTTATTATATAGGAATTGGTGATGAAATGAATGGTTGAGATCAATCCCAGAGATAGGGAGATGAATGGTTGAGATTAAAAGGAACTGGAAAAGCCATCAGTAAACTCCACCTCTTCAATTGGTAAAAGGAAGATAGAGTTTGGTTGACCGAAGAGCTAATTATGATTTACCTTTTTGAACTAAAGAGGTGGGTGAAGTTACCCATGTGGACTGGAGAGATGGGTGGAGTAACCCATGTGATCTGATTGGAGTTATCTCTTTGAAGATAAATGAATATTTAATTCATTTATTTAATTATTACTTTCAACATGTGAGATAGTTGAATTCTTTTTTGATTTAAGAATTGCTTTATTTGATGAAATTAAATTAATTTAATTGGAAGAATTTAATTAGTAAGTTTAAATATTTGAATTTAAACTATAGAAAATTGAGTTTAATTAATTAATTAATAGTAATTAATCAATTAAAGCTAATTAATTAAATAAAATTAATTATTTAATTAATTTTAGGGATCTAATTAGATGATTTGGGGAATGAATTTAGAAGAAAATAGATGATTAATTAATGATTAAAAACCATTAATTAATAGATGAAAATTAGTGTTTTTAATGTAAAGTCGCAAGCCTGTCCATTTTAGGGCGTCTACAAAGATCAGTTAAGATCTACACAGTATTGGGATTTACAACTCTTAATACAATAGCATTAAAAATTCAATAATGTCTGCTATATTACATCAAAAAAAAATGTTGATAACACTCTATGTGCTCTAAAATTTGTTTTACCTCAATCTTAAACTGTAACACTACTCGGATCTGCTCTGGTGTAGCTAAATATCTTCTCAATTCTCTCTACTTTTCTCTTTGTTCTTCAAATAACTCCTTTAAATTTCACTAACAATATAAGCCTCTTCTTTGTATCATCACTCTATTCTTCTATGTAAATCATCCATTAAATATAAGAGTTTATGCCTCTTAATATTATGCATTAGGTTCGCTAAAAGTTGTTCTGAATCGTTAGATATTCTTTTCTACTCGGTGACTGTGTCACTTTTACCTCGGTACTTGGTGTTTTTCTTGGAAATAATTTTTTTTCATTAATCGCTTAATTTGCTCCTCAGATCTTCTCTTTGAATTATCTTGATTATTGATCTTGTAACAAACTATTCTCCGTCCATTGTATGCATCCTTATCATATTTAGGATCAATTGAGTAACTCAATAGGGTAACTTCTCTTTTCTCGGTTAAATGATCTTTAGTACTCGGTAACTGTCAACTTAGTGTACTTCATATGAGCTTAGTGTTTGGTAACTACAGACTCTCAGTGTAGTGTCTTTATCTCTTTTATGTGCTTTATCAACTTCACTAACATACTCAGTGTACATTATCGACTAGTTAAATATTTGGCTTTATCCCTTTTATGATTGATTCTTCTAACTCATATGACTTTGAATTAGCTAATGACAATAAAATATCCTATAGGGATAACAATCCCCCCCTTTGACATTAGTTGGGCATTTTTTGACAAAAACTTCAAAGTCATCAAAATTAGTAACTTCCCCTCAGATGTTACTCTCTATACAAAATATGTACAACTCTTCTCTTTTTTTCATTTTCACATATATACTTTTTTTTTAAATTTTTTGTATTGACTCTATTTCCTTTTTTTTAAAATTTTTTTTCATAAATCTATCTAATCTATCTATCCCCCTGTTTTGAAAAAAAGTCTCAACAGTCAAACTTATGTATCAAAAATGTTCTTATACCTTTGCTGTATCTTGGCTAGTACTGTCTCCCATGTGTCTCAGAGATTCTGTAATATAACAATGTGCTCATTGATTTCTGCCGATAGGTCAACTATAGTATCTAGGGTGCTGACCTCTAGAAAAATGGCTAGTTCTTTTCCTTTCCTCAAATGTATCGACATTGATTGCATATGGGGAATCAATAGTACTTTCAATTCAAGCAACTCCAATCTCAGATTATCTTCCTCATGTCTCGATGAGAGTTGAAATCCCATAATTTTCTATATCTTTGAGTAATAGGTATGGAATTCTCTAGGCTTGGTAGTTAACTCTTTAAGATTCTTAGTTAGCTCTTTTTCAGTATCTGCCTCCTTCTTCTTGATTTCCTCGGTAAAGTTTGAACGAATACAAAATTTCTAAAGCAATGAAATGATGGATTGCAATTGTTCTTCAATTTTTGAACATAACTCATAAAGAGTTACCTTTTCTATATCAATATTTTGCAGTAGGTCCTCCATAAATTTCTTCTACATAGATTCCTTGTGAATATTCAACATGTATTCAGTCATGTCCTTGTTTGGTCCTTTGATCTGTTGGACTAAATTTCCAACTTGGTCTAGTAGGGGCTCAAATTCATCAATAGTAACTTCAGGAATAATTTCTTGGAAAACCTCCTTGACATCTTCTAATATTTCTACCTTTTTCTTCTTCACTAATAACTTTTCCTACTTAGCCATTTGAGCTACAATCTCTACATAAATGCATAATTCTTTGGGCTTCATGATATTAGGGTCTCCCGATGGTATGATGATTGGATTACTCAAATCAATCACATGTTTACTCTTTTTGTTCTTCTTTTTCTCAATCAATCTGCTCTCCAGTAGAGTGTTTGGAACATGATGCCATATTTGCATCTGGTGACTCATTATGGTGACTGTATATACTCTCCTCTTCTTTGAATTCATATTTTTTTTTTCTACTTCTTTCTCTACATCCTTCTCTTTTAATTTGATTCCTGCAACATTTCTTTTTGTGTATCTTTTGTCTTTTTAACATTCTAAACATTGGATGTGTCAGTCAGTGGTGTATTATGCTTTTGTCCTTCAGTGTCGATTGGAGGTTCCAACTTGGTATCTTTCAAATGTTCAGTCTCGGTAGCCTTTCGCTCATCAAAATTCTCTTTACCTGTGTCAATTGGTGGCTTGGTTTCCATATCTTGTGTGACTGCAGTAGTACCAATATAAATAGTAGAGTAATTTTGTACTTGTATTAATATGAGATCAGTACTATGCAATGGTATAACATCTACATAAATACACTCAGTTTCTGGTACTTGTAAGTCCATAACATCTTCATCCTTTGACAAATCCTTTGTAGGATCTATATCCTCTGATGCATCTTAAATGATTACCTTTGCATTGTCAATAATTGGATCAAGAGGATCTACTTAGATTGTGCTTTCCTATACCTTCTTAATAATGGTTTCACTTTGATTATTTGTTGCATCAGGTTGCTTGAAATTAGATATGTCAAATATATCTCTCCACTTTGCATTAGTTTTCCTGTCCACATATAGTATATTTCCTTTCATGATTCTTAGGGATTTTCTCTTGACTATAAATATTTTTGCATATTTTTGTAGTGCTTCATGGATCTCAGATGGTACAAGGTCAGGCACTATATGTACAAGTGACCACTCTCTCATTTCTATTTTAGCATTAGGGGCATACTTCCATCTTGCATCAATCTTATTATACAACTCTTTTGGTATCTTATTTTCTAGCTCAATTGGGTCTAATCTATGTCTCATTAGTATTGCCACAATAGCTTCAATTTTTTCTTGGCTGCATCATTCCTTTTCTCATACTTTGCTTGCCTAAAAGCTCCAAGTCTTCCTTTTTTCTTTAGATCTTGCAAAAAATCATCTAGGCTTTGTGGAACTCTTGAAAAATATGCAATAGGTGTTGACTTAGTTGCCTTATCTTATTTTGTTTCACTCTCATCCTCAAGTATTAAATTCCTCCATGAACATACAAATTATTTTCCTCCTTGGGTTCTCATGTAATTTTTTTCTCTCAGTTGAGCTATCTCTGTAGCTTTCTTTTCTTTCAGTTTCATTGATGATCTGGTGTTCCTTCCATTACCTTTCTTGCTCAGTGAAGTTACAAGTGCAAGTTGTTTGTCAGCAACAACAATAGCTTTCTCATCATCTATGTCTTTAACACTTGTCTCATCAACTCTTATTATTTTTGATGAAGTATCAATCATTTTTCCTGTCTTCTTGACTACCTTAGGTATCACAATATTTTTCTTATTCCTTAATTTCACTTCTTCATAAGTGTCATGCCTCTTTGGTTTGGGATCAACTGGTTTTTCTAGAAGTGCTTCTATCTATTGTGATCCACTATCAATATCCAATTCATATCCTTTCAGTTGTATCCACTTAGTTCTAGGCTCAATAGCCTTGATAATACAAGTATCAGTGTCAACCTCAAAACATATATTATCTTGATATTTTGTAATTAGTTGAGGTGGTATCCTATACCTCTTATGCATTCTTTCTTGGAAATTAAAAAAAGTATTTAGACATGATTTCATCAAAATTATCTCCTAAACTCTGTATATACTCATTTATCTGATAAATAATAGGTCTCCCAGGGATCCAAACTACATCTCCAATAGAGGGAAATGAATTATGACAATAGAAGATGATATATACCAATAATGAACCAAATTTTAGGGTGTTAGTCTTTGCTTTCTTGATTATGTTCATGTTGTCTTCTAATTGCTTCAGTAAGATTTTACAAACATCAAATTTAAGTCCTCTCTTCACTAGCTTGAATGCCAAATCCACTGCTCAAAATGGTACACTTCCCACTCAGGATGATTGAAACACTTAGTATGATAAGATATTATAGGCATACCTTAACTTGGGGTCTTCCTCAATAGAAATTCTCATTCCTCTTCCATCCCATTGTGCTTTGGTTATCTTGGTGAGCTTACCCTTGTTGATTTTATTAGTGGCCTTGGGATTATCTTTGATAATCCATAAAGGATAAGAATTTGTCATTAGTATACAAATAGACATTTTTGGTCGGTGGGTCATGATCACCGAGCGACAACACTCACTGGGCGACAACTCTCACCTAGAAACAACACTCACTAAGCACAGTGATCACCAAAATGTTTTGAACACTGACCAATATATCAATTGAGCAGTATATTAACCAAGCACCAGTCTACAGAGACATCACCGAGCACCAGTCTATAGAGACATCACCGAGCACTAGTCTACATCGAGAGACAACATTTCACTGAGAAAAGTAGATCTTATCTACATGTCAGCTAAAACACTTTAATATTTAAAATAGATTTTTTTCTTAGATGGATAATTCTTTCTTGTGGATCAAGAAAAGCATTAATTGTGGATGCAATTAGTTAACTAATTGTAATCATGCAAACTAGGAGATCAAGGTCAAGTTGTAAACCTTTGATCTTAGAGTTTTTCAAGAAAAGTGTGAAACCTAATTAGGTCAAATCTTTTATATATAGATGTAATAATCAATCAAGAACATGATGATTGTATCCACCAAGCATATCTATGGATCATACAGAGAGTTTCATGCACAAGGGAATATAAAGGAGAATTAAGTTTATCAAGAACTACATACAAGGCTACCGAGAAGAACAAAGGTATTATCCATCACAATAAGGTGATATATATTTTGTGTACTTAATGGATTTGTAATCAATAATTTGAGATTGCAGCAATCAGGTCATATTTTTTTTACCCTCTAAAAATTGTAGCAAATAGCAAAATCATTTCACAAGGTGGACTTAATATTCTTTTTGTAAATCTCTTAACCGAGTGCACACATAAATTGTGTTGCTAAAATCTCTTAACTGAGTAGACTTAACAAGTTTGACATGTTACTCCTAATAGGGTAAGATCATCAGAAGTGATCACAACTTGTAGCCCTAACATACACCTTCCACTCTATAGATAGTGAAGCTTTGTGGGTTTCATCCCCACCATAGTTTTTACCTTCTAACAAGGGTTTCTGCGTTGTCAAATACTTGTGTCATGTGTAAATGAGTTTCATGAATGTTTCAATGTTTGTTTACATACATTTAAATTTATGCTATGATTTTGCATGCATGAAGTAGAAAAGCTACAATGGTTGGTTATGCAAGTAATGAGTACTAAGGTTTAATTTGTAAAATTTTTTAAGGGTACTGATTCACCCCTCCCCTCTCAATACACACCCCTTCCATTATTCCAACAATCTCTGATGGGAATCTAGTAATAATGTACAAGGTATCCTTAGTGATCTTGATAGGTTCATCCAACCACATGAATTGGTCATGTACTCAACTGAGTACCATTCTAATCCATTCTATCTTAAAAACCCTCGGTAAGTGAATAGCGCGTGTCAAAAATTTTGCTTCTAGGCGAATATGTTCTTCCTCTACTTTCCCATTCTTGCACAAATTATTGAATGAAGTATCTATCTCCATTTCACACAAATCTTCAATCTTAAAATGAATAAATATGCTGACATCTTCAATTAATATTACTCTCAGTGGTATAGAAGATAGGGCTCCCATCATATCTATTTTAGCAACTATAGCTGGGGGTAACTTATATTTTGGATTCACTGGTTCTACTTCCTTCATAACTATAGCTTTCTGTAACTTTGGTGCCATGAATACCTTCAAATACTTCACTTAAACAAACCAGGGCATTCTTTGATAAACCACAACTTTGCAAACTCAACTCGGAATGAAGTAAATGCCTCAAATGTTACTCAATACTCTTGCAAAGATTTAGAAATACCATGAATTAGATTTGGTGGCTCGATGATATGAACACTCTGCAATGTTCTTAGGTTCTCTTTGAAAATGTTAGGTTCAAATGATTCACAAAATGACCTATTTATACCTTTTTCATGATTAGGGTTTCCATCAGCTCTATTAATGTATATTAAATGTGCTTGTTGAGTCTCTTTTTACCCTTATATCGACTACATAGTTACTTTTCTCGACTGAGTTAAAAAAAACTATATATAACAATATTCATCCAAAAATTTCACAACTTATCCAAATACATCTTAATATGCTGATATGGATCTCAACTCTAATGCTTATGAATTGAAGTAGGATTTATTATAAGCATGTCATTCCTACACACCTCTCACCAATTAGGTGGAGCTTGTTGCAACCAACTTGGTAGAGATGGTGCTGTCCATGGTTTCGGATGATGTTCCTTCATCCTGAGTCTTTATCCACTAGGTTTTGTTCATTTGTTCTTAGATTTCATAAACAATAGTTGGGGATTTCACTGTAGATTTATCTTCGGTCGGTGCATCAACTCGGTATCTACAATTTCTTGCTAGGTGTACTGCCTTATGAAAATGAAAACATGCCATGTCGGGGTTCCTCTATGCTCTTTGGTTGTTTCTTTCATGCTCAAAATGAAATTTGTAGCAATGTGTCCATACCTTTCATATGATAACATGTATTGTATTATAGTCCCAAGGTATAGATGTTCCTACTTGGTTAGTATTAGAATTCTCTTAGTTAGGCTTCCACTTGTCATTTCTTTTCTTGTTCTACACTCTTAAGCTTTGTGTCCAAAAGTATTACAATTCTTGCAATAACCATCAAACTTAGGTTTCCTTGTGTTGTTAGCAAGATTAGTTCTGCATTCAAATGCTTGATGTCCATACCTATTGCATCTAAAATAGTAACCATCAAGTTTAGGTGTACTCAATGATTTACCTTTCTTGCTTCTACAGATATTAGCAGTGTGTCTAGACTTCTCACAATAATTGCAACTTGGCTTCTTTTGTTTTAGTGGGGGTGTAGTACTTTCATCTTTCTATGCATTTGATGATTCTCCTTTCTTTGTAGTGTTGTTCTCTTTGAATCCAATTCTAGTTTTGTCATTCCTTTGCTTTTGATACTTGAATTGCTAATCCGGAGACTTCAGTGCTTCTTCATTTATTTTTAGTATTTCATTTGTATCTTTCCCAAATTTTTTTTATCTTTGATCCATTCTCTCAATTGTATCTTTTGGTGCTTGGCTTTCAAATTCCTTTATTGTGTTATCTTGATTTTCATCCAGAAGTTGGTTGGCCATGTCATAGTGAACTTGGGCCATTCTCATTATCTCATTATCTTTCTCTAATAACCTCATTTCAAATTGTCTTATATCATGTTCTACCATTTTTTTTTGTCTTCATTAGTCCTTTTTCCTTCAATCAATTCAGTCATTCTTATGATGTTATTTTCAAGATCTATCTTCATTAGGTCCAACTGCTCGGTAAGTGTATCATTCTTTTCTAGTAGTTCTCTTATAGCTGATTTTGACTCATCTGTAACACTTCCTTCATATGTTGTCTCAAGTATATCAACTTGTTCTTGTGTAACCTTCAATTCATCATATATTTTCCTTCTAATCCTTAGAGACTTCTCAAGTTTCTTTTTCAGATCAATGATTAACTCTCTTGCACTCTCCAAATTAGATTCAAGACCATCAATTCTTTTGAATTTCCTAAAACTTTCCATGACTAAGATCTTTAACTCTCAGGTGATCAAACCTTATGACTCAAGAGTAATAGCTCTGATACCAATTGTTGGAATGACTATGGAAAGTTGGGACTGAGAGGGGAGGGGAGAATCAATACCACAACAACTTTTATAACTAAAATTGCCGATAACCATATATTGTTTCTTGTTGTTTACCAAATTCAATAACTTGAAATGAAAATAATGTAAATCTTATAAGAAATATCATCAAAAAATTCAAGAAATATAAATCATAACTCCATGATTTTATTTACACAAAAATCCTTGGTTAGAGGAAAAAACTCGGTGGGGATGATACCCATAACCTTCACTAACTACAGTATAAAGGGTGCTCGATTAGAGCTTACAATTTTTAGCCATTTTGATAGCTTACCCGGTTAAGAGTATACAAATGCTTGTTAGGTCTACCTAGTTAAAGGATTTTACAATCTCTACACTTAGAGATGTACCCTATTAAAGGATTTACAAATATAAGATCGGTTAAGATTTACCCAGTATTGGGATTTACAGCTCTCAATACAATAGTATTAACAACTCAACAATGTATGCTATATTGCATCAAAAACAAATGTTGATCATACTCTATGTGCTCTAAAATTTGTGTTACCTCAATCTAAAATTGTAATACTACTCAGATCTGCTCTACGATAGCTAAATATCTGCTCAGTGCTCTCTACTCTACTCTTTGTTATTCAAATAACTCCTTTAACTTTCACTAACAATATAAGCCTCTTCTCTGTATCATCACCATGTTTTTCTCTATAAATAATCCATTAAATATAAGAGTTTATGCCTCTTAATCTTATGCGTTAGGTTCACTGAAAGTCATTCAGAATTGTTAGATCTTCTTTTCCACTTGGTGACTGTGTCACTTTTACCTTGGTACTTGGTGTTTTTCTTGGAAATAAAAATTTCATTAACTACTTAATATTCTCCTCAGATATTCTCTTTGAATTATCTCGATCATTGATCTTATAAAAACTATTCTCCATGCATTGTATAATGACAATTAGTGTTGTGACAATTCAGTAAATGTGTCCTTATCACGTTTAGGATCAATTAAGTAACTCGGTAGAGTAACTTCTCTTTTCTCAGTTAAATGATCTTTAGTACTTGGTAACTGTCAACTTGGTGTACTTCATATGTGCTCGATGTTCGGTAACTCTAGACTCTCGGTGTAATGTCTTCAACTCTTTTGTGTGCTTTATCGACTTCACTAACTTACTCGGTGTAAATTACTGACTAGCTAAATATTTGGCTTTCTCCCTTTTACTGATTGATTCTTTTAACTCATATGACTTTGACTTAACCAATGACAACAAAATATCCTATAGAGATAACACTTAATAATTAGTCTTTGGTGATGTTCAATAGGCAAGTCAACCTTGCAAATATTTCTACTTCTTAAACCATATGTAGATCCCATAATATATGAAACATGACATTAATTTAATATCTAGTTAAAATTAAATGTGGGTATGAGGGAAATAACTTAAATTTAAATAACAGTCATTCTAAATTCATCATTGTACAATTACATCAATAATTTTTTTTACAATTGTACATCATTGCTAACTATAATAGTGATAATAATTGCATTTAATGGGTGATTTTACTTTGAAAATAAATTCTTTAAGAATGTTTCTTGTTAAGTAAAGTAGTCTTTTCTCAAGTTCAACATGCTAGCCACCAATGCAGATTTTATATATTTCTTTAGTTTCCATTCATGGATATTTTATTTCATGTTTGCATGTACACTCTTCTTGAAGCCAAGATAAGGTTCATAATCATATAAGTTTTGAAGGGAATGAAGCCAAAAGAATAGGTGTGCCACTTCAGCCAACTACTTCTAAACAAAAAAACCTTCTAAAATCCTTTCAATATTTTTCATCACACATTCTACTCATGAAAATTAAATTGAAATTACCTCAAGTAGGACAAAAATTGAACCACTAATAAAGATCAAAGAATATTAAAAAGTGTAGATGCTCACTAATAAAAATTAAGAAGTAATATTCTAATTTATACTTGTAACTACCATTAACAAAGTTGTAAATTTTCATTACAATACCTAAAAAACTTTGTGTCATATGAATTAACCCGCCCAACAAACCTACACAACAAAGAAAAAAGAAACTTGGGAAAGATTAAGATGAACCTAAATTCAAGGTTCCAAATAGAATATGACTACCAACTATTTATACAAAATGTACAACTATCTTCAATCATTGGCTTAGGCATCACGAATTGGTAAAACATAGTTAGTGCATACAAATGATTTACACACATGTAAAACCTATGTAAAGTGGTATGTATGGAATGATATACCTAGCTAGAGAGTCAATAGTCATTTGATTCATCTCAAGAGATTAAATTTACCATCAAGCTATATTAAAATTTTGTACAAAGCTTATAAATTCAGAGAAAGAATATTAACAACTATTTTATATGAGTCATTCATCAAGAACACATGTGATGTCCATGTAAAAGACTGGTATATATATGTTGGTCCAAAGGAAGGCATGTTATAAAAAAAAAAATTATTTGCTTCCACTCCATATTCCATAATTGGTCTACCATCAAGTTCATCATCATGCTCATGTACAAAATGAGGAATTTCATTTGACTATTCCCATTTATTCCAACCAATATTCTAAACAATTCACATACTTTAGTTTCCCATATAAGCTTCAAAATGTGTTTAAATTTTAAACACTAAGAACAATCAATTCCCTTGAAGGAAAAGCTAAAAACTAACCTTGCGTGCTAGTAACCTAACTTAGTGAAAATAAAAATCATGATTGAAGTTTTGGGTTGTTGGTCCACTAAGAGGGGGCTGAATCAAACAAAATCAAACTTCAATACTTAAAACTAAACTCATTGATTCACTCGATAACACTGAATATAGTATTAACCAATTCACCAAACAACTTAACAACTTAAGCAACAATACATCTCATATATGTAAATCAATTATTCAAACTTAGTAACATCAGATTAACACATTTCACTTTAGATATAACTCAGTTAGCACCATATTTAATGAGAAAAACCCAATTTGGGAAAAAGCTCTATGGGAATTGTGACCCACAATAAAAATATACCCTTTGATGACATGTAACTGATTGAATGTTTGATAATGTTAAGTTGAAGATAATGCAAGGCATTAAATTAGTTGATGGTTTATATTGTCATTGATGTCAACTAGATATCATCTAAACGGTCATGTACATAATGTCAAAGACTTAAGAGAATCAACGGAACAAAGGTTATGCTTTCAAAAATGCATAAACTTCAAGTATTCACTAAGTGACAGATAACACCGATAGAGTGCACACCATCGATAAAGGAAAAGAAGAAAAGTCATAGTGATACCCGATGAGTGGAAGGAAATGTTGCTCAATGAAGCAAAACCACAGGATGCCCAACGAGCTGAAAACATAGTTGCCCAATGAGTAAGAATCCAATGATGCCCGATGGATGGAGATCCCGAAGCTAACTGGAGTCACACTGATAGAACTGTCAATTGTCACCAACAACTAGCTACAGAGATGACTGACAGAATAGAGAGTTCAGAAAATGACAAAATATCTAGCTGGAAAGAGCTAAAGATAGACTTAACTGGTTGTTTTCTTTGTTTTATTCGACCAGAGTTAAGTGATTGATTTAAAGAAGATTTGTACAATTGGAAAGAAGATAACTACGCGATAAATCAGGAGTTATGCTTTAAATCAAATTGGTTGGATTATTTTCCATGCCAAGAATCAAGAATCAAGAAATAGTGAATATCATGTCTATATAAGAGACAAGCTTAATTCATTTACGAATGAGATTAAGGGGAGTGAATAGAAAGAGGATGCTAAAGAGAAACTGATGAAGAATAACTTCATACAGTCCTGATCAATCAAGCTGAAGGAGAGCTAAATAATTTTGCAGACACTGACAAACAGTGAAGCACAACATCACAGAGCAGAAAGTGTGGAGCACAAAGAATTGAATTGATACATTGATCAGAGAGGTAATGTACTTAAATAGATTTAAAAATATGCAATTCAAAGTTGCATCATGAACAGGTCGTAGTGTTTTAGTTTAACCATTGAAGAATCAAGTCTCTTAATAGAGCAGGCCTTAACAGTCTTCTATATATTGAGGTACATCCCAAGGAGTGCCAAAAAGGTTGATCATGAAAGTAGCATTGGACTTGCTCGATACCTATTGACAGTCTAAGAAGGAGGCTGATTCAAGGATGGTCACAATAGATGCCCGATACTAAGTGAAAACCTCTATGTATAAAATCCTCTAACAAGGTTGCACTTAATAGTGTGTTTGTAACCTTTAAGAGGGTTGGCTCCTAACAGGGCTAATTTCAGAAGAGTGAAAATTTGGGGTACCGGTCCCAGTGGTTTTTCCCTTAACAAGGTTTCCACGTTAAAAATTTATGTGTTATGCATGTATGATTAATTTATTTATTGTTTTGTATCTGACATAGTTAACACTGGGTTGATCGGTATACTCTTCTTATTTACTGAGTTTTGGTAAATAGTTATACTTCTTATCGGTAATCAAGGAGAATAAGGATAGAAAAGGAAAATTGATAGACAGTTAAATCATTATAAGTATCTCATGGCATGCATCTTGTAGGGACTTAGTAATCTGAGATTTATTTTATTTGTGGTTAAATGTTTGAAGGATAAAATTATTGAGGTCAATAATTCACCCCCCTCTTAGTTATTACTAACAATTGGTATTAGAGCTTGTGTGTTTATAAAGGAAGGTTTCAAGACCTAAGTCAAGATAACAAGATGAACAGACGAGATGTGCCCAAGTTGAACAAAGACAACTTTGCTTCATGGAAAAGCAGGATAAGACTCCACTTATCAAGTATTGGTAATGATGTTACTCAATTCCTAGATACTGAATATGT
>MU224031.1:783687-805866 GCA_018584345.1 Thuja plicata
CCTCACTCTCTGATGCTAAATTTGAAGATGTCAAGGATTGCAAAACTACAAAGAAGATGTGGGACAAACTGAAGCTTGTACATGGAGGTGATACAAATGTTCTGAGAGCCAAGGAAGAAAGCCTTAGTGGAAAATTTGATGATGTCAGAATGAAAGAAGGAGAAAACATCACATAGTACAACACAAGAATAAAAGAAGTAGTCAATGCTATACGAGGAGTTGGAGGTTCACTTGAAGAGGAGATAGTGGTAAGTAAAATATTAAGAACCTTACTGCCTGTATATGCTATTAAAGTTTCTTCCATTCAAGAAATGAGAGTAGTAGCAAACAATACAATTACTCTTGATAGTTTAATTGGTAGACTGATTTCATTTGATGAATAACTTTGATAATAGTGTCTTACCAAACTTAGAGTCTGCATTTAAGTCTTCCATGAGAATAAGAAAATTAAGTCATAGACACAATTCTAGAAGAGATAGTGAAAGTGAAAGTGAAGAAGAAGATCTAGATGAAATAGAAGCACTTATGGCTAGAAGAATGCAGAGAGGCAAAAGTAAATACAAAGGCAAGTTACCACTTGTATGTTTTAATTGTAAAGAGATTGGACACTTTGCTGCAAGATGTCCTAATAAAAGAAAAGATGACAGAAGTAATGCCATATTTTTGGAGAAGAAATCTGACAAAGGTGATAACAAAGATTACAGAGG
The DNA here is from genome assembly GCA_018584345.1 of Thuja plicata. Taxonomy (NCBI): domain Eukaryota; kingdom Viridiplantae; phylum Streptophyta; class Pinopsida; order Cupressales; family Cupressaceae; genus Thuja; species Thuja plicata. Next base: position 784,395 of record MU224031.1, read on the forward strand.
TTACCAAAAATAAGAAATAAGAGATACCCGAGACTAAAAGGACAAAGGGAAGAAGGCTAGCTACCTAGCTGCTTGCAAAGATGAAGATATTGACACCAAACCTGATGAAGACATTGAGATGGTATTTTTAGCTGTGAAGGATGATTCAGATGAAGATGAAAGGTATGTAAAAATTGCACTCATATCTAAGGTTAGCAAGAATGACATCTGGATTATAGATAGTGGCTGCACTCACCACATGACTGGTGATAAAGAAAAGTTTAACACTTTTGAGTATTATAATTGTGGAACAGTAAGAATGGGTAATGATACACCTTGTCCAGTTGAAGGTAAAGGAACTATAATGCTAAATAACCTGATTAAATGTGAAAATTCTTATTGGGTAAAATGATTTAATTATACTATGTTGAGTGTTTCTTAGCAGAATAATTCAGGTCACATAGTAGCACTTGATAATAAGAAGGCAAATATCTTCAATGAATTAGGAAAACTGATTGGTACCGGTGAACAGACAAAAGGCAAATTATTCTATCTGAATGATACTAACACCACTTGCTTAATGACTAGAAACAAAGACATATGGTTGTGGCACAAAATATTGTGTCATGTGAATTTTGACAAAATGATGAAAATAAGCAGAAGGAGAAATGTAAGAGGCTTACCGACGATGACAAATCCAGACAACATCATGTGCAAGAATTGTCAAAAAGGTAAAATGACTAAGTCTAGTTTTAAAAGTAAAAACCATACATATGATGACATTCTAGAATTGGTCCATACTGATTTATGTGGACTAATGAGGACAAAGAGTTATTATGGAGATAAATATTTTATTCTCTTTGTTGATGATTACTCTAGAACAATGACAGTCATATTTCTAAAAGATAAATCTGTAGCATTCAAGATGTTTAAATGGTATAAGGATATGGTAGAAAAACAAAGTGGTAAGGATTTGAAATGCTTGAGGTCAGATAGAGGAGGATAATTTATATTAGATGAATTCACTAATTTCTATAATGAGCATGGTATAAAAAGATAGGTTTCTGCACCAAGAACACCACAATAAAATGGGATTGCTGAGAGAAGGAATAGATCAATAGTTGATTGTTCTAGAACACTGATGATAGAGAAAGGGATCACCCAAATCTTCTGGAGGGAAGCTTTCAGTACTATTGTCTACACACTAAACATAGTACAATTGAAGAAAGACACAAAGAAGACACCTTATGAGCTATGGTATGGTAAAACACCCAATGTAAGTTACTTAAAAATCTTTGGTAGTCAATGTTATGTATTAAAGGATGATAGAAATGGAAATCTTGATGCCAAGAGTGATGAAGGTATTTTTTTGGGGTATTCCACCAAGAGAAAAGCCTATAAATGTATCATCAAGGCTTCTAACAAAATTGTTGAAAGTGAAAATGTAAAGATAGATGAATTTGTAGAAAAGAATGAGCTGAAAAGCACAAAAGAACCAGAGGACTACAAAAAGTTTGTGTTAGAGTAAACTTTAGTTTTCTTATTAATTAAATCATGTTGATTTAATTAGTTAAGTTATTACTCTATGCTTAAGTTATACTTAGGCAGCTTTCTCTTTCTTTAGGGTTTCCCTTTTAGGGTTTCGGTATCCTTTTATAAGGACTCACCGCTTTGTATTTTATTACCGAGATTGTATTCAGTATTGTTGTTAATAGAAATTCTTTTCTTGCAACATGGATTTCAACTCTCTGGCTTTTTGGCCGCCATAGCTGTTTCTCTTCTTCTGTCTATTTCTTGCTTCTTCTCGTGACAGGTTTGCATGCAGGTGATCTTGGGAGATTAGCTTTCAGCCTAATCCTAACATGGTATCAGAGCTCTCCTGCTGCTCGCTGTTCTCTTTTGTTTGAAGCAAGCTCATCGTAGCACAGAGGGTTTCAAAAGTTTTTTCAGTGTTTTCTATTGGATCTGGGGGGTATTTATTTTTTGAGGCACTTTGGACCAAAACTGACCTCACGGTTGCATCCAAAAGGCCCAAAAACCTCAGAATCCATATAAGGCTCGTCCGATTTAGACACCGGAGCCTCGGGGAGAATTTTCTTGGCCTATTAGGGCCGTACGGGCACAAGAAACGAGGCAGGGTTGAAAATTTTTTCAAAAAAAAAAAAAAAAAATGCTTAAAAAAGTGCAGTCTGTGTATTATTATGGGCTTCGCCGCCGCGCCACCGTCGGGCCACCGGTGCTCCACCGCCGCCGGTTGGTGACCGGCCCGCCAACCCCTACAGCTCTGCCGCCTCCCGGCCTTCGCTGCCCATCCCGGCTCCCCGCCGCCTCCCAGCCCCGCCGCCCCCAGCGGCCCTTGCAACGCTCTGCCCAGCTTACCACAGTGGCCGCCGGCCCTCCTCCCCGCTCCGCTGGCCAGCTACCGGCTCCGCACCGCTCCGCCGGTGGCGGCATTTTTGGTAGCCCCCGCGGGCTTAGTTGTATAAGCGACTGGTCATTTGTGAGACTAGGGGCTGTGGCCCAGCCCCCTGAGCTCACCATGCGCCCGGGGGCCCACTTTTTTTAGCCCTAGGGGCTTAAATATTTTTTTCTGAGGCCTTTCTGACCCTCCTGGAGTGTTTTCGCTCTATCTTGAGCATCCGGGGGTCTTTTTTCGACTTCCATATACCGTCGGAAAGCTCTTTCCGAGAAATTTTCGATGATGGAGGTTGGGTTTTTGAGTTCTACCATTTTTATAGTGTTTTTTGCTGTTAAAGTCTAATGTCTATTTTTGCCTTCCGGGAGTCATATCTGGCTCATCTAGACTCCGTTTTTGGCAAACCAGATATCGTCGAAAAGCTGGTTCAGTGATCTACTCAGTTGCAGGGGTTTTTTTTCTAGATTCTACTCTAGGTTTTCTCTCCTCTGAGTTTGGTAGTTTATGCACTCTAGTGGATTGCTTGGTTTACAGGTCCTGGGATCTCTTCTACTGTACTTCTGGTTCACTATTCTTTCTAACTTCTGAGCTTGTATGCTTCTTCTGATGCATCTTTATTCTGTAAATGCACTGAGATAAAGTGCCTACTTCTACATTTCTGGGATCTTGTACACCTTGTATAGTTTTTGTACTCACACTCTGTTATAAAGTGCCATGGGGGGTTATGATTCTTTTTCCATTTTAGGCACATCCACCTTTGTCAAGTGAGTGTACCTTCCATGAAATTAGCCCATGCTGCGTGTCGGTGACACTGCCCTTTATCCTATGTGTGTACTTCTGTTGCACTGTTGGTGTTCCTGGTTCTTCTTCTGCAGATGTTTCTGGCATTGCATTTCAGTGTTCCTGTCACCTCTCCCAGTTTAGCATTATGGGGGGGTTCACCTGTTGGTTCTATTGCTTCCTAGTTCAATTGATCAGCTCTTCAGACTTTGTCTTCTCTACCTGGTCATGCACTTCAGTGGGGGTTCCAGTAGTTTCTCCTGACAGATTTTATAGTTCCTTGCTTCAGAGATGTTTCTTGCTCATTCTTGTTCCTTTCTCTGGGACATCTTTTCCCTAGATTGAAGGCTTAGTTTCCTTCATCTAGTTTGCTTTCTTTTTTTGGGTACCTGATCAGGCCTTGTTGCCGGGACCCATCTTTCCTGCTTTATGCAGTAGTTTAGCTATTTTGCTTCTCCCTAAGTTACACTTAAGGGGGGGTGTTAGAGTAATCTTTAGTTTGCTTATTAATTAAATCATGTTGATTTAATTAGTTAATTTATTACTCTATGCTTAAGTTATACTTAGGCAGCTTTCTATTTCTTTAGGGTTTCCGTTTTAGGGTTTCAGTATCTTTTTATAAGGACTCACTGCTTTGTATTTTATTACCGAGATTATATTCAGTATTGTTGTTAATAGAAATTCTTTTCTTGCAACATGGATTTCAACTCTCTGGCTTTTTGGCCGCCATAGCTGTTTCTCTTCTTCTGTCTGTTTCTTGCTTCTTCTCATGACAGGTTTGCTTGCAGGTGATCTTGGGAGATTAGCTTTTAGCCTAATCCTAACATTTTGTATACTGTGAAGAACCAAACACTCTACCTGATCAATAATGCTTAATTCTAGAACAACAAAATGTTGCAACTGACGGTTAGACTACTGTTACCGACGGTCAGGATAATAATTAGAATAATGTGCAAGGTGATGAAGAACACAATGAAGATCAAAATAATGATCAAGCTGATACACAAAGAGCTATACCTATACTTGCAAGATATCTAAGAATGAACCATCTAGAGATCCAGATCATAGGAGATAAGAAAGTTGGTACAAAAATAAGAAGTAAGTCTTTAAACTCAAATTGTTTACTTTGTGAGTTTGAGCGTAAATCTGTCAATGCTGCACTAGATAATAAGGAATGTATAAGTGCTATGAATGATGAGATTGAATATATTGAGAAGAAAAAGACATGGTGACTTGTGCCAAGACCAGATGACAAGAATGTCATTGGTACAAAATGGATATTCAGGAATAAGCTGACGAGAATGGAGAAGTCACAAGAAACAAAGAAAGACTAGTATGCAAGGGGTATGCACAAAAAGAAGGTATAGAATATAGAGAGACCTTTGCACCCGTTGCTAGGCTAGAAGGAGTAAGAATACTACTTTCTTATGCTACATTTAAAGGATTCAAAGTATATCAAATGGATGTCAAGTTAGCATTCCTAAATGGAATACTTGAAGAAGAGGTATACATTGAGCAACCAGAAGGGTTTGTCGATCCAAACAAGAGAAACATGGTATGTAGACTTCAAAAATCCTTGTATGGATTGAAACAAGCTCCTAGAGCCTGGTATGAATGACTTCATTCCTATCTAATAAGTATTGGATTTGTAAGAACTAGTGAAAACAAAAATCTTTATTTGAAGGAAGATACTGATGGTAAAACTTTGATTGCTAAAATATTTGTTGATGACATCATATTTGGAGGCAATGATATGCTATGCAAATCATTTTCTAATGAGAGGAGAAAAGAGTTTGAGATGTCTATGTTTGGAGAGATCAAGTTATTTCTTGGTCTATAGATCATTCAACAAAGTGAAGGTATTTTCATTACACAGTCCAAATACATCAAAGAGGTCCTGAAAATATTCAAGATGGAAGATTCCAAACCAGTTGGAACACCGATGGCTACTGGATGTAAGTTATCAAAGGAGGACAAGACAATAGAGGTAAATCAGACTTTGTACAGATCAATGATTGGAAAACTCATGTATGTTGTACACACTAGACTAGATATTGCACATGTAGTAGGAATTGTTGCTAGATTTTCTGCTAACCCTAGGGAATCACATATGACTGTTGTGAAAAGAATTCTAAGATATCTGAAGAACATTGAGGAATTTGGCTTATGGTATAGAAGAGAAGGAAAATTTGAACTTAAAGTGTTTATTGATGCTGATTGGGCTGGAAATCTTGATGACTAGAAGAGCACAACTAGAGGAGCATTCTTTATGGGTGACAAACTTGTCACATGGATTAGCAAGAAGCAAGGATGCATCTCTTAGTCTATTGCAGAAGTAGAGTATGTTGTTGTTGTTGCAAATTTCTCAAATATTGCATGGATCAAACAGTTGATGGAATCTATGCATATGAAGATCTCAGAACTAGTAATTATCTATTGTGATAACACCAGTGCAATAAACATTTCCAAGAATCTAGTCATGCATGCAAAGACTAAACATATTGGCATCAAGTATCATTATTTGAGAGAACAAGTTCAAGAAAAAGAGGTGATACTTGAGTATGTGCAATCAAAAGAAAAATTAGCTGATATGTTCACCAAGCCACTGCCTAAAGATACATTTGAGTCCTTGAGAAAGAGACTAGGGGTCAAACCCTTGTTTACCAGTTAGTAATATGACTAAAGGCTGCATCAGCCTTCATATTATCAGAATAAAATTCATGTTGATGCAAGAAAAGAGATGAAATTCAAAGATACATCTATATACAGACAAGTATATATCAGAACCAAGCACCAGAGCATATTATTTTATTGCTGATGGATAAGGGTAATTCAAGGAATATATTATAGATGGAGAGAAAATATTGTTTGTCGTGAATGTCAGATATCTATGAAATATTTGTTTTGAATTGTTGTCAAAGGGAGAGAGATTATCCATATATCACATTCTTCTAAAAAAGGGAGATAGATTATCCATTATCAGATTACTCCAATAGGGAGATATTATATCCTAAGGGAGAGAAAGTTGCATAAAAGATTACACAAAGGGAGAGTTGCTGAAAAGAGAAAAAGACATCACAAAAGAGAGAACAGTCAAAGGAAAGAAATTGACACAAGAAGAGGACTCAACACATCAGAACACAAAGAGCTGCGAGAATCAAATCTAAGCTAAAATAGAGCTTACTAGAGATCAGAAATTTATCAATTATCAGAATAAAAAGATTGGTATTTTAATGAATCTCAACTGTTGTATTTCATATTGTATTAGAAATAGTATAGTGTGATAATATAGTATGTTGCCATCAATGCCAAAGGGAGAGATTGATGACATGTGACTGATTGAATGTTTGATAATGTTAAGTTTAAGATAATGCAAGGCATTAAATCAGTTAATAGTTTGTATTGTCATTGATGTCAACTTGATATCATATAAATGATCATGTTCATTATGCCAAAGACTTAAGAGAATCAATGGAACAAAAGTTATGCTTTCAGCAATGCATAAAATTCAAGTATTCACTAAGTGACAAATAACACCGACAGAGTGCACACCATTGGTAAAGGCAAAGAAGAAAACTCAGAGTGATACCCGATGAGTAGAAGACAGTGTTTTCTGATGAAGAAAAACCACAGGATGCTTGACAAGATGAAAATAGAGTTGCCCGACGAGTAAAAATCCAATGATGCCCGACGGACGGAGATCCTGAAGCTAACTAGAGTCTTGCTGATGGAACTATCAATTATCATCGACAACTAACTATAGAGATGACCAACAAAATATAGAGTTTAGAAAATTAAAAAATATCTAGCTGGAAAGAGCTAAAGATAGACTTAACTGGCTGTTTTCTTTATTTTATTTGATCAAAGTTAAATGATTGATTTAAAGAAGATTTGTATAGTTGGCAAGAAGATAACTATGAGATAAATCAGGAGTTATGCTTTAAATCAAATTGGCTGGATTTTTTTTCACGTGAAGAATCAAGAATCAAGAAACAATGAATATCATGTCTATATAAGAGACAAGCTTAATTCATTTACGAATGGGATTAAGGGGAGTGAATAGAAAGAGGATGCTAAAGAGAACCTGTTGAAGAATAACTTCATACAATCCTGATCAATCAAGCTAAAGGAGAGCTAAAGAATTTTGCAGACACTGATGAATAGTGAAGCACAACATCACAAAGCAGAAAGTGTGGAGCACAAAGAATTGAATTGATACATTGATTAGAGAGGTAATGTACTTAAACAGATCTGAAAATTTGCAATTCAAAGTTGCATCATGAACAAGGCATAGTGTTTCAGTTTAACCATTGAAGCATCAAGTCTCTTATCAGAGTAGGACTTAACAGTCTTCTATATATTTAGGTACATCCCAAGGAGTGCCAAAAAGGTTGATTCATGAAAGTAGCATTGGAATTGCCCGATACCTATTGACAGTCTAAGAAGGAGGCTGATTCAAGGATGGTAGCAATAGATGCCCGATACTAAGTGAAAACCTCTATGTATAAAATCCTCTAATAAGGTCACACTTAACAGTGTGTTTGTAACCTTTAACAGGGTTGGCTCCTAATAGGGCTCACTTCATAAGAGTGAAAATTTGGGGTACCAGTCCCAGTGGTTTTTTCCTTAACAAGGTTTCCACGGTAAAAATTCATGTGTTATGTGTGCATAATTTATTTCTATATGTTTTGTATCTGACATAGTTAACACTGGGTTGATCAGTATACTTTGCTTATTTACTGAGTTTCGGTAAATAGTTATACTGCTTATCGGTAATCAAGGAGAATAAGGACAGACAAGGAAAACCAATAGACAGTTAAATCATTATAAGTATCTCATGGCATGCATCTTGTAGGGACTTAATAATATGAGGTTTATTTTATTCGTGGTTAAATGTTTGAATGATAAAATTATTGAGGCCACTGTATCACCCCCCCTCTCAGTTATTACTAACACCCTTCTGAAGTATGCTCAGTTAAGAACTTATCCTGTTAAGATTACAAAACACATTTTCTAAATGTGACCCAATTAGGGGATTTACCTAAGATCTATTAAGATCTTCACCATGTTAGGAGTGGCCTTGTTAGAGGTCTTTAAACACTCTTTTGGAATGTCACCTAATTCTAGATTTTACAAATATGACTGTTAAATCAACTTGGTTAAGATATTTCTTTATTACAAATACTTATAAGAAACAGTAAAAATTTGATCTATAAATATAGAAACTACCTTTGCTTGTGTCATATCCTTTATGCTCAATTGAATACTAGAATCACATACTCCATTGATCTCTTTCTTAGACTATAGATTCTTCAATCTCTATTTCTCTATTCTTCTCAGTAAATGTTGTTCTTCAACTTCTTCTTCTTGTTAGGAATAGTATTCCACAAGAACAACTAAGAGGGCGGGGGGGTAAATCAGTTGTGAGAAATTTTATTAAACATTAAACTTTATAAACCAAAACTTCAATTCAAATGATAACATAGTAAATTCCAACACAATAACACAATCCTTGTTGTTGAGGAAACTCTATTAAAGGTAAAACCCCGGTAGGAATTAGCACCCACAAATGATTACTAAGAGTATAGTATGTTGGAAAGTTGACTACATAAGGATGCATGACTCATTTTTTGTTGTCATCATGGTAAAAAAGTCATACTTAGTCTCTATCTTAAAAGACAAAATGACTAAGCAAGGAAAATATGGCAGAATAGAGATACTCAATGATTAGCACATCAGCGCATGTGTGAGAGATCAATTCAGCCTATGCGCATTTAGATATAAGTTGTATGGCACATGTACATACTACATCCAGACACGCATAGTATGGAACTATAGTATGACAAAGTTACAACCAGATCAATAGACCAGTAGTCTAGGAGACAGAGCATGGAAGCTGACTAAGTGATTTGATCAACGTGTGTTATTTTATGATGTAATGGCTAAGTGCCTTTTGTTATATGTTTTTAATGATGTAATAAACATTGTAGTAAACATGCTTGAAGTCAAATTGTTTGGAAGCGTTGTATATTTTGTTTTAGGGCTGACTAGTGTTCTATTTTGGGTCACGCCTATTCAGATTTGAATATATAATTATGTAATGTAAAGATATGATAGAAGTGTCGATAATTGTGTAAGAGGAAGTTACAGAGGGATATTACTATGAAGTTAGTACATGATATAGCTCTTTGAGAGAACAAGAGCATTTGTACATACATAGAACTGATCAGACAACAATGTCATCACAACAGTTCATTTTGATATAGTGTATATCATCTTTCAGAAGGTTGTAGCCTTCATCTTATTGGGAAGTGAGCCTAGGAAGTGAGCCATATACCTTTAACAAGGTTTTGTAAAAGACTCCTAATAGGGTCCAACCTTTAACCAGGTCATTGTACTCATATTGTAAAGACTGCTTCTAATAGGGCAAAGGAACTCTCACAAGTTCATTATACTTAGTACAATATTTGTGGGTACTAATTCCCACCGGGGTTTTCCTCTAATCAAGGTTTCCCCGTAATCATATCATGTTTTATGAGTTGTTATGTTAAGCTTCATTCTATGTATGTTTGATTTATGTTTAAGTTGCTAAAAAGTAATTAATAAGACAAACACTGATTCACCCCCCCTCTCAGTGTTTCTAACATAGTATCCCTATTAAAAGATTTATCCCTATTAGGAGCTTATTACAACATTATAGTACATAGTCCCTATAAAAGGGAAGACCCTGTTAGGATTTAAGAGTAATAGTGGGTTCACTACCAGGAAGTAACTATCTTTGCTTGGTTAGTTCCACTGAAGTACTATAATCACAACCTCTGCTCTACATCCAACAAACAATCAATCTTCTCAACTTCCACACTTCTCTATCTATTTTAATTACCTTCTCATCATACCACTATCACATCTTTTCAAAAGAAAAGATCTCTCATATATACCCTATTACAATAATTGATTAGGTCGGGCAATTAAGCTTTCCCAATATAAAAATAATTATTTAACCCCTTGCTAAGATACACAAGGTACCTAAAATAAGTAAACATCAATTATAATACATCATATATAATCCAAGGTCCGCAATCCACACTCATTATCCATAATGCACACTACATCTCTAAAGTCGGCCACAAATAAGTCTACTCCAGAATACACATCAGAGTTGATGTCACCAAAAATCACATGACTTGCAATCAACAAAAAATATTCCTCAATATCCCTTCTATCATCTCTTAAGCTCACATAACATGAATCATCATCGCATGTAAGATATCCCCAAAACACAGAGAATCACTCTGTCAAGCATCACTGTCACAGTTTAGAAACTAGTCTTCACTAAAACATCTGTAACATCTCCAATATGGAATATTAAGCCAAGAAACCTTAGGAATAAGGTCATCACACATCCTTCATCATATAATAATCTTCTCTCTTTTTGATTCATCCGTATAGTGTCTGTACACTTCTATCAGTCATCATACAATAGTAATAACTAGTCTGTTCTCTCCACATAAACATATGTTGACATTAGTGACAAAAAATGAATGCCAACAACATCAGTAGTACCCAATTTTGATGTCATCCAACAATCTCCCCCTCTGTCATTGATGACAACATATGGGAAAATCCATCAACCCAAAAGTACTCTCTCAATACAATCTTTTCAATATCTTCAACACGAGTCTCCCTAAAGAAGTAGGGATTTTCACATAGAATCTCTCCCCCTTTGAAAAAAATGGAAAATGGTTCCATAAATATCCTTTAATCTTATGTAAGGTGTAGATTTTTCAAATCTTCATGTCTACCAGTCAGGTGCAAAATCACCCAAATGTGCTCTATAGTGTTCCTGTGATCACTCCCCCTAAGGAGTAGATCCATACATCAAGTCCAGAAAATGATATAGCTCTGAAAGCCACTAGAATGATGCATACCTACACCAATTAATTACCAGAAGGAGTATCTCTCACCCCAAGCATGCTTTTGAGATACTCAAAAGCATCTTTTGGCAAAGGTTTTGTAAATATATCTACTATTTGTTCCTTTGTGCTAAAATACTCCAGTCTAATCTCTTTCTCTGTTACCTCATCTCTCAAGAAATTATATTTAATAGAAATATGTTTATTCTTTGAATGCATTAAAGGATTATTTGACATATTCATTGTGCTATTGTTATCACAATGGATAACCACTAGCTCTTCAAAGATTATTCCAATGTCCTTCAACATTTGTTTCATCCAAACAACTTGTGTACAATTTATAGCAGCAAAAACATACTCGAATTCAATAGTAGGCTGAGAAATACAGTCCTAATTCTTAGTTAACCATGAAACCAACCTTTTTCTAAGAAAAAATGATCCACCAATTTTACTCTTTCTATCATCCACATTACCTACCCAAGCATCATCAGTATAAGCCTGTAAAATAAAGTCATCTAATTTTTCATACCATAATCCATACTCTATTGTTCCTTTCAAGTATCTAAAAATTATTTTCATAGAAGCAAGGTGTGTCTCTTTAGGATATTCTTGATATCTTTCCACAATTCCAACTACATTGGAAATATCTAGTCTAGTGTGAGTTAGATATTGTAGACCTCCAATCATTGACCTGTACTTTGTCTATAAAAAACTCTAAGTTTCATCATTACTACTAAGTTTATAACCAGTCACCATGGGTGTCCCAACAAGTTTACAATATTCCATTCCGAACTACTTCAACATTTCCTTAAGGTACTTAGTCTGAGATATAAAAATAGCATTTTTATTCTGATTAATTTGCAAACCAAGGAAATATTTCATCTCACCAATCATTGACATTTCAAATTCATTTTCCATTTCTTTAGATAAAATTTTAGTCATTTTAGCATTGCCTCCAAAAATGATATCATCAACAAAAACTTATATGATTAAGATTCCATCTTCACTAGTTCTTAAATATAAATTATTGTCTACATTACATTTTCTGAAACCAAGACAAAGTAGATACCTATGTAGGCTTGCATACCATGCTCTCGGTGCTTGTTTCAGTACATACAATGCTTTGTTCTACTTAAAAATCATGTATTCATCTTCTGTCAAAGGAAATCCATTAGGTTTTTCTATGTATACTTCTTCTTCAAAATCTCCATTCAAGAATGCAGATTTCACATCCATTTGATATACTTTAAATTTTTTATGTGCAACATAAGCAAAAAAGAGTCTCATGGCTTCCAACCTAGCAATAGGAGAAAATGTTTCTTCAAAGTCTATGCTTTCTTGTTGCGAGTAGCCTCTACAAAGCAGTATAGCCTTATTTCTTACCACTATTCTTTCCTCATCCATTTTGTTTCTAAAAACCCATTTAGTTTCTATCACATTTTATTTATAGGTCTTGGAACCAATTCCCAAGTATTTTTTATTTATTTATATGTTCTAATTCTTCCTGCGTAGGTTTAGTCCAAGATTCATCTCTACATGCTTCATCAATAGTTTTTGGTTCAACTTGAGAAATCAAACAAATTTCATCTCTTACTTTTGATCTTGTCTTGATTCCTTTAATTGCATTACCAATGATTTGATTTTCAGGATGGTTCTTTTTAACATACCTTGGAGTCTTAGGAGTTTCAAAAGGCTCAATTGATTCATCTTCAATCTCATCATCAATCTCCAAAGGTTCTATAGGTTCAGTAGTGAACTCTTTTATCTCTTCAATCTTACCACAGTCATACATTCTTTCCTAAATCTGAAACTTTTCATCTATCCTCACATTAGCTCTTTTAATCAACTTTGTCAATCTCAGATTGAAACATTTATAGGCTTTTCTCTTAGTAGAATAACCAAGGAATATACCTTCATCACTTCTAGCATCAAAATTCCCTATCTCATCATCTTGTTTGATATTGCATTTACTTCCAAATATTCAAAAATATTTTATAGTAGGAGTATGATCAAACCATAATTCATAAGGAGTCTTACTTGTACCTTCTCTGATCTGAATTCTATTCAAGGTGTACACAAAAATACCAACAACTTTTCCCCAATGAACATGTGATACATTTCCTTCCAGTAGCATAATTATGGTAGCATCTAATATTTTTATGTTTCTTTGCTCTGGTATCTCATTCTATTGTGGTGTCCTAGGAGTAGATGTCTTTCTAAATATTCCATGCTCTTTGTAGAAGGTATTAAATAAATTTAAAGTAAACTCACCACCTCTATCTGATCTCAAACATTTTATATTCAAACCTGATTCATTCTCAAATTTTGCTTTGAATATCTCAAATTTGTCAAATGCCTCAGACTTCTCTCTTAAATATGTAATCCACATCATTCTACAAAATTCATTAACACAAAGTATAAAATACCTTTCACCATAGTAAGATCTTGCTCTTGTAGGAACACACAGATCTATATGTACCAGATCGAACTTCCCTTTTTCTGAACATGATTTTCTTTTAAAACTGCTTCTAGTTTTCTTCCCCATAACACACTCTACACAGTGTTAGATGGTTTCACAATCTTAGGGAGATCTCTTACTACATTAATCATACTTGCCTTCACAATTTTATCAAATTTAACATGAGAAAATATTCTATGCCATAACCAACTATCATCAACCTTTGCAGTAAAACAAGAAGCCTGGGATGTATTCAATTCAAATACATTACCTCTAGATTTACTAACAGATGTGATCTATTAGAAATAATGGGAAAATTGTATCAGAGAGGGGAGGGGTGAATCAATACCTCTAAAACTTTTAGTTAATTAACCTTTAACCTTATGTAATCAAATATTTTCTTTACCGATCATATCTGTTGTTCTTTCTTTATGCATGTGATATCAATTCATAATCTTAATTGTATGTAGACATTCATAGAAACATTCATGAAAGCAATAACACATAACATAAGATATGGTAACATAGAAAACCCCTGTTAGAAGGTAAAAACTGCGGTGGGGATGACACCCACAAAAACTTCACTATCTGCATATTGGAAGGGGTTGGTTAAGGCTTAAAAGTTGATCACTTCTAATGATATACCCTGCTAGTAGTATTATGTGGAGACTGGTTAAGGTCTACTATGTTAAGATCTTTAGCAACATTGTTTAGTGTGCACTCAGTTAAGAGATTTATAAAAGGATTGTTAAATCCACCTTTCTTGAAAGGATTTCTTCTATTTGCTACACTTGTTAGAATGTAGACAAAAATACTCATTGACCTGAGTGTGTGCAATCTACAATTTCTGATTACAGATCCATTAAAGTTTACATATACAAAGTATCACCTAATGTGATTGATTAATACCTCTGTTTCTCAGTAGCCTTGGTTCTTGGTTCTTGATAACCAAATTCATCTTTTGTTATCCTGCTTCTTCAAACTCTTAGTCTGAACAATAGATGTGCTTGTTGGCTACATTCATCATATCATTATTTTTAAATGAATGATTACAACATCTATTTATATAATAGATTGACCTAATTAATTTTCACATATACAAAACTTTAACTCTATGATCAAAGGTTTACAACTTGACCTTGATCTCTTAGTTTGTATGTTTTAAATCAGTTAGACTGATTAAAACAATTATAATTATGTTTCTTGTTCCTCAAGAAATGGTTTTAAAAAAAATTAAAAATCTAAATATATAATATAACTATTTTTTATGACGTGAAAGTCAGATCCACTTTTCTCAGGATATAACTGACTTTCGGTGTCTGATGCTTGGTTTTCTCTGAAATTAGTTTGACTGTCTTTCAGTGTTCCTTTGTTGAACTGTCTGTCAAGTTCCCTTGCTCTCTCAGATTCCTCTATTTATGTTCTTTTCATTTATAGTGTAACCTTCTTGTCAGGTTTCTCTGTACCATCTTCGGGTTGCACTTTTGATTTTCACTGTAAAACTTGTATCGTTGGGTTTCTCTTTACTTAGTACTTTCAGTCTGAGCTGAAACTTGAATTTTGGTGTAGTGTAACCAATTGTTCAAAACTATTTCTCTTTTCATACTAATGGAAAAACTTATGTCATCAATCTCCCCCTTTGACATTAGTATCAAAAATTAATATGTGCAAAATACTAAAGTGCTTAGTATGTACAACATGTATATTACTTGGTCATTTCATGACTCCCCCTATGCATATGCTAGTATAGTATAGTATATATGTATGTACACTTGTCTTTATACTATTTCTTCCTTTTCACCTTGTCTTTTTCCCTTTGTGCTATATTTTCCTTTTCTCCTTTTTACTATATGCTCTATACATATCATTTTCCTTTTCCCCCCTTTTTGATAGTAAGGGAAAATGTGTATACCTATATCTTATCAAAAATATGAGAGTGAGAGATCTTCATTTCTTCCATCATCTTCTCCCATTTGTCCTTGAGATGATCAAGATCCATATGCTCTAGTGTGATCTGGGCATACATGTCATAGATGCTGTCTGCTACAGACATCTCGGGGGTGGCAATTAGCTATCTTGCCAAACTTATGTGTTGTTGTAGAAGTGTGAGGTTCAGTAAAATTTGAGCATGTATCTTGGTAACCTCTTCTATAAATTGGGATTCTTCTTTGCAAAGTTATTTTCTTAACCTTTTTATTTCAATTATCTTCTCATAATGCAATTTGATTGTATTTCCATCTGTGGTTAGACTTTGAGAACTTGCATTTATATCGGAATTGATCTTTGCAATCTTATCATTATTATCCTTTGTGAATTTCTCCAAAGTGCATAGCTTTTGAATTAAGGAAAAAACTTCAGTAATGATTGGATCAAATTCATTTGTTAGTTCTAAAAGCTTTAACTTATTTTTTGCTACTTCTTGGATGATATTTTTTGTCAATTTATATTGGAACTTTTGTTCTGCTCATTCCTTAATAGCCTTTTCTGCATCCACATTTTGAGTTGTGATTGCTTCAGTGAGAACAAAAAGTTGATCCAAAATGGGGGCATTGTGATCAACATCAATGTTAAGAACTATTTTTTGTAAGAAATCTCTTGTATTTTCCAACACTAGAGAATTTTTGCGTTCTTTTCTTATCTTTTCCTGCATTTCTTTCTTTTGACATATCTCTCCATATTCAATAAGAGATTCATAGTCCAATGTGGTTGGATCACACTTTAGTATTTCAATGATTTCATCAAGTGTGACCTACAACTTAGTATTCTTGGTTTTCTTCTTCTTCTTCTTTTGTGATGCATCTGTATGCAAAACCATTGCAAGTTTCTCTACTTGGTCTGATGTGCTGGAGGAAGGCTTCTGTGGTGTTGTACCTTTTTCTTGATGCTTGGGGTTTGCCTTTATGTTGTTCGAGGATGTCTCCTTATCAACCTTCGGTGTATCTCCAGAATCTCCTTTGGTGTTCTT
Organism: Thuja plicata; assembly: GCA_018584345.1. Taxonomy (NCBI): domain Eukaryota; kingdom Viridiplantae; phylum Streptophyta; class Pinopsida; order Cupressales; family Cupressaceae; genus Thuja; species Thuja plicata. Next base: position 800,906 of record MU224031.1, read on the forward strand.
AGGAGTGGTATCAACTATCTTATCTTGTTCATCTTTCTCTTTTTTCACTTCATCTCTATCTTTTATTTGTGCATATTTTTCAATGTGATATTCATCTTTTTTTCTCCACCGATGATGACCTGTTCATCAGTTTTATCTTTCTTCTCATCAAATGTATCTTTTTTTTCATCATTAACCTTATCATTAGGTATGCTTGCTTCTATCTCAGGTAACTTATCCTTCTTTGAGATAATATTGATAGCTTGTATCAATAGTGGTATCTGTCCTGGTGTGTCTACCTATGCTAAATATATTATAGTGTCCTATTTGTCAGTTTGGTCCTTGACAATAGTGACATCTTCATCTTTATGTTTTTCATCTGCGGGATCTCCTTCAGTAATATCAATAATTGTATTATCGGGCCATGTCTCATCTGTAACATCCATATCCTTGTTTCCTTTTGTGTTCAATGATTCTTCATTGACATATTCATCAGTGATAATAATATGTTCATGGATTTGTTTAGCTTGATCATCCTTGTTCTATTGATTTTTGGTAAGAGCAATTTGTGGCTCAGGACTTGTATCCTTTTTAGGTATATCAAGTATCTTTCTCCATTCATCCTCACTCTTCCTTTTTAGGTATATCAAGTTTCTTTCTCCATTCATCCTCACTCTTCCTGTCTAGTTCAAGTAGATGTCCTTGAAGCACTTGATAGGCTCTTAACTTTGGTGAGAACCTCGAGGAGTGTTTCTTAATCACTTCTTCAATCTCCTCCATTTTAGATTTGGGAGGCATGAAAAAAACTAGGGCTCTTTCCCTAATCTCTTTCTCAGAGTGTAATGCAAATGTCCATCTTACCAATAATCTATCCTAAATTTCTTTTGGAATTTTATCTGCCAATTGTATTGGAAGATATTTGAATATACACATCATTTTGATAATTGCCTCTTCTATTTTATTTTCATCCTTGGGATCCAATGTTATCCATTTCTTAACCTTGCAATCATTGACTGTTCTTGATTTGATAATTGAAGCACATACCTCATCAATAGTTTCAGGAATCTTACTCTTTTCCTTTTGGACAGATTCATCCTATTGAGTATATTCAATATCTTCCTTGGTTAGGATTAATTTCCTTTTCCTCTTTGGTTCTTTGGTCTGTTTGGTTTGAGGTTTTCTTTTGTAGGTCCTTACTTGACCTTTCTTGATTGGTGAAGGAATTGTATCCTTTTATTTTTGACTCTTGGTCCTAGTTGTAGTAATAGTCCTAGGTTTCTTTGCTAGTGGAGGTAGTGGTGTATCTAACTCTATGGATTTTGAGTCACTCTCCATCTCAGCTTCACCGATGGGTGAGAGACCCTCGGTTTCTTCTTTATTTTTAGTTTCCTCTTCATTCACCAATAGCTTTTTCTTTAATTTATTAACCATCTTGTCTTTCTTCCTATCAATCTTCTTCACAACTAAGAAAATTTTAATCCTTTCTTTGGCTTCTTCATAAGTTCCAAACTTAGGCTAGAATTTGTCCAGTGGCTCATTTATCAATGCCTCAATAGAATTTGATGCTTTATCTATGTTCACCTCATAGTCAAGTGGAGATAGCCATGTTTTCCTCGGTACATCTAGCTTGATGTAGGTGTAGTCAGTGTCCACCATAAAACATATGTCAGTCTTGAACTTCTCTATTAACTATTTTGGAATCCTTACTCTCTTCTGCATTCTATCTTTGAATCCAACAAAGTATTCATCCATGACTGATTCAAAATTGTCTCCTAGTGATTTGATGAACTCACTAATTTGTATGGTCACTGGTCTTGTAGTGTCCCATTTGACATTTCCTATGGATGGGAATGATTCTTGGAAATAGAAGAATATGCACATGATGAGTGAACCAAACTTACATGAGTTGGACTTTGCAGTCCTTATTGTCTTCATGTTCTCATCCAATTTTCTTAGCAGAAGTTCTGACAGATCCAATTGTAGTCCCTTCTTGACAATCTGGTATGTTGTATCCATTACTCCAAATGCAATACTATTTATCCTACTGATGACATATAAACAATTGAATATTTGATAATTTTAAGTTGAAGATAATGCAAGGCATTAAATTAGTTAATGGTTTGTATTGTCATTGATGTCAACTTGATATCATCTGTACGGTCATGTACATAATGCCAAAAGACTTCAGAGAATCAATGGAACAAAGGTTATGCTTTCAGAAATGCATAAAATTCAAGTATTCACTAAGTGACAAACAACACCGACAAAGTGCACACCATCAGAAAAGGCAAAGAAGAAAAGTCACAGTGATACCCGACAAGCAGAAGACAATGTTGCCCGATGAAGCAAAACCGCAGGATGCCCGACGAGCTGAAAATAGAGTTGCCCAATGAGTAAAAATCCAATGATGCCTGATGGATAGAGATATCGTAGCTAACTATAGTCACACAAATGGAATTTTCAGTTGTCACCGACGACTAACTGCAGAGTTGATTGACAGAACAAAGAGTTCAGAAAATGAAAAAATATCTAGCTGGGAAGAGCTAAAGATAGACTTAACTAGTTGTTTTCTTTTTTTAATTCAAATAGAGTTAAGTGATTGATTTAAATATGATTTGTATAGTTGGCATGAAGATAACTACAAGATAAATAAGGATTTATGCTTTAAATCTAATTGGCTGGATTGTTTTTCATGCCAAGAATCAAGAATCAAGAAACAATGAATATCATGTCTATATAAGAGACATGCTTAATTCATTTTCAATATCACATTCATGAAAAAGGGATTAAGGCAAGCAATGAAAAGAGGATGCTGAAGAGAAAATAATGAAGAACAACTTCATACAGTACTGATCAATCAAGCTAAAGGAGAGCTAAGGAATTCTGCAGACAATGACGAACAGTGAGCACAACATCAAAGAGAAGAAAGTGTGGAGCACAAAAGAATTGAATTGATACATTGATCAGAGAGGTAATGTACTTAAATAGATCTAAAAATATGCAATTCAAGTTGCATTACAAACATGTCATATTGTTTCAGTTTAAACATTGAAGCATCAAGTCTCTTAACAGAGCAGTACTTAACAATCTTCTATATATTGAGGTACATCCCAAGGAGTGCCAAAAAGGTTGATTCGTGAAAGTAGCATTGGATATGCCCGATGCCTATTAACAGTCTAAGAGAGAGTCTGATTCAAGGATGATAGCATTAGATGCCCGATACTAAGTGACAACCTATATATGTAAAATCCTCTAACAAGGTCACACCTAACAATGTGTTTGTAACCTTTAACAAGGTTGGCTCCTAACAGGGCTCACTTTAGAAGAGTAAAAATTTGGGGTACTAGTCCCAGTGGTTTTTTCCCTTAACAGGGTTTCCATGTTAAAATCCATGTGTTATATGTGTGTATGATGCATTTCTTTACTTTTTTATATCTTACATAATTCATTCTGGATATATCGGTATACTCTGCATATTTACTATATTTTGGTAAATAGATGACTGCTTATCGGTAAACTTTAAGAAGAAGGTTTAACAGACCAATATGAAAAGTAGTAAATTGATATAAGTTGTTCAAGGAATTCATCTTATAGGACAAAATATAACTTGAGAAATAATTAGGGGTTATAAGAGTTAAAGGGTTGAGTTAAGGATTAAAATTTGAGGCCACTGATTCACCCCCCCTCTTAGTTATTACTAACAATTGGTATCAGAGCTTGTGTTCTTAGAAGGAAGGTTTTAAGACCTAAGCCCAAGATCATAAGAAGAATAGATGAGATGTGCCCAAGTTGAACAAAGACAACTTTTCTTCATGGCAGAGCAAGATAAGACTCCACTTATCAGGTATTGGTAATGATGTTACTCAATTCGTAGAAACTGAATATGTGTTGCCCACAGGAGCACCAACAATTGGACAAATAAGAGAGAAGCATGAACATAATGACATGATGATAGATCTTGCTTCCTCACTCCCCGATGCTGAATTTGAAGATGTTAAAGAATGAAAAATTGCAAAGCAGACGTGGGACAAATTGAAGCTTGTACATGGTGGTGAAAATTATGTTTTGAGAGCCAAGGCAGAAATCCTTAGATGAAAGTTTGATGATCTCAAAATGAAAGAAGGAGAAAAAATCACTCATTACAACACAAGAATTAAAGAGGTAGTCAATTCTATTTGAGGAGTTGGAGGTGTACTAGAAGAAGATACAATGGTAAGTAAAATTCTAAGAACCTTACTGCCTACTTATGCTATTAGAGTATCTTCCATTCAAGAAATGAGAGTAGTAGAAAATAGAAATGTTACTCTAGAAAGTTTAATTGGAAGATTAATTTCATTTGAGATGAATAAATTTGATAATAGTGTCTTACCAAACATAGAGTCTGCATTCAAAACTTCTATGAGAATAAGTAAATCAAGTCACAAAAACACTATGAGAAAAGATAGTGATAGTGAAAATAAAGAAGATGATCATTCATGAAATTGAAGCACTTATGGCTAGAAGAATGTAGAGAGGAAAAGGTAAATACAAAGGTAAATTACCACTTGTTTGTATTAATTGCAAAGAGATTGGACACTTTGCTACAAGATGTACTAACAAAAGAAAAGATGACAGAAGTAATGACAAATATTTTGAGAAGAACTCTGATAGAGGTGATTACAAAAGCTACCGACAATCAGAAAGAAGAGATACCTAAGACTATAAGGACAAAGGAAAGAAGGTCATCTACCTAGAAAAATGCAAGGATCATGATACTAACACCGAATCTGATGAAGACATTGAGATGGTGTTTGTGGTTGTAGAAGATGATTCAGATGATGATGAAGAAAGGTATGTAGAAATAGCTCTCATATCAAAAATTAGCAAAAATGATGTTTGGATCATAGATAGTGGCTACACTCATCATATGACCAGTGATAAGAAAAAGTTTGAGACTTTTGAATACTACAAGGGTGGATCAGTAAGAATGGGAAATGACACAC
>MU224031.1:808808-820725 GCA_018584345.1 Thuja plicata
CTAAGACTAAACACATTGCCATCAAGTATCATTATTTGAGAGAACAAGTTCAAGAAAAAGAGGTGATACTTGAGTATGTGCAATCAAAAGAACAATTGGCTGATATCTTCACCAAGCCACTACCCAAGGATAGATTTGAGTACTTAAGAAAGAGACTAGGGGTCAAACCCTTGTCTAATAGTTAGTAAAATGACTGAAGGCTACATCAACCTACATATTATTAGAATATCAATCATGTTGATGAAAGCAAAGAGATGAACTTCAAAAGATACATCTATATATAGACATGTATATATTAGAACCAAGCACCAGAGCATATTGTTGTATTATTGATGGATAAGGAAAATTCAAGGAATATATTATGGATAGGAGAAAAATGATTGCTTGACATGAATGTCAGATATTTGTAAAATACTTATTTGGCATTACTTTGAAAGGGAGAGATATAATCCATATTATCACATGCTTTAGAAAAAGAGAGATAGATTATCCATTATCAGATTACTCCAACAGGGAGAGATTATATCCTAAGGGAGAGAAAATTGTATGAAAGGTTATACAAAGGGAGAGTTGCTGACAAAAGAAAAAGACATCAAAAGAGAAAGAATAGTCAAAGGAAATTAACTGACACAAGGAGAGGTCACAAGACATCAGAAGAAAGAGAACTACAGGAATCAAATCTAAGCTAAAACAAATCTTACCAAAGCTCAGACATTTATCGGTTGACAAAAGGGAAAGATTGGTAGTTTGATGAATCTCAATGATTGTATTTCATATTGTATTAGAAATAGTATAGTGTGATAATATAGTATGTTGCCATCAATTCCAAAGGGAGAGATTGATGAAATATAACTGATTAAATTTTTGATAATATTAAATTGAAGATAATGCAAGGTTATAAATCAGTTAATGGTTTGTATTGTCATTGATATCAACTTGATATCATCTATACGGTCATGTACATAATGCCAAAATAATTCAAAGAATCAATGGAACAAAGGTTATGCTTTCAACAATGCATAAAACTCAAGTATTCACTAAGTGAAAAACAACACCGATAGAGAGCACACCATCGGAAAAGGAAAAGAAGAAAAGTCACAATGATACCTGACGAGTAGAAGACAGTGTTGCTGAACAAAGCAAAACCATAGGATGCCCAACGAGCTAAAAATAGATTTACTTGACGATTAAAAATCTAATGATGCTCAATGGACAGAGATACCAAAGCTAACTAGAGTCACACCGATGGAACTATTAGTTGTCATCAATGACTAACTGCAGAGTTGACCGACAGAAAAGAGAGTTCAGAAAATGACAAAATATCTAGCTGGCAAGAGCTAAAGATAGACTTAATTGGTTGTTTTCTTTGTTTTATTCAACTAGAGTTAAGTGATTGATTTAAAGATGATTTGTACAGTTGGCATTAAGATAACTATGAGAGAAATCAGGAGTTATGCTTTAAGTCTAATTGGCTGGATTGTTTTTCATGCCAAGAATCAAGAATCAAGAATCAAGAAACAATAAATATCATGTCTATATAAGAGACAGGCTTAATTCATTTTTTATATCACATTCATGAAAAAGGGATTAAGGAGAGTGAATGAAAAGAGGATGCTGAAGAGAAACTAATGAAGAACAACTTCATGCAGTATTGATCAATCAAGCTGAAGAAGAGCTAAGGAATTCTGCATACACTGACGAACAGTGAGCACAACATCACAGAGAATAAAGTGTGGAGCACAAAAGAATTGAATTGATACATTGATCAGAGAGGTAATATACTTAAATAGATCTAAAAATATACAACTCAAGTTGCATTAGAAATAGGTCATATTGTTTCAGTTTAAACATTGAAGCATCAAGTCTCTTAATAGAGCAGGACTTAACAATCTTCTATATATTGAGGTACATCCCAAGGACCAAAAAGGTTGATTCATGAAAGTAGCATTGGATATGCCCGATGCCTATTGATATTTTAAGAGAGAGTTAGATTCAAGGATGGTAGCATTAGATCCCTGATACTGAGTGACAACCTATATGTGTAAAATCCTCTAACAAGGTCACACCTAAAAGTGTGTTTGTAACCTTTAACAGGGTTGGCTCCTAACAGGGCTCACTTTAGAAGAGTGAAAATTTGGGGTATTGGTCCCAGTGATTTTTTACCTTAGCATGGTTTCCATGTTAAAATCCATGTGTTATATGTGTGTATGATGCATTTATTTACTTTTTTATATCTTACATACTTCATTATGTTTGTATAAGTATACTTTGCATATTTATTGTATTTCGGTAAATATTTGTCTACTTATCAGTAAACATTAAGAAGAAGGTTAAATAGAGCAATCTGACAAGTAGTAAATTGATATAAGTTGTTTAAGGCATTCATCTTGTAGGACAAAAGATAACTTGAGAAATAATTAGTGGTTATAAGAGTTAAAGGGTTGAGTTAAGGATTGAAATTTGAGGCCACTGATTCACCCCCCCTCTCAGTTATTACTAACACCTGCTAGCCTGAAAGAACTTGTATCCTATGACACATGTTCCAAATTTCATTTCATCATCGGTGATGGTGGATACCTTTAGTCCTCTTCTATCCCATGCTAGTGCACCTGTATTATTCTCAATGTCAGCTTTAGGTGGGTTCTTTAGTGCCTTTACCTTATCGGTTATGGGATAACTAATAACAACGTGTATAAAATCCCTAGTTATCAATTTAGGATCATCCAACCATAATTTTTGGTCATGCATCCTGCTCAGTACTAATTAGATCCATTCGTTCTTGAACTCCTTTGGGAACCATTGGGAATTTGTGAGCCCTTTTACCTCAATATGCTTATGCTCTTTTTTGATAGTGCCATCATTGTTGTAAAGCTTCTTGAAGGCTTGCTCAACTTCCAAGTCTCCTATTTATGCTATCTTGTAGTGTATATATGCTTGCACTTCTTCGACAAGAAAAACCCTAGCTGGTATTCTGAAGAATGCACCAACATTATCGGGTTGTGAAGTGACCTCAGGTGATATCTTGTAAAAAGGTTCTTCATAGGTTGCATTCTTGATTAAATTGACCTTATTATTTTTTTCATTCTTGATCTTAGAAGTTCTTGACGTAGCTGCCATTGATTATAAAATTAGGTCTTTTTCCCATAAATGAAAGTAGAGTTCTTGATTATCTCTATTACTTACTTCAACCTCTGTAGCTATTAGGAATCTATTTGGAGTGCAAGAAGTTGAGTTGTAGGCACTATGCAATCGGGTTAGTTTATGCTCAGGTTTCACTCTTCTTCTTTGCTCTGGTCGCTGTGTGAAAAATGAAACCCTTCTGTCATCTATTTATAGACTTTTCCCTAATTCAAGTCATTAATGCTCAACCACTTCTTAGTGTGTGAAGACGGAGTCATCGGGTGATACATAAATAAATTTCTCAATGATAATGCGATGCTTTGGGGCAACTATCAACTTGTTATATTCACTAACAGATTTTGGTGCATGGAGAAGACAACATTGTCAAATCACATGATTACTGAAGGATCTTAATTTACACTAGCGACTTAGCCTTTATGTGTTAACTGACGATTCTCGATAAGTATAGACAACTTAGCTTTGTATGTACACTAATGCATTTTAGTATGTATTGATCGATGGGATTGTTTTCACAGAATCATAACAAGTAATACCATAGTGCATATTTATTCATGTTGATTGGGTATTTTAACTATGCATAATGGAACTGATGCAAAATACAACTTGGTATAATGTAGTTCCATACTTGTTCTACTTAGGTGGGGGTGACATTGTCACCAGATCCATTGGATAATGTGTCACCAATTGCATTTCTTGGTCTAGCTTCATTAGTGATTGTAGCTTTCCTCCACATTTTGTTTCTCATCTTCTTGATGTCTTCAATGGTGTTTCCATTGGCAAAGGTGCTATTCTCTGTCATTTGGTCTCTATAGTCTTTCTTCAGATGACCAACTTTATGACAATGTAGACATGCCATTCTAGGGTAAGTCCAACTCCTAGACTTTCTTGTCAATTGTGTCATGCACTTTGCAACTATGTGACCAAATATTCCACATGCTGTATAGTTTTCCCATGTATTGTAATCCCAAACATATTGGTTACTGAGTCTTTTTGGTTGATACGCAGTTTCTTGATCTTTAGGATTCCATGCTTTTTTTTAATTTTTCCAGCATTCAAGAGATGTGTGCCCATGCATTTTTCAAGTAGGATAGTATTTGTCCATGTAGGTTTTGTTCTTTGGTTATTTCACCTCAGATTTACATTCATATGCTTTATGTCCTTTCTTTTTACATGTATAAGAAATTCCTATGAATGAAGATGTGGATTTAGGAATGCCTTTCATTTTTCACCTACATACATTTGATGTGTGGCCTTGCCTTCCACAGTGATTGCATGCCACCTTTCTTGGTCTTGGATTTGTGTACACATTCTTTGGATTAGCTTGGTTGGGTGATTCTCCATTCTCAGTATATCTTAGTTTGACATTGTTGGGTCTCCTTTGCCCATCCAAAAAATTATCTATCATTTTGTTGCTTTCTTCAGCTCTCTTGATTATGTCATTATGATGTTGTTGAATTCTCACTTCTTGTTTCATATTTTCATTTTCTTCTCTTAGCTCACCGATAGCTTCTATTCTTTCAATGAGTTCTATATTCATTCTATTTTCCTCTTGACTCATAAGAATAATCTAATTTGTGATCTCATGATGATGTTCTATAAGTCTTTGTATTTTTGACTCTTTCTCTTGTATCTTTTCAATAATCTTCCTTCTGTCATCAATTGCTAGTGTTCTTTCTTTCTCAGCTTGTCTGGCATTGTTAATGACATCAATCATTCTTACCATCTATGTCTCTTGACCAATTTGCAAAGATTTTACTTGTCTATCTAGATGTTGATTGATTTCATTCAGACTTGTGATGCTTTCTTCTGATGTGTTTGATGCTTTGCTAGTTGTGGATCCTGAAGACTCAAATAGATCTAGTATCTCTTCCTCATGGTAGTCTATTTTATTACAGTGAGATGCCATAATCTTTCTTTCATCCAAAAACTATCTCATCTTAATTCTACCTTCTTTATACTACTCATAGAAGATCTGAATTTCTAACTTCTGATTCTCAGTACTTTTGTCAAGCTTGTACTTCTCCATTGTATGATCTTTTCTCTTAATTCTTTAAAATTTCCAAATAAGAGATCTAGATTTGATACTAATTGTTGGAAATAATGGGAAGTATGTACTAAGAGGGGAGGGGTGAATTAGTACCTCTAAAACTTTTAGTTAATTAAACTTTAACCTTATGTAATCAAATCTTTGCTTTACCAATCATATCTGATGTTCTTTCTTTATGCATGTGATATTAATTCATAATCTTAATTATATGTAGACATTCATAGAAAAATTCATGAAAGCAATAACACATAACACAATATATGGTAACATAGAAAACCCCTATTAGAAGGTAAAAACTACAGTGGGGATGACACCCACAAAAACTTCACTATCTGCAGATTGGAAGGGGCTAGTTAAGGCTTACAATTTGATCACTTCTGATGATCTACCCTATTAGGAGTATTATGTGGAGATTGGTTAAGGTCTACTCTGTTAAGAGCTTTAGCAACACTGTTTAGTGTGCACTTGGTTAAGAGATTTACAATAGGATTGTTAAATCCACCTTTCTTGAAAGGATTTCTTCTATTTTATACACTTGTTAGAATGCAGACAAAAATACTCATTGACTTGAGTGTGTGCAATCTACAATTACTGATTACAGATCCATTAAAGTTTATATATACAAAGTATCACCTAATGTGATTGATTAATACCTTTGTTCCTTAGTAGCCTTGGTTCTTGGTTCTGATAACCAAATTCATCTTTTGTTGTTTGGCTTCTTGAAACTCTCAGTCTAATCCCTAGATGTGCTCGTTGGCTACATTAATCATCTCATTATTTTTAAATGAATGATTGCAACATCTATTTATACAATAGATTGACCTAATTAAGTTTCACATATACAAAACTTTAACTCTATGATCAAAGGTTTACAACTTGACCTTGATCTCCTAGTTTGTATGTTTTTAATCAGTTAGACTGATTAAAATAATTATAATTATGTTTCTTATTCCTCAAGAAATGGTTTTAAAACAAATCAAAACTCTAAATATAGAATATAACTATTTTATCTAATGTGGAAGTCAGATCCACTTTTCTCGGGATATAAATGACTTTCGGTGTCTGATGCTTGGTTTGCTCTGAAATTAGTTTGACAGTCTTTCAGTGTTCCTTTGTTGACCTATTTGTCGGGTTCCCTTGCTCTGTCAAATTCCTCTATTTCTATTCTTTTGGTTTATAGCGTAACCTTCTTGTCAGGTTTCTCTGTATCATCTTTGGGTTGCACTTTATATTTTCACTATAACACTTGTGTCATCGGGTTTCCCTTTACTTAGTACTTTTGGTTTGAATTGAAACCTAAATTTTGGTGTAGTGTAACTGATTGTTCAAAATTGTTTCTCTTTTCATAGTAATGGAAAAAATTATGTCATTAGTGATCAAGTCTCCTGATTTAATTATGATAGAACATTTCCCATCAATGAATTTCAATTGATAACCTCTGTACACTAGCTGTCCAACACTTAACAGATTATGCTTAAGGCCATCAACAAGTAGTGCATTGTCAGTATTAGTTTTTCCATCCTGAGAAATAGATCCAACTCCAATGATAAGCATAGGATTATTTTCACCAAATCTAACAACACCACCATCATATCTTTTTAGACTAACAAACTTGTTTTTATCTCTAGTCATATGATGTGAACAACCACTATCTATAACCCATTTAGATTTCTTTTTAACATGAGATACTAAGGCTTTTTATTCATGTATAGGTTCATCATCCTTAGTAACAATAAATCCAATTTAATCATAGTCAATAACATCATCATCATCAAAAACACCTTCACTAGCATAATTACATTCCTTGTCTTTTGAATACTTTGATTTGTAAAACTTAGGTTTATGTTTTGGAACCCTTGTAGGACATTGAGATGCAAAATGACCAATCTTGTTGCATGAAAAACATTTCAAAGGTAACTTGCCTTCAAATTTACCCTTACCTCTCTTTTCTCTTCTAGAAATCAGGGCTACTACTTCATCTAGATTTCTTTCTTCCTCTTGTATCTATTCCCATTCATCAACATAGTCTCCAAGTTATTCTCTCAAGTCACTCTTTCTGGTGCTTGCAATTCTAGATAAGGTCTTTTTGTTTATATGCACAGTCACCTTGAATGCTAACTCAACTTTAGGTAGATAATCTCCAAGTTCCACGACCTCAAAAGGTATTATCTTTCCAATCAACATCTCTCTATTGAATTTTGGTGTCAAAGGTATAATCTCCTCTATAGCTTGTACTTTAGTTCTGTATGTAGGTGTTCAAGATCTGAGAATCTTCACAGTCACTTCTTCCCCACTATAAGTACCTCCGAAGTTCCTGATGCTAGTAATCACTTCAGTAATTCTCTGTTCATATGCTCTAATGTTCTCATTGTCTTTCATTTTCAATGATTCCATCTTTGTCTTCCAATTTTGTAGCTTCGCCTATTTTGCAAACTTATCTCCTTCATATAATGCTTCCAATCTTGTCCAAATTTCATGTGCAGAATCTAAGTCTTTTACTTATGTGAATTCACCTTCAGAAAGTGCACTGATCAATGATTCCCTTGCGACCATGTTAAATGAAAATAACTTCTTTTCATCTTCAGTAGATTTATCCAATTCATCCCTAGTCTTTATCTTTTCCTTTCTTTTTGTGATCATCTAGTTGTCGATTCCAAAACATAGAAAATGTGTTCTCATCTTGTTCTTCCAAATGTCAAAGTTTTCAGGATCAAAATTTGGACTATCCTTCCTGTATTAAGTCATCTTTAGGATCACCTCAAGTTATTAAGATTTCTCTCTAAGGACCAGCTGCTATGATACCAATTTTTAGGAATAACAGTCCACAAGTACATATGAGAGGGGGGGGGGGTGAATTAGTTATGAGACAAATTATTAAACATTAAAACTTAATAAACCAAAAATTCAATTCAAATGATAACATAGTAAATGCCAACACAATAACAACATCCTTGTTGTTGAGAAACCCTGTTAAAGGTAAAACCCCAATGGGAATTAGCACCCACAAATGATGTACTAAGAGTATAGTATCCCTGTTAAAAGATTTAGACCTGTTAGGGGCTTACTATAACATTACAGTACATAGTCCTTGTTAAAGGACATACCCTGTTAGTAGTCAAGAGTAATAGTGGGCTCACTTCCCAGGCACACTGCCCAAAGAAGGTTAAAGCCACCCTCAAGGATTTACAATCTGAACAAGTGTATATAAGAAACATACAATCCAGTGAACTATCTGATAGTAACTGTCTTTCCTTGGTCAGTTCCAATGATGTACTATAATCACAAACTCTTCTCTAAATCTAGTAGCCAATCAAGCTTCGCAACTTCCACACTTCTCTATCCCTTTTAATTACCTTCTCATCATACCACTATCACATCTTTTCAAAAGAAAATATTTCTCATATATACCCTATTACAATAATTGATAAGGCTGGCCAATTAAGCTTTCCCAATATACAAATAATTATTTAATCCCTTGCTAAGATACCAAGGTACCTAAAACAAGTAAACATAAATTATAATACATCATATATAATCCAAGATCCATAATCCATGCTTGCATTCCATAATGCACGCTACATCTATGAAGTCATCCCCAAATAGGTCTCCTCCATAATACATGCCACAACTGACATCACCAACAATCACATGACTTATGATCAACAATAAACATTCCTCAATATGCCTTCTATCATCTCTTAAGATCACATAACGTGAATAATCACCACCTGTAAGATAGCCCCAAAACATAGAGACTCACTTTGTCAAGCATCACTGTCATAGTTCAGAAACCATTCTTCACTAAAAAATCTGTAACATCTCCAATATGAAATATTAAGCCAAGTGACCTTTGGAATAAGGTCATCACACTTCCTTCCTCATATAATCATCTTTTCTCATTTTGATTCATTTGTACAATGTCCATACACTTCTATCAACCATCGTACAATAGTAATAACTAGTATGTTCTCTCCACAGAAACATATGTTGACATCAGTGAAAAAAAATTAATGCCAACAACATCAGTAGTACCCAATTCTGATATCATCCAACACTTCTTCTCTGTTCAAGTTTCCAAGAATATACCACTCTATATCCATATTTCTCATTCTTTATATAGACATATGTTTGCCTCTTAATCTACTCAATTTGATTTTCCATCATTTACGCTCTGTCATTTGATCATATTCTTCATAAATCTTAACTCGGTAAACCACTTCACTTTTACCTAGGAACTTAAACTTTTTTGGGAACTCTCATAATTCAGTTTAACCAACTGATCTTTGCCTTATATCTTCTCCTTGAATTTTCATGTTTGTAGATCTTCTAATAATCTTCATTATTCACATCCTCATCTAGCTCATCATTGCTTCACATTAAATTCAATCTTACCATCATTTATAATCAATATCATGTACTTGGTAATACTTTCTTTGCAACTTAGGTACTATCTTCATTCACTACTTAGTGTCTAACTCATCTTTTTTTCTCGGTGCTTGTCTTTCACTCGGTGTTCAATAACTATGACCGACTTACATAACATTTTACCGACTGACTCTATCTATCTCGGTAAAGTAACTCTTTCAGTCATAACTTTAACTCTTTGCATTTTTTTACTTAATCAATCAATTGTATAGATTTGATAACATCAAACATATAGAAGAAAACAACTATATCATCATTACTTCATCATTGTCTGATTTGTATTTTTCACCCCATTAACTTCTCCTCTTAAGATATGGTAACATATAAAAATCAATTAATCAATTGCTTGACATCAATGAAAAAACAAAAAATGATCTAACCATTTCTAGAATCATGATGCTCGATATCACTTGGTCTTTATCATCTCCATCAGATCTTCATCATTTGATTAACAATCTCCCTCTTTGGCATTGATGGAAACCACTATAACAATGTTATAGAAATTGATGAGGGCAATACTTAAATCCATAACTGAACTCCCTCTAAGTTTATATTTATGTTTCCACTTTGATCTGTGAACTTTCAATCTAAATCTCCCTCTTGGATAAGTATTTTGTTTCTATAGCATACATGCTGATTCTCCTTCATGAGTAAATAGTAGCAATTAATTAATTCTCTCCCAATTCTCAATATCTCCCTTAAGGATAAATGTCATCAATTCATTCTCTCCCTCTTTAAAAATAATGCCAAAAAGTCATACTCCTAAAAACTTGTTCCAGTAGTGGATTATACCTGACATGTACTCATAAATCATTGTATACAAAAATATTTTCACAACTTCAATTCAAAAATAGATATTCTAATGAAATATAGAATTCATGCAGTATGCCTCATGCTCTTTAGTGAATATTGGATAGGGGAAGAACCCCTAATTTACCTCTAAGATACTCAAACACATCTTTAGGTAGTCAATTTGTGAAGATATCAGCCAATTGTTCCTTTGAATTCACATATTCCAATCTCAGATTTTTCTCTGGAACTTGTTCTCTCAAGTAGTGATACTTGATAGAAATGTGCTTGGTATTTGAATGCACAATCAGGTTCTTTGATATATTAATAGCAACTGTATTATCAAAAAATATAGTAGCTGGATCTATAATCTCTTCTTGCATACCTTCATGTAATTGTTTAATCCATACTATATTTGCACAATTCATAGCAGCAGTAAAATATTCTGCCTTGGCAGTAGACTGTGAAATGTAGCTTTGTTTCTTGCTCAACCATGTGACCAATCTTTCACCTAGAATGAATTCGCCTCCACTAGTACTTTTCCTGCCATCAACATTTCCAGCCCAATCTATATCAGTGTAGACTTGCAGATCAAAAGTACCTCATTTTCTTGTACAATAAAGCAAATTATTCTGTGTCTTTTAGATATCTCAAACTTATTTTTACTGCATACATATATGTTTCCTTGGGATTAGAAGAAAATATTGCGACAAGCCCAACAACATGTGCTATATCAGGTTTACTATGAACAACATACTACAATTTACCAATCATGGATCGATAAAGAGTATTATCCACCTCTTGTGTTTCATCCTCTTAAGATAATTTACATCCAGTAACCATAGGTATTCCAACAGGCTTGGAATCTTCAATACCAAATTTTTTGAGGATCTCTTTGATATACTTAGCTTGTGTAATGTAGATCCCTCCAGTAACTTATTGTATCTGTAGACCTAGAAAGAACTTAATCTCTATAATTATTGATATTTCAAACTCTTTTCTCATTTCATCAGCAAATCCTTTACATAAAGCATCATTGTCTCCAAAAATAATATCATGAACAAAAATTTGAGCAATCAAATTTTATTTATCACTATCACATTTCAATTAAACATTATTGTTATCACTTGTTCTCTAAAATCCTATTTTGATTAGATAAGAGTGCAATCTCTCATACCATGCTTGTAATGCCCTGCCAGGGAACCCAGGAGAACTAACCTAAACTTGACACTGAGTTAACAGGATAATTTTTTTTTTTAAAATGTTTACAAACAATAATGATAACAGTGCGGAAGCAATGAGATACACGACATACACATAAGAACAACTCATACATAGATAACAATCCTTGAGGGTTCCTTGACGTAGAATCACTTAAGCAAGATAAGCTACGAATAACAACTATAAAGAACTAACACAAATGATACATCAAATGAATCCAATAATATACATCTCATAACTCACATCCTCTGCACATGTCGCAGGGTATGTAGTAATCACTCTAATACAAGTATG
>MU224031.1:855918-866456 GCA_018584345.1 Thuja plicata
ATGGTTACTATGAATATGAATGATTTGATATAGCATATTGCTCATTTTACTTGAAGTTTGGAATAGCTTGTGCAAGGGTGAAAGTAGTTTTGATTGTTTTGGTCTTGACTGTTCCTCTACACAGTCATGAAATGTAACTGTCTAATGATTATATGTAATGTTGAATGGATTAAATTATTTATTCTTGGTAGAAGTGAATGGAAGGAATAGTGTTGGTGTTAGGTTGCATTTATTATTGAATTCAATTGTTTCCAAGATGTGTTGAGGATTTTGCTCCTTGTTTAATGTTAATTGTTCCTGCACAATCCACTCATACAAAAGTGAAATGCTATGTGGAAGGGATGGTTGATAGTGTTCCTTGGGGGAAGGGGGATTGTGAAAGACTTTTTATAATTGTATTGTGTATTTCCAATATGTTTGGATGCAGTGTAGACCAGGAGAATGAAGGATCACTCACTGATTGCATGATAAAATGGTTTTGAAGGGTCACTGGTTGAGGGGACAGTCAAGGTCTAGATGATTGGGCCATTGGAGGACCCTAGTTCTTTATATTAATTGCTATTCAAATTGGATGCATTGATTTCTTGTGAATTATTGGCTGTTATGTATCCTGCAATTGGATCCATAAATCTGCATATACTTCTCTAGGGTTGTAAGCCACTTAGGGATCAAAATAGAGAAACTAAATAAAAATCGTTCTTTGTCCTATTTTGTTTTAACAAATTCTCAACTATCAATGATACAATACATTTGATTCCCTAAGCTATCAATACAAATGACACCTAGCTAGAAGCTCACGGGCTGTCCTTTTGATAACCACAGTCAACATTTCAAAAAAATGTATATCCTTGAGCACAAGCACCAATAACATCAAATAATGGAGTTAAAGCATGGGCTAGGGCATGACAACAGTAGAATGCGGTCATTTCAGTGAAAATAATATACAATGGCATCATTAAACACATATGCCAGTAATATCAACAAATGTGAATCCAAACATTTGAATACAGTGAATCGATATCCTTGAGCACAAGCACCAATAACATCAAATAATAGAGATAAAGCACTGGCTAGGGAATGACACCAGTATAATGTTGTCATTTCAGAGAGAAAATCCCTCAACAATAAAATGAAATGCATTTGAATATGATGCCAAAGGCTCAAAATATGAAATCACATACCTTCTCCTGCGCTCAGTTGTCGCTCCTTTTCTCTCGCTCTCCAATCAAAATAAAAATGATGAGGCTGTTTCACTTTTTTTTAATGTATACCCTAAATCTATCAGAACTCTGATGGTCAATTAAACACCCATTGGAATACTGACATCATTAGGGCCTATTACAAAAAAAAACACCAAATTCATAAGAAAAAGTTACCTGTCAGAAACTTCTATCAAAATTTGACCTCAAATGTACTAGTGCCAAGAAGTAGAAATGTTGTCATTGATGCCTTAGCCGTGTCAGCCAGTTCATTACATCCAATGGAGAAATCCAAGCTAAATAAATTCTTAGTTGAACTCATTATGGCCCCGGCCATTCCAGACAATGTCACTAAGTTTCAATTCTCCCAAGATGATCAACACATCTTGGAGTTTATCATGTGTGCCAGTGTGTTAAAAAAAATAGATCATAGATGAGGAAAAGGAAGGTGAAGAAGCAGTTGAACTTGAAGCTCCTGATGATCAAGGTTTCATAAATCTAAGGACCAATACCATACCCAAAGGGATGGTGGAACTAGAGAGGATTTTTGATAGGTGACAAGACTGCCATAAGAAGGCGCTCAGATGTAACACCTAGCGGAAAATAATGTGATACATACAACCTTGGCATGGAAGAGGAACCTAGAGATGTCCACATTAGAAAGGTAGGAACCAAAGAAGAGAAAGAGAAAATGGTCCAACTCCTCATTGAATATCGAGATGTCATAGCATGGAGCTACAAAGAATTAAAGACATATGACACCTCAGTCATAGTGCACAACATCCCTCTAAAACAAGACTCCAAGCCTTTCTGGAAATGACAGAGGCTTTTTAACCCTACTATGTGACCCTTAATTGAAAAGGAGGTTCAAAATTTACTTGATGCCAGAATCATCTTCCCTATCTGGCTTTCCACGTGGGTTGTGAACCTGGTACCCATAAGAAAGAAAACAAAAGAGATTAGATTGTGCATGTATTTCTAGAACCTCAAAAAATATTCTCAGAAGGAAAATTACCCACTCCTATCTCTTAACAAAGTACTGCAAAAGGTCAATGGGTCTCAAATGATGTCATTTCTATATGGTTACTTGGGCTACAACCAGGTGATGGTGCAGGAAGAGGACAAGCTAAAAATGACATTCGCAACCAAATGGGGAACCTTCACCTACCACTGGATGCCTTTCAGACTAATTAACGTCAGGGCCACTTTTTAGAGGGAAATGGACATAGCTTTCAAGAGATTTGTTGGGAGGTGAATTATCATCTATATGGATGATCTCACAGTTTTCTCAAAACAAAGAGTTGACCACTTAAATAACCTCAGAAAATGTCTTCAAAGATGCAAGGAATTCAGGATTTCCTTTAATCCCAAGAAATGTGTGTTTGGGGTAATTGAAGGAAAACTCTTGGGACATATCATCTTCGAGAAGGGGATAGACATAGATCTTGAAAGGGTGGAGGCCATTCTAAAGTTGACACCATTGCATAGCCGCAAAGAACTAAAATCTTTCTTCAGGAAGATCAACTTCGTAAGGAAGTTCATTAGCGATTTTACAGAGATAGTAAAACCATTGAACGACATTCTCAAGAAAGATGCCAAGATTGAATGGGCTCTCCAAGCCATGAAATCCTTTGAAGAGATTAAACATTCCATTGCCATAGCACCGGTCCTAGTCAGCCTAAACTACACTATCCCTTTTAAGGTTTAATCTTTTGCATATGAGCACTCATGCATAGGCATCCTCACATAGAAGAAGAATAGTGAAGATGAGATACCCATAGCTTTCATGACTTTCCCTTTCAAAAATTCTAAGCTCAGATACCCAAACCTAGATAAATAGTCATTCACTCTCATCAAAGCGGTAAAAAGTTCAGACATTACATCTTGAGAAGTAAAGTCATCGGGGTAGTTCCAGACATAGCTGTAAAGTTCCTTCTAATGTAGAATGAGCTGGGAGAGTGGAGAGGAAAATGGATGGCAATCCTCCAAGAGTTTGACCTTGAAATCAAACCAATGAAACTAGTGAGGGGCCAAGGCCTGATGAAGTTGATCTCTGAGGTTGAATAATTTCTTGTCTGCCAAACCTACACCGATCAAGGTGTGATCAGTGATGTATGGTACAAAGACATAGTGTATTATTTGCTGCAAAATAATTCCCTAGAGGAAATGAGTGGTTCCCAGAGAAGATCCTTGAGAATCAAAAGTAGCTCCTACATGTTGAAAAATGGGCAACTGTACAAATGCAATTATGAGGGTCTATAATTAAGGTGCTTGGAAAGGATCGAGGCAAAGCAAATCCTAGAAGATTTCCATGATAAATACGGAATGGGACATGGGTTAGCTGATGCAACTTCTCACCAAATCTTGAGGGCAGGATATTTTTGGCCTATGATATTCAAAGGCACCAACAAACATGTGAGAGATTGCCACACTTGTCAAACCAGCGCAACTCAAGAGAGAAACCCTGTGATGCCCTTACAACCAGTATACAAGGCACACCCATTCGCCCAATGGGGCTTAGATTTTGTTGGGATGATTAACCCCCTTCATCTACATGACACAAGTTCATTTTGACAGTTGCTGACTACTACACACTCTAGATGTAGGCTCAAGCACTAAAGAATTGTACTATGGAGGTCATGACCAAATTCTTGGAGGAATGCATCATAATCAGGTTTAGGATGTTTTTTTATCTGGTATGTGACAATGCTCCCTCTTTTTCTTTTGCCTCACTCACACAATGGGCCTTCAAGAATTAGGTAATCCTCAAGTTCTCTTCAAATTATTATCTGCAAGGCAATGGTGTAGTAGAGTCTACCAACAAGAACTTAATGACAGTGATAAAAAACCTCCTGGATGATAACCCCAGGGATTGGCACATGAAATTGAAATACGCTTTGTTGACTAATCGCGTAAGGGTAAAAAATGCACTAGGGATGTCTCCATACCAACTGGTCTATGGCTTACAAATGATCTTCCCTATGGACTTAAAGATCCCAATCCTTAGATTCATGGACCGGTATGTGGGAGGAGAAGATCAAGTACAAGTTTGGCTCATGAATCTCCTTAAGATAGAGGAGAAGCGAGCATCATCTCTGGAGCATGTATCAAAGAATCAAGCCATAGTCAAGAGGTGGTTCAACAAGAGAGCCACCATTAAACCCTTTAGGATATCTGACCTTGTCCTCATGTGGGATAAGGTGAAAGAAAATTTGGGCATCCATACCAAGTTCAAGAGATTATGGATGGGCCCTTATCAGATATCAGAGATCCTGGGGGAAAACACTTTTAGGATTAGCACATAGAATGGGGAGTTGACCCCATTTCTAGTCAATGGAAAATTCCTCAAACATTACTTTGGATCCTAAGTGGGACTACCTTCTATCCCTTGTACCATATTCCCCTTTTTCGGTTCTTTCCTTTCTTTCCTTTTCTTTTTTTGTCACCCTCGTCGTCAGTCCTTTCTTCCTTTCTTTTGTCTGGGCTCATTTGTTGTTTTGGGTTAGTGTGTTCTTGGATCCATTCCAAGGTAGTTCGTAAATCAAAGCAAGGGTATTTATTAGTCAATTCCTCCAAAGAAATGTAAAAACCAAAGAACATTGACCAAAAGGCAAAGTGATGACATCTATCAATGATCGACAAGAAGAAGTTCAAAGCTCGGTCATCCTAATCAAAAAACACACTAAAAGGAAACACTTGAGAGCAATGGTTTCTTAAGCATTTGATAGTTGTGATTGGAACTAGTGCATAGATTCACGTACCCACTGATCCCAGAACCCAGGTCTTAACAAATGCGAAGGCAGTAGAAAAAAAAAGGAAAAAAGAAATAGCTGAAGAGAGAGGAAGAGAAGCACATGAAAAGAAAAGTGTCCCAAAGAGGCCACAAGTGTGAAATCTGGGTGGCATAGCCTAATCATTGCCTAGATCAAATTAAGTACAAAAAGAGAAGTTCATTGCTATGGACTTAAACATCTGGGGCCTGACAAATTTCAAGAGCACATGGAAGAAATGAAATGACCATCCAAAAGGACAGAACTCTCAAAAGAAAGAAAGCTATAGCCTAGAAGATGGAACAAACTTGGGTGACTATGGAAACCTATATCGGGGCTATGAATTCCTGACTGGTAGTAGATCAAGGTTATACTTGGGATTTGGGGAAAACATTTTTAGGGCTATGAATGCCTAACTAGCAGCAAATCTCTTTCCAGGAAACTCTGGTCTACTTGGTGAAGTTCGGGAGCAATTGGTGAATGTTATAGTTACCACAATCAAAGGTGAAGGAATGAATACACATTAACACACACTAGGAAGCTAGCAGAAAACCTCAGATTGTAAGTCATTGAAATATTGGTCAACACCCACACCTCTTGGCCTTATTCTAGTGCAAAGTTACATCCTGGAAGAGTAATGATGATAAAGAAATGCCTTGGTCATTCCTCCTTTTATTGGGGCTATTTGTTGTGGGTCCACAACACACACCCCATTTTTTGGTCCTCTAATGATGGGGACTGTTAGGGTTTTTTCTTGTATGAATCACAGTGCTTGAAATGACTACTTGAACACTATGCCTCCTAATACTAATTCAGGTACAAGAAAAGCCTAATTGCTAAGGATTGGATAAGATCCTTCTTCATTTTGAGCTCCACATATGCTCAGGTAGGTTTTACCTCTTAATGATTACTGATTACATAGTATATATAAAAGTGGACACTAATTTCCTATGTATCTTTGTTAAACCAACTTATGAAACACCTTGCAAATGATCAAGCACAACCAAATGCAAAGCTTAACCAGAAAAACTATGATTGTAAATATAGAAAACACTAGTGATACAAGGAATTTCATCCTTCTTCCTTTTAAAGAGGGATAACCTAGTTGATTCACTCTCCAAGGAATCACTAAAATGGACAATATCCTACTGATATGAGTCCCTAATGAGTTCATCTTACTTGTTCTAAAAACTAAATGAAATTGATTGATTGATTTTGATATGATATTGGATGAAGAACCAACTGCAAACTATACCCTAGACCAGTGCTTATCCCTTGGGCAAAGAGTCAATGAAAACATGAATTAGCAGAGATAAACCAATGGAGATACTGTAGAATGCCTTACAAACTACATGCAGCTGAGATAGAGTGTCTTACAAACTATCCTCTCATATACATACTTCTGCATCAAATCTTTATCATAATGCTTTTCTCTCTAAAATTATCTATGAAACTTAGTCCTCTTCTTGAAAGGAACTCATAAATAATTAGACACACTATCTTTTAGCAGGTGTATTTCAAATGCCTTACAGGTGAAACACACTAGAGCACAAACAAAATACAAAGAGACAAGATAATATGACAGAGGGAAAACTACACTGTATTCCATTACTGTATTCAGCTTCTACACATCTAGACCTTAAGCCTTTAGAATATCAAAAACATAGAAGTATAACTTGCAATAAAATTTCCACAAGGCCAACAGGGACCTACTCTGAACATCTGCAAGGAAAAAACCCCAAAAACCATAGCAGAGAAGAGGAACCTTTTCAAATTATCAAATTGGTCTATTTATAGGCTCAAGACATCTTGGAATCAATAAGGATGCAACAAACTATAGATGTCTTGACCTAACCCTAATCACAAAAAAAACAAGAAAGAAGAAACCCCCAAGCGGTGGATGGACAAATATGGAGAATGAAATCTGATTTTGCACTTTGTCCCCTTTAAAATCTGCAAAACCTATTTTATTTTTTCTTCCCAAAATTTGATTTTAATTTTCTCAAGATCCTCCATGAAAGCTTCTTTCCTAGTATTTGCAAAAAAATGATTTCATTGTGTCTTATCCTTCTGTATAAATCTGATCTTATCCTCTGTAAATCTTTAAAATCTGATTGATTTTGGTAAATATCTGATTCCAAAATCTGAATCTTGAAACTGTCTTTTCAAATCTGATCATATTTGCTTGTAAATCTGGTTTCACTCTGAATAATATCCTCCTGAGAGCATATTTCAAGTTTTGTAAAAATAAAATTTGCATAAGACTATAGGAAAATACTATGCCCCAATACTTTTAATCCTTTAATTTTTGCATTTTATATCATATTTCTGCACTTTATGCCCAGAACTGACCAGATTTCGACATGTGGCATACTCTAACTAGCTACTCATGACTGGAATTTAACTCAATTTTTAACTACAGTTATCTTTCTTCTTCTTGTCTCCAAGTCTCTGAAAAATCCGCTTAACCACAGTCTGATTCGGAGACCTGGCGACTAGCTTTAGTCTCCAAGTCTCTGAATGAATTTTGACTTAGCATTTTTTACTGGAGACTATGCAACCAACTTTAGTCTCATTGTCTCTAAAATTTTTCACCTTAACTGCCATCTTCTCGTGACCATGTGATTAGCCTCTGGCGATTTATCCTTAGCATCTGGTGACCACATGACTGGCGGTTAGCTCCTGGTCGCGGTGGTTATCTCTAGTATCTGGCATCTTATTTGGTAGTTAGTCTCGTTGTCTTAGAATCCTGGTGGTTAACTGCTAATCTTCTTTCAACCTCACGACCATGTGCCATGTGTCCTCTTTGCCACGTCATCACCTGCATCATCACTTTTCCACATCATCAAATTTTTGCAAAATTTGGTTGCCGACAATTTTGGGCATGGAAATCGAGGCACTCCAATCACCATGCGCATGTGGATAGAGCCTCCATTTCATCTTCATATTATGTATTGAGCACTGTTGGTTATAAACTCTCTATATTTTTATCACGCAAGCAATGTGGGATATTGGTTTGAATGTTTTTAAAGACTGTCGAAT
Source organism: Thuja plicata (assembly GCA_018584345.1). Taxonomy (NCBI): domain Eukaryota; kingdom Viridiplantae; phylum Streptophyta; class Pinopsida; order Cupressales; family Cupressaceae; genus Thuja; species Thuja plicata. The sequence goes on from MU224031.1 coordinate 863,930, forward strand.
TCTTGGTGGAAAAATTGGGGGTCCCACTGTGCATTATATCCTTCCAGCCAAGAGGCTTTCATGAGCCTCTTGGCTCTTTCTTATTTACTATATAAGTAAGCATCTTTTCATATAAAGGCTTAAAAATACACCCCACTGCCCATGTGGGATAATGCATTTTTAGTATTTCCAAGCTTTAAAACTTTTCTCTATATACTCCTGCATGACTTCTCATTTTTACTTCAAACTACACTTTTAGTATTACTGGCCTCCATATATTGCGCAACTTCACAAACATGCCACGCATTTCATAGACTAGGTAGCCTCTTTGCTTGATGTTTTTGAGCATGTTGTATAGGCTTTCTTCATTTCAAATCTAGCGCAGATCTCCTTTTGTTTCTATTGCAAGGATGTTTGCAGTTTTTAAATGTTTTAAAACATAAATATCCCCCAAAATATCCAGCGCAGGCAATGCTTGCTATAGTCTATGCAATATTTCATTATTTTCTTTTGGCAAGTGAAATTCTGAGTGTTTCCCCCTCTGCTTGTGCAACCTTCTGTTTGTATTTACTTTCCTCTGCAACACCTACATGGTTATTGCGCAAAACCTGGTGTTTACAATACACCTGCCAAGTGTATTTGTTTAGAAGACTTCAAAAGCCTTTGCAACTAATCCATTTTGTATATATCTTGCAATCATTTCAAACTATGAGACCACATTTTGTAGTTCTATTTGTGAACATATTTGCAACCAATAATGTGGGCCCAATAAAAAACACCCAGCTACCTTAGAACACAGTAGAAAACAAAGCCCTAAGTCATGGTGTTGGTTTTTTCTCTCTCCATTTTGATGCTAAATGTAGATCTTATCAAGAAACCATGATGAAAATGTACAGCTTTCCCATCCATCATCATGCTGCTGCAAATATGCGTCCATAAGAGTCATGCTCAAATTATCTTGACCATCAATGCTTTGCGCAAGTTCTCTATGTAACATATTCAATCTTTTCGAGGGGTATGAGACTAGTAGATTGCGAAAGACAGAGCATACACAGTTTGAATGTGTCCCATAACTCTCCATTAACTTGTAGACTTTGAGAAATCTCATTGAAAAACTCATCCATTGCTGCCCCTATTTGGTCTGAGCTTTGATGGTTGTTAATGCTTTGTTCGTAGCTTCCATTCATGCATAGGTGGGGAGGACCATTAGCATTAGTTCCATATTTTGACACTTAACCTGCTAATTTCATTACCTTGAAAATTTCAAAAATTCTCCCAGCAAATTTGTTTTGTGTATCGTTGCAGTCAGGGCAGTATGTAAGACCACATTTCATTGAATTTTTGTTGTAACAAATAGTCCATATGCATTGTCATTGCTTCCATTATGTCTTGAGGATTTTCCTTAGCCTCATCAATTTGACTCTTGCTCACCATCACCAGTGACATTTTCACAAGCCTCTAGATAAAACTCATCTGCTACACACATTAATGTAGCCAAAAAGAAAACTTTTATATTTGTTAGCGCTTTTCCGAACAATAACAATTGACCTCTGGAATTGGCATAGAAAAATGATTGAATTGCATCACTTTACTGTGACATTCATAATAAAGATTCATTTGATCATAATAAATATGGGTGCAAATAGGTCTCAACCGATTCAAATCCATATGCGAGACATGACTGATAAAACATGGTCATTTTAACAATTTTGAGAAACTGGGCATATACAAATGTAAAAGGGCAGAAAACTCATTTAGATTGGCCTTCGCAGAAATATAAATCCATGCCTTGAGGCCCAACCCCTGATCTGGGAAATAGATTTACATATATGGAGTGTAAAGGAACAACTCTCATCTCTAAACAATTATCCAATACAAAGTTACAAATCATTGAAGATGACTGTTCTGCAAACTCTATTCTGTACATACTGCCAATCTGCACATACTGACAATCTGCACAAATTCCCTTTGGATCTGATTTCAAAAAGTTGCCCAATGTACATCTAATGGTCAGAGGCTTTAGAACTTGATTCATTTTCCCACAAGGAATTGAACCCTCAACTAGATTTCTCTAACAATCAACTAATCAACTGGAATTAATCTGCAAATTTAGCTCTTTACAACTTTGTCAACTCAAATTTGGTGAAAAATACAGAAAATTGATTTGGATGTAACTTATAAAAGTGATCAACTTGGTTGACCAAAGTCTAAAAATCTTCAAATGAGTTCACTTCAAGGTCTATAATGTATTATTAATGCAGAACAACTTTCAATTATGCCTGACCTTGAACTGGGTGAAAATAGGGAAAGCACAAAGTAGGTCATTTAATTCTGGATTCTGTATACTTAGTGAGATTTTAATAAATTAGAAATGGAAAAGCCCTGATGTAGTGCCTCATTGACCCTACCATGGAAAAATAGTTGGAGAAGTGAGTGGAATAAAGTAATTCGAGCGATGAGAAGGTAAGTACATTACCTTAATGCTTCAAGCACCTAGTTAGCATATGTTTTATTTCTTTCTATGCCACTTTAAATAGTTTTTTTTAAA
>MU224031.1:875685-903759 GCA_018584345.1 Thuja plicata
TTGGTGGTCATTATCTATGTTAAACTCCATATTTAATATATAGAATGGTGAAATAGAATAATCATATAGAAATTAAATAAGATAAACAAATTAAATTAAATGTAAAAGGATTTGATTTGATATGGGTTGATGGTAGAAGATAACAGCCGTAATAACCTGCAAAACAATTAATATGTGGGAGGCAGATAGTAGGACAGTGATGGGAGCAGGTAGAGGACACGAGAGTGAGGTGAGGGGTTGCCATTGGTATGGGCACCCCAAAGTGTGGTCACAGATGGGAGGGGAGAGGGGGAACAAAGAGCGGCATCATAGAATGATCGTAGGAGACGTTTTAGACTTTGGGGAGGTTGAGGAATTTGTTAATGCCTCACTGCCGTGCCCAACACTGCAAATATTTTAATTCTGGGCTCTGCAGTATGGATCTGTAAGCTGGAGCTTGGAGTGGTGCGGCTCTGCATTGCTTAACCTAAGGCAGCTTGATTGTCTAATATTTAATTCAAACTGGTAGATACTGCTACGCGGTCTTGTTAGGAGGTGCTTTGTTTAAAGTCATCTTCATTCAAACTGGGTGGACGTGAAAGAGTCAAGCATGGGAAAATAGTTTGTGCTCATATGTAAGATGGCTGGCCCTGATGTTGAGATGGCACATGATTGCAATCAGAGCATGGTAGCGATAGAGTCGGGGAGAGAGAAGAGCACAGATTTAGTTGTACCTATGAGTGGGAGTCTTAGTACAAGCAACATTCTTGATGTGGGTTTTAAGAGCAGCCTAAGCAGCACCATTACTGGTTCCAGTAGTGTTAAAAGCAGCTTTAGTAGTAAAGTAAGCAATGGCACATGTAAGGCAACTTTTCAGCATAAACCTGCTGACTGTTCAAGGAATGAGAGGGTTGAATGTAGTGAAAGTGGGAAGAGCAGTATGAGCATGGCCAGCAACAGCATGTGTGATGGCACTAAGAGCATCTATAGTAGTTTTAGCACTCTTCTTAAGAAACCACACAAAGCTAATGATCCGCGGTGGGAAGCTATTCAGTTTATTAAAGCTAGAGATGGTGATTTAGGTTTAAGTCATTTCAGACTTCTTAAGCGCTTGGGATGTGGTGATATTGGAAATGTATACTTAGCAGAGTTAAGGGGAAACAAATGCTATTTTTCCATGAAAGTAATGGATAAAGGATCGCTGGAAAGAAGGAAGAAATTGCTTAGGGCACAGACAGAGAGGGAGATTCTGTCTTGTTTTGACCACCCTTTCTTACCAACTCTGTATACACATTTTGAGACAAAAAAATTCTCATGCTTGGTTATGGAGTTTTGCAGTGAAGGAGATCTCCATACTCTTCGTCAGCGACAGCCTGGCAAACATTTTTCTGAATCTGCTGCATGAGGATGAAATGAATGATGCGTAGCTAGAAGACTGAGAGGGGTGGCACTTCAGATGGAACTCAAACCCCCATTTTTCCTTCCTATGGTCTCACCGTATGGTACAGTTTTTCAATGGGAAGGGTCTTGGACCAGGTGCACGCATTAGTTGCCTTGATGGCGCTGTAGGTCCTTTTCTTGCTGAGAGGTGGAGGTAGCTTCCTATTCCCTTAAAACCTTAAATATAGAAATTTATCCCTTTATAAGAAGGTTTAATTTTTTCTTTTCTAGTCTTGAGTATGCAACAATATTTTAGTTAGGAAACCTTCTTGTTATTGAAAGATTTTAATGTTTCAAGTTATTGAATGTATAAAGTTTTGAAGGATTAGAAGTTTGGTTAGTAATTGTAATTGCCGAGCGTAAGACTATTTTTGGATTACTAGTTTTAGATATTGTTAATTATTCATTAGGTAGTTACATTTATATAATGACTATTTTATGGTTGTCAAAGGATAACTTTAAAATTGGAAGTTAACGATTGCTTTATTTTTATTTTATTTAAAAGAAAAAAATAATAATAATAAGATTAATAAAGAAAGAGAATTTAAATTAAATACTGATGTTTTGGTAATTATGGCAATGTTTAGTAAGGTTTAGATTTTTTTTAGAGAATCTTTAATTAATGTTAAGGTATTTATGTTCTTTTATGAATATATTTACAAAAGATTTATTTAGTTACAAATGAGATATCAAGGTTTTTGGAATAATACATTTTGGCATCAAGAGTACTCATTGGTTTGAAGATTTCTTAGCACTTATTTGAGATAGTATTTGGATTGTGCTCCTTATACCATCTAAAATCATGTCATTCTTTAGATCTATCTTGTTGTAAAATAGAATGAACAACTTGGATTCTATATTGAATTTCCTTTGATATATTATCATAAATTATTTCAAATCAATATCTCATTAATTTGGGGTTCAGGTTAAAATACATTAACATTCATTCATACCCCCTTACATATACTGCTTTTGTTTTCTAAAGTGGTATGTACCCCATTAAGGCATACCTAGTATGAATTGGTTTAAGTTTTGAAAACCCGAACTACGATGTCTCTGCAAGTTACGTAGGCAAGACCATCAACGATGAGCCTTCGAGGCATTAGGTCTAGCCCCTAGGTATTATGATTGAGTTATTCCTTGATCTTGTCACTCCTTACCAATATTTTTGTATAGTTTGTATCTCTTTACGAAATTAGTTGGTAATAGTTATGGTTTCTTCTGCAATGATATTGTTGTAGCTTATCTTCGATCACATATGTAATCATCAATGAATTCTAACATCATGCATCTAGTTGTGTAGCAATATTTACAAATGCAGGAAATAGAGAGGCAAGGAGAATATGACACCTAGGCAAGGGGGAGAAAACTCAGGTATGCAACACCTCTGTATGATTGTTATTTGAATATTATGAAATGTTATTTCTTAAAGTTGCCTCATTGCCTTCTTGTAATATAGATAAATATTATACTTAATAGAATCATGAATTTTCTTATGTAGTTAAAATGGTATGTTATATCTCTTTTAAAAAAAAAATTTGTTGCGTTTTGGTTGTAAACTTTGGGCATTACACCTGACAAAGTGAATAACTGGATTGGAAGGAATCTAAGACTCTTCAAATAGGTATATTATCATGTTTACAATATGAGGGAAAAATAAATTATCTAAAATGTTCAACCGGGTATACATTTTCAAGACCTCAAAGTGGACAACTTAGTAATTCTGCACTTGAATACTCAGGAAATCAAAATTATTCACTAATAGAATGGTTCTAGAAAACTTATTATCTGATTTCATAGGGATCTGAAAACTGGAAATATTGGTTCATTTTCATGCTTACAATACCTAGGAACACACCATGATGTCATACCTATCCATCTGATCAAACATGTAGGACTTCAAAGTAAGGTATTCATAAATCTGCATTCAACAATTTTGGGAAATTTAACAAAATGCCAACAGAATCAGACTGGCAAACTGCACAAATGGATTCATCATGATCTGGAAACTGAAATATATGAAGTATTTGACCACTAGATCATAGTACAAAAGGAATTTTTTCAAGTGAATCAACTGGTCAAAATTTATAACCAGTTAAACTGGGCTATTCAGATTTTTGGGCAGAACAAAGATATACATAATTCTGGGCAATCAAATTTGGAGAATATGGAAACTTATCAAATGGATTTGAATGATCTTGGGTTCTAAAACATAGAATCTCTGATATACATATAAAACATTCCTAAAGTGGTGGTTTATAAAACTCAACAGGGAGGAAGATATTCAGAAGCAAACTGGGCAAGTTACAACAATTTGACACTTAGGAAAAAATGCAGATTTATGTGACCACCTCAAAATGACTACTCCCTAAACATGTCAGATTTGGATTTTAGGAGCTAGAACCCACTACATATGTGAAATGCAAGGTACTAAACCCTCTTCTCAAGTAATATCTGATGAAAATCATCAGGGTATCTTTTACAAGCACTCCTTGATTGGCCTCCTCACAAAAGTTTTCAGGGTACTCACTTTGCTTAACTAAAAATTTCAACATGGTCACTCCAAATTTGTGCCAAATTTGGGAGGACCAACAGGGACCCCCCTTTTTTTTTTGGTTTTTTGTTCTTTTCTTCCCCCTTGATTCCTTGCTTAGTTAGTCTGAGAAGAACATGTGTCAGTATGATAAAACAAGGAAAAACACCTTTTTCAGCCTTTCGGCGTTTCAGAGGACCATTGTACCTAAAATACCGAAATGGCTAAAAGGCCAAAAGTTGGCCCTTTCAGTGTTTTTGGCCTCCCAAAACACTGAAAGGCCGAAGGTGTCTACCTCCAGAATTTCAGTGTTTTGGACCCCGAAAACACAAAAAATGCTAACATAGGGCCTACGGGTTATAAATTGCAAAGGGCCCTAATTCGAAGTCACTTTTTCCTTGAGAGCTCACAGCTTCAACATTTTCACCCTCGACCCTGAGATTGATCGTGCACACACCTCCATGTTTCATTGTGTCATCCTCCCCTACTCCTAGCCTCTCTAAGGTAGGTCTCCTTCTTCGCTACCTCATGTTTCCTTTTCCCTCCTCAAGGATTTTTGTCTTAGGGTTTTTGTCCTAGTGCTTGTCCGGCCTAGGGCGTACATATTTCCTTCTCCCTTGGTCTCTGAGGGCCTTTGGCACCTTTGGTGTTTAGCAGGAGGTCCTTTTATGCTGAGTTAGGTTTACCCTTTCTAGTATCTATGTTAGGGTTTTGTTTAGTTGCGACCTTTTTCGCAAGTTTTTGGCCTCTAAAATGACAAAAATCGGGTCTAGTTGTAGTCTATCTCATTTCAGATATTTGGCCCTTTCAGCGTTCCAGACCTCTGAAATTTTTGAAATTACGACAAGAAAAAATCCCCAAAATTCCTGTCAACTCTTGTCGTGATTTCAGAGATTCAGCCTTTTTGGTGTTTCAGACCTCCGAAAGGTCAAAAATTCTGACAAATTTGAATCCCTAAAACTTGGTCTTCAAACTTTGCAATTTTGGCTTTTGGTGTCCGCAAAGCCTTCAGAATTTTGGATGCTGAAAGGTCCGAAGAAACTCACTCTTCAAATGGTGTGAAACCATGAAAGGGCCGAAAGTGTGAAAAAATTGCATTCCTGGTTAGAGAGTTTTTGCTTTGTTTTCTTAGTTTAGTTAGCTTTCTTTCAGTTTGTCCTTAAAATAAGATACTGATACTTTCATGTTTTATTATAGGAATGCCTGAGAAAAAGACTACTTCACCCATGAAGTACCAATACAAAGGGATCACCCCCTCTTCCAAAATTAGCAACAGGCACAACGAAATCACCGATACTAATATCAGGAATGTGGATTGGGATGACTTCTTGACAAGGTGTGGCCAACTAGCATGGAGATCAAAGGACTGTACCTCTATGGTATTAGTAGGGTCGATCAGTGCAGTAGCTCACCCAGTGGCCGTGTCCTCACCTGAATTGATCATGACCTTGGAAAACCATTATGACTCTGACAAGAGGGTGGTCCAGAATACCGAAGGCCAAGTAGTATTGGATATTAGGACAAATGTCACCAAGGATGTATTTCATCTCCACCAAGGTGTAGACAAGTTCTATGATTTTTTCATAGAAAAGGGAAACTTATGGTTCAGAAAAAAGGGGAGGAAGCCTATGAAATAGTCAACAACCACTACCTCGAGCAACCTCTCCCCAAAAATAAGCTGGACAAAATAGACTTAAGGAAAGGATACATGAAAGATGACATCAAGGAAGCCATAACAATGATAAGCCGAGTATATGGGTTACCACAATCATTCCAACTGGAGAATTAGATGATTCTCCTAACAGAAAGACTCAAGGGCCACAGGTCTAGGTTCGACTGGGGGACCATTATCAGTGACAAGTTAGATGAATAGTTGGTGGCCGTGAAACACAACCCTAAGTTTTATATGAGTACTTATGTAGTGTACCTACTAGAAGCAAGGGAAAATTACCCAGGACTCATCAAGAGAGGAAGCCTAAATGATCCCAATGCATGGCCTCACATTGTGTACCCCCAACTAAAAAAAAGGGCAAAAATGTCAGAAGATAGCCCAGACTACCGGATAGTCAATGATTCCTTCATTTTTTCAATCTGATATATTGAGGGTGATTTTGCAAAAAGGATGTCAGAAGAAGTGACTGCCAAGGTGAGGGCCATAGGTTCCTATTACATACAATTCAGAACCTTCAGTACATTCAGATAGCGAGATCAACTATGAATCCAAAGAAGTTTCCTAGATATCCATCTGACTGGATAATCATTTTGGAGATGGCCAAGTAGCTCGTGGATGCATATGAACACATAAAACACAAGAAGAAGCATTGTTGGGGTTTTCCCATCTCACTGGGACCATATACCCTATAGGACATGAAGTTCTATAAATATTTGGCCTTCAAATGGGATGACTATCCCCTACAGCTTTACAACATAGTGCGGCCTTGATTTTACCCTATAGGCACATACAACCAGATTATTTGCAAGTTCTACATTCATGAACCACACCTAGAGGATCACTAGATGTACTGCGTAGATGATCATGAGGTTAGAATCTAGGATTATTGTAGAATGACTCTTACCTTAGCAAAAGAAGTCATAAAGACTCTTGTTCCCCAAAACTTTTGGGAGTATGATTCATAGGAGGTCCTAGAGGCCATGTATACAGATGACAAGATATACGATTGACCCATCATGATTGCAGAGGTTGACAAAGATGAAAATGATGACATAAATTTATGGGCAAGGCATGTGATGAGAAAAATGGAAGAATGGATTAAGAGGCCCTATGAAATGATCCCAATACCTTTGAAAACATTGATGGATCCACCTAAAAAGGTGGATAAGCAGTGGAGGGAGATAAATACAGTGCCACAATACAAGAAGGCACTGCCATAGAAGCCAAGCACATTATATGGCCATAAACATGCAGTAGAGTATGGGTCAAACCCAAGGCCCAAGGCTCCTAGGACAAGAATGATTAGACAAATAGATCCTCCCACAGGGCCAACATAGGTTGCACTAGATGTAGGACCCTCTACTTCTAGACAATCTCCTCTTACCACCGGAAAGAGGAAGAAGACATACAAGAGGAAGAAAGCTTCTACATCTCCATAATTAGAAACCATACAGGAAGACACACAAGGAGAGGAAGAGGAAGAGGTCCCTCTAGTCAAAAGGACAAGGTCTCAGAAAAGGAGAGAAAAGGAGATTATTTAGAAACAACAGGAGGATCTTCGAGAGAAAGATAACCCCTTAGATGCTCTAGGATCATATGAGTTCCAAATATCAGACTTTAAGGGTCTAGAAGGTTTCTCGGACCAAGGCCAGGATACACCGAGTTATGCAACTATATTTGAAGCAGGTTGTACTTTTATTTTTCAACCACATGTTATCTTAACTCCACCTCCCATCAATTTACTAATCCGAAGCCAAATCTACCCAAAGTGGGAGATATTTTTAAAGAAGATCAAGGGCACGAGAATCAAGAGTCTCCAATCACACAAGGGGTGACTACCAATGAGCCTACAATAGAGACCAATACTATTACAATGCCCCTTCACATTCCTACTCCACCAACTACTCTCCCACCTCCTATTCCTACTCCACCACCATTTCTCCAAACTCCACCAACTACTCTTCCACTTCCAATCCCACATCTCCCAACACCTACTCCACCATCAATGAGCCCTTTGACTTGCCACATCCTGACCCCTGGAGGATTAGTAACTAGAGAAGTTGCATCACCCTTCAAAACCACATTGAAGCTTGTGACTGGTCTCAATACCAAAGCCTCGGTTAGTTCCTTAGGAGAGGAAGACAAAAGCCAGAGAGAAGAAGATGAGGTAGTGCAAGAAGGAGACAAGGAAGAAAAGGAAAGGGAAGAGGAAGAAGAACGCCGAGGAGAAGGAGGTGAAGGGGAACAGAGATAGGAACAAGAAGAGGGGCCAGACAAAGAGGTGACTCAGGGTCCCAAAATTTAGATTCAATTCTTCAAGTTACCCCATATGAGTTAGTCACTGAATCTAGTAGACCTGCCTGGTTTACTAAAGAAATCTAGTCAAGTAGAAGAACCTATTCAAATGAGGATGAAGGGGAAAATATAGATATAGCATCCTTATGGAAAGTCTTTCATCAGGCAAAAATCATATTACCAGCACGGACAATGTCCTATGTCACTCAAGACACTAGGGGGTGCTAGAAGGCACAAGTTGCAGTCTCATCCACCATCACCTCTCAAGCCCAAACTACGTCTGAAGACTATACATTTAAGGAGGTAGATTTGGGGGAACCTTCTAGGGAAGGGAGCAAGATACTAGTAGCCTTAGGGCTCAAACATGCTCTGGGTTTTATGAGTAAGGATGAAGAGACCATAAAGACCATGAAAGAACAAAATGAAGCCTTGAAGAGGTTCATTCAAAAAATGGTTGCTCCCATTGAACCCAACTACCTGGAGGCGTCATTCTAGGCAGTGTTGGATAAAAGAAACACCCCATACTTGTCGGTAGGTTTAACCCCATCCTTCATCAAAACAAGTGTAGATTGGAAGGAGGATTTTGAGCAATACAGGGAAGGTGCCATCAAGAAAATATTCAAACCTTATAGGGTTATTCTAATAGATCCTACCAATTTGATTAATTTGGTGACAGATGAGGGTGGCTTGGATTCTGAGACAAGGAAATGGAGAGCCGCCCTCTAAGATTTACAGATCGTCAAAAAATTGTGCTTCCAGATCCTGGTGAAAATATATGAAGGTGAGGAGCTGGACAATTTTGAGACATGGATCAAGCACAAAATAAAGATAATTAGAATTTATGAGAAATTTCAAGCTTCCATATTGGATAAACAGAAAGAGGTCATGGAATGGGTGGAAGAAATAGATATCTTCTTCATAGGGATCAGCCTTGATTTGTACAAGGATTAAGATAAGCATGTCTTATAGCCATCTAAAGAAGTGGTCCAATAATTCAGGGACATCATGGTAGGTGTAGGGACCAAGGAAGCCCTGCAACAATTATTTCATTCAAAGGAAGAAATGATGAAGATGAAAAATCACATAGAGGATATCCAGTTCTTCGTTTCTGAGCTAACTGCCTTCAAAGAAAAGCAAGAACAAAAGGTTAATAGGGAAAAAAGGAAGGAGATAAACTATGAGGAAGTTTAGGAGATCATACAAAGGCTCTAGGATACATGCCTAGAGGTATTCCCAAACTGACCCCTTGGACCACAAAGTAGTTTTGAAGAAGTAATCTCCAACACTTAAGAGATTTCCTTAAGGCAGGTTTCAGAGTTTTTGGCCTTTTTGGCCTTTCGGCCCTCTGGGTTTTCTGCCATTTTGGCCCTTCGAGTTTTCATAGTTTTTGACCTTCTAGATATTTTGGTCTTTTTAGCCTCTGAAAAGTCCAAAATTTGAACCAGAGTTTTGATGACAAACACTTAAAAATATTTTGACACTAAAAGTTTCAGAGTAGAGGTCGGGGTCTGAAAAATTGGGTGTTTCCAACGTGATCACATTTTTGCACACCAGTTGAACTCCAGATCTAATTGATGGTCAACTTGAGTTCATTTTGGTTGGACTAAGGGTCCCCTATCATTCTCCACCGCTAGAAGAGATTCCAGATGAAGATTCCAAGAAAGACTCTCAGAAATAAGAAGAAGACTTCAAGCTTTCAGAAGAAACCCTCCTTCTTTTCTCTTTCTTCTTGGCAAATTTGACCCTCCTTGCATGGGAAAATTGATTATAAATGGATTCATGGATCCATGCAAGTTATCTAGTATCAGTTAAGAGTATTTTCCTCTTCAGAAAAGTTTTAGTTTAATTTATTTTTCTCTTTGATGCCCTAAAATTCAAAATCCAGAGTTATGGATCAAATTCTATATATTGTAATAAAAAATCGAATTAAAAGGTCAGATTCTTAATGAAATAAAGATATACATTTGGTGCTTCATTCATGGTGTGTGAATTGCTGCTACCTATGCAAAATTATTGGATGTATGCTTGCATTATTCATTATTTTCAGAGAGCCTCTTGTTTATTGTCTTCAAATTCACGTTTCTTTTAGTTAGAGTTTTTTGTTGTTTACTTTACCTTGTTGTGATGAATGCGTGGAAGAGATTATTGTTGGGCTTAACGATAAATCTATCTCGTGGGTGCACACATCTTGGTGGCTCCATGATTTGATCGATTTTGAATATCTTGCACAAGTGAACACATTTTCTCTCCAAACACTTGCATCCATGGGGTAGCGAATTGTGACTTGGTCTGATTTATGATTCGTGGGTTTTACTCCAAATCTCTCCCATCATTCAATTCAAAAGGAAGGGTTTATAATGGTTTATGTCTATAGGACTTCATTTTTAGTCATTTTCTTATTTCTCGTTACTCTACTCTCTATTCTCTTCCATCTTTTAATTCAAAAAATCTAACATCTCGAAAAATTACAAAATTGCATTTTTGTTTATCAAACCCCACTTTGTTAATATAGAAAATACCAAAAAAAAGAACTAAAATTGTTTTGCAGTTTGATGTCTTGAACGAACTAGCAAAGGTATCCTCATGAACAATCACATTTATCTTCAACTGAGTAACCAAGCAGGTTGTGACCTGACCTCGGAGAACCTTGGGAATAACCCTATTTTAGGGAGAACCTTGGGAATATTTAATATGTTTAGTCACAAAAAAAAGGTTTACCATAAAGCTCAACCTATAGATTTAATTCTACTGTGTGGTTTCCCTTTCTTCATTCCCTTCAGTGGATAGGTGTAGCAATTCTGTCTTCTGATTATGTCTTTCCCTTTCTTGTAGAATCTCTTCTCCCTTTTCTAGATAGATATGCAATTTTAACTCTCTCCAATTCTCTCCCTTTGATGGATGGTTATTTCATTGACAGTAACCTTTAGATATTCTCTCCCTTTGTGTTGTAGAATCTCTTCTCCCTGATGGATATTTCATTGAATCTTTCTCTCCCTTTGACAACAATGCAAAAAATATAGATAGCTATGTAGTAGCCAACAATATATCTGGTGTGAGGTTCAGATAAGTACCTTCACTATACTAATTTGTCATTGCAGTCCATATCTCATCTTACATCAACATCATTAATCTTTTGATAATGTGTAGGCTGATGCAACCTTCAATTTAGGTTAGTCACCAGTAGACAAGGGACAAACCCCTAGTCTATTCCTCAGGTATTCAAATATATCTTTTGGCAATGGTTTTATGAATATGTCTACTAGTTGTTCTTTAGATTGTACATATTCCAGTATTGCCTATTTCTCTTGTACTTGTTCCCTCAAGTAATGATACTTAATAGATATGTGATTTTTCTTACCATGCATCATAGGGTTATTTGAAATGTTTATAGCACTTGTATTATCATAATAGATAATTACTAGGTCAAGAGTTTCCTGATTCATACCTTTCAGCAATTTCTTGATCCATGTAATGTTAGACCAATATGTAACAACAACTACATATTATACTTTTGTAGTTGATTGAGATATGCATCCTTTCTTTTTATTTATCCATGTGACAATTCTGCCACCCATAAAGAATGGTCCTCCTGTAGTGCTCTTTCTATCATCTATGTTTCCAGCCCAATCAACATCACTATAAACTCGTAGCTCAAATTTTCCTTCTTTATTGTACCACAAACCATAGTCTTCAGTATTCTTCAGATATCTCAAAATTATTTTAACAATAGTCATGTGTGATTCCTTAGGGTTAGCAGATAATCTTGCAACTATACCAATTGCATGTGCTATATCAGGTCTAGTGTGTACAACATACATTAGTTTACCAATCATAGATATGTATAAGGTCTAATTTACCTTGATTTTCTTATCTTTCTTTGTCAATTTGCATCTAGTTTCCATCAGCCTGGTGTAGAATCTATAGACCAAGAACAAATTTGATCTCTCCAAACATTGACATTTCAAATATGATATCATCAACAAATATCTAAGCAATCAAAATCATATCATCAGTATCTCCTTTCAAATACATATTACTATTGTCACTTGTTCTAACAAATCCAATACTAATGAGATAAGAGTGAAGTTTTTCATACCATGCTCTCGATGCTTGTTCAATCCATACAAGGCTTTGTGTAGTTTTCAAACCATGTTCCTCTTGTTAGGATCAACAAACCCTTTAGGTTGTTCAATGTATACCTCCTCTTCTAGCATTCCATTCAAAAGTGCAGATTTAACATCCATTTGGTATACATTGAATCCTTTAAAAATCACATAAGAAATTAGAATTTTTACTCCTTCTAGTCTAGCAATGGGTGCAAAGGTTTCTCCATAGTCAATACCTTCTTCTTGTGCATACCCTTTGCATACCAGTCTTGCTTTGTTCCTTGTGATTTCTCCATTCTCATTAAGTTTGTTTCTGAAAATCCATTTGGTGCTAATGAAATTTGTGTCACTCAGTCTATGTACTAATGTCCATGTTTTATTCTTCTCATTCTCTTCAATCTCTTCATTCATTGCACTAACCCATTATTTATTCTCAAGTGCAAAATTAACATATTTAGGCTCAAAATCACAAATCAAACATCTATTATTAACTAACTTAATTCTTGTTCTCATTTCTGGTCTTTTTTCCCCAATGATCTGTTCATGTGGAGAGTGTCATCTAACATATTTAGCAAGTACAGGTTCAGATCTTTGTTCTTCATTTTGATCTTCATCACTTGGTTCAACATTGTCAACATTTTCTCTATTCTTGATTTGTGCAGCTTGTTGCTTGGTTGCATTGTTCTATCACTCAGGCAAAGTGTCAGGTTCTTCAATATAGAAAAAATTCTTTGTAATCTTTAGGTTCCGTTCTGCTTACCTCATCATTTTTTCTTAACAAATTCATCCACTTTAACATTTGCACTCTCAATTATTTTTTTAGAAGATTTGTTCTGGCATTTCTATGCTTTTCTTTTAGTAGAATATCCTAGAAATATTCCTTCATCACTTTTAGAGTCAAGTTTCCCATTTCTATCATCTTTCCGTATATAACATTGACTTCCAAAAATTCTAAAGTAACTCACATTTGGTGTGTATCCATACCATAGCTCATAAGGTGTCTTATTTATGTCTTTCTTTAATTGAACTTGGTTAAGTGTATAGACAACAATACTTATAGATTCTCTCCAGAATATTTGTGTGATGCCTTTTTCAATCATCAGTGTTCTGGCACAATCAAAAATTGATCTATTCTTCCTTTTAGCAATCCCATGTTGTTGTGATGTTCTCCGTGCATAAACATGTCTTGTAATCCCATGCTCATTAAAAAATTTAGCGAATTCATTAGAAATAAATTATCCTCCTCTATCTGAACTTAAACATTTCAGTTCTTTTCCACTTTGTTTTTCAACTTTAACTTTATACCATTTGAACATCTTAAATAATTCAAATTTCCCTTTTAAGAACATGACAATCATCGTCCTAGAATAGTCATTAAAAAATATAATAGTCATCTTAAATTTTTGGCAAGTAATCAATTTTGTGTAAATGTGATTTACTTTTTGGTTGTCATTTATGGAAAAACATCTAGGTTTCAGACCGATTCCAGAAAAGATAAGTTTTGATGATTCATAAATTGACTAAGTGTAGAAGAAGAGATAAAGAAGTGTTTTGGATGTCGAAAATCAAGATATATGATCTAGGGAAAGAGAGCTTACAGGAAGATATTATGGGGTATGTATAACATCCACCTAAGATCGATTTGTATTTGGTTGAGTCTACAGTGAGTTAGAAAGAATTGAAGACTGATAGACTGCAGTAGAACATCGAAACAAAGCAGTTTGACAGTAGCAAAGATTGAGGGAGTATGGCTTGGACTCCAGACAATCAAAGTTGTATTTTGGTTGTTGATAACCTCCACATCAGCTATGCAAGAGTGCCAAATATGCAATTAGTATTTACTATATTAAATGTATTTTGTATTGAAGGCCGACTTAGCAATATTTGTAATATTCATACTGAGAGCCAACTTTGTAAAGTTGTGAGATATATATGTAAGATCTTTTTGATGAAGGAAGTGTGTGTGTTGGAAAGTGGCTAGTGGACAGTTGGATAAGAGAATTGTAGAGTAGAGAATGACAAAGATCAATGAAGAATATTAAAAGGAACTATCTAAGCACCGGTGTTTCTTGTTTTTGTTCATGACTGAGAACTCTTTGTAACCTGAATTATATTGTAAGAGTTGTAAGCTTAGTTGGCCCTTAGCAGGGTGTTGTGAACCTTTAACAGGGTTGTTATTCCTCTAAAAAGGAAATTTAATATGTAATATTCAGCTCCTAACAAGGATAGGTCTCCTTATAGGGACATTATACAGTATTGCATGCTTGTGGTTACCATCCCCATCGGGGTTTTCACTTGGCCAGGGTTTCCTCATAAACAAAACATGGTGTTATGAGTACTGTTTCATTTGATTATGTTCTTTTCTTTACTACAAGTTTATGGTTAATATATAAATGGTTGAAGAATTTAATTATGTTCTATAATACTGATTCACCCCCCTCTCATTATTATCCAATCCTAACAATTGGTATCAGATCTTTTGGCCCTTGGAGAGAAAGTCTAATAACTTAAGGGAGATCAGAATGGATTTGGACAGTTTGCAAGAAAACTTTGATGCTGCACTTGAAGGCCTTGATAAAGAAAAAGAAGAGAATGGATAATTGAAATTCAACATGCGTAGAGCTAATAAATTCATAAAGAAACTCAAAGATCAACTTGAGCTTTCCAGAAATAAAAGACAAGATCTTGTGGTTCAGATAAAGGAGGATTCAGATGAAGACAGATTAGATAAGATGAAGCAACTAAAAGAAGAGAATGAAACTCTGAAACTTGAAAACAAGACTATGGCTAAAGAAATACAGGTACAAAAGGATGCAAAGAAGAAAGTTGAAGAAGCTTTAAATAGTGCATTAGATCAAATGAAGAATGAGGCTAAAAACTACAAGAACAAATATCTAGAAATGGAGAAATACAATCAGATTATGAAAGGTGAACTTGTTGAAGAAAAGAATCACATTGAGAAACTTCACACCAGTAGTGATTTGATTGATGAACAAAGAGACAAACAGAAACCTAAGGGGGATATGACTGGTATTGGATTCAATGAAGCTGAATGTTCAAAGAATCAAGAAGAAAATGAGAATATTGATACTGAGAAACCTTCTATTGAAGAGCCTAAAGAATAGATCAGACCCTTCAAAGGTAGATGCTTTGGCTGCAATAGATTTGGACACATGAAGAGAGACTGCAAAGGTAATGCCCCTTTTAGAAATTTTTCTGGCTATTGTTTTAACTATAATGGATATGGGCACAAGAAAATAGAATGCAGAAAACCTAATCAATCAGGATATAGACAAGACAATGGAAGAGAACCTACATTGAGTCCTACATGCTACAAATGTAATAATATTGGACACATTGTGAAATACTATAAGCTACAAGTCAATCAGGAAAGAAGACCTCCTATATGCTACAAATGCAATAATCTAGGACATATAGCAAAATTTTGCAGGTATAATAGATTAGACAATAGAAGAGTACCACCTCCTATGAATTCATATAAGAATGGAAATGATATTGGTAAGAGTGTTGCAGATGTGAAGAATGATTTTGAAATTTTTTTTTAAGAAGGCAAAAGACAACAACGGTGGTAAGATATGGAAGATCAAAGAAACTAGTGAGACATCAGTTCAGGGAGAGTCAGTAGAGGCTACTGGATCTTCGCCTAATGGTAGCAAGACATAACCAACCTAATTGGCCGCCAATCATGACCTTAGGGGGGAGCATTGGATACAGAAAATAGAATATATCCTACCCCAAAATTTATGGATTGAGCTCATGCAAGCTTGGGTATAAGCTTGGTCAACATCATGAAGTATACATTTAAGAGCGCAACATTAGCTGACACATATATTTTGTTCACGAGATCTAACAGCCGATTGGACAATTTTAAGTGAAGTTGAAATCCATAACTTAACTTGTATAAAGCACCACTTAATGAATTATCTCTTTACCACTTGACAAAGAGAAAGCTAAGGAAATTAGAGAGCAGAGACGTTCAAATTATTCTACATTGGCCGTGCATGATCAATTGGAGGATAAACTCAGAATTCAACGAAAGAAAGGTATTTTACATCATCTAGACATGGATGTACCTATTATTTTCGATGTTACAAATAGACCTAGGTATAATTTTAAGAAACATCCATTCAAATCATGTGAAGAGGATCCAGAGGGAGAATTTTCCCAAACCTCGTATGGCATGTTACATGTAGAAGATATTAGGTCTTACATACATTGTAAGTATTACATACTAGGAATGATGATATATCAACTGAGATGGAGTATATGACTGATAATGGAGTCATGAGAGAAGAATACAAACATATCAACCAACTGAGCATAATGAAAATTTTGGATTTATGCGAATTTGATGAAGATGAATGGTTCAAAATATTGTTAAGTAGGGTTCATGATTAGTTTATCTGGATTGGTGATTAACCTGTGAAGATTTGTAGTGACCTAATCCATGAGATCACTGGATTAGACAATACTGGAGTCATCCCTATTGTAGAGAAACATGTGAATAAATAAGTTGAAACCCTAACTTATTCCAAATGGGACAGATGGGCAATGACAGTTAATGACATCTTTTAGCAAGATGTAAGATTGATTATGATGATACTTGGGTATAAGTTATAATATAGCAGCAGACCTAATTTGGTATCCATTGGAGTAATCATGATGGCATGGAGAATGGTGAAAGAAAATGTATAGTATAACCTATGTGAAGTTCTGGCACATCAATTCCTTGAGAATGTGAAGCTTGTGAAGAAGGAAAAATAAAAAACCTTCAGATTTGGTTCATTGTTGATGCATATGTTCATTCATATTGAGCACAAGTTTCCTGGTTTACATCCTAGTGGTTGGAAGTCTAGAGTGCCCACTAGCATATTGATTTCATAGAGCTACAAAAGACAGAATGCTACTTGGGTTGATGGTGAATTATTTGGTATGATAAAGATACTACAAATACAAATGAAGACAAGGTACATAATACATGAAGACATTGTTGAGAAATACAAAGATACAATCTGTTTCATGGTTGAAACTGATTGCGTGCTTTGAAGTAGTCATACCCAGGAAGAAATGGTGTTACCCCATGGGTTATCATGAAGTTTGTTCTGAAGTACTTACCATGCAAGTAGAACATGTCCTTGCATCATAGATTGATACAATAGAGGAAAGATGGGTAACTTATGAAGAAAAGTCAACAAAAGTGAGAGAATAATAGACTATAGGTTTGAGGAAGAGAAAGATTGATAATCTTGTACATGAATGTGGAGTTGAATCAGGACTGACAGAAGAGGAACTTAAAGAAGTCAAAAATAAGATGGCTAAAAGATCACTTGGATCTGCAAGTGGAAGTACTACAACCCCTCCCACTCCTGAGGTAATTATGGTAGACAGTCCACCTCCTCCTCAATAGAAAACAGCAAAAGATGAGAAAATCACTTCTAGAGTAACAAGATCAAGCATGCATACATCACCTAAAGAGAAAAGCACAGCAGGAGAAGAGAAGAAAATGGAAAAACCCATTTGGAAACCTGACTTGAAGATGATAGAGAAGAGAGCATTAGAGAAAGGAAAATTGGTTACAATTGACAAATATTATAATAGGTATGAAGTAGAGCTAGTAAAGGTGGCATTTACTACTTTAAACAAAGCAAAGGAAAGGTCAGAACAGAAAGGAGACAAGAAGTCAAAATTAATCATAAGAGAAATTGATACTGTAAACAAATTGCTTCCAACACCTATTGTTTTGTAGAATAAAGATGACATTGAAAATCTAAAAATCACACTTGATGAATTTGATGGGCACTATGAGAACGTACTGAAGATAGCAGAGGAAAAGGCAGAGAAGACATAATCTGAGAAGAAGCTAATTGGAGTCTGCAAATCTATAACATGGGATTTAGGCATTGTGAAGACTTGCTTGAAAAATGCAAGAAGCTGCATTGGACATGGGAGAAAACTGTTCAGCTACTGCATGAATCCAATAAGGCATATTCAAAATGTAGAAGACATTATTTCCAAAGAGAGGGCAACTCTAGATAGTATGATGGATGTTTGTGAAACATCTTAACAATCCACAATAGAGCTAGACAAAGAAGTCACAAGGATTTTGGCTAAACTCAGTGTACTGGATAATGAGAAAGGGAGAGTATTGACAAGGTTCAATTTGCTGAAAAGCTTTATCACTCCTAAGTTATCAATACTTGAGGTTCATCTCTCAAACTTGGAGAAAGTGATAGATTCACTAGATAAATATTTTCCCATAGACTTGAAAGAAGCTAAGACCACATCATTTGCACTGAATGGCTTAATTCACATTAGCGAAATTTTGTTCAAGACATGGACTGCAGAAGTGAAGATCTTAGAAGATTCCTTTCAGGATATTTTGAAATTGGTGAGCAAGAATTAAACCTTTTGTTGTATATGCACCTTTTTCATTGTTTTCAAAGGGGGAGAAGAGAAGAAAAAATATAAAGATATTATATAGAAAAAAAAAGAAAAAAAAAAGTTCATAGAGGAGACAGATTTGTTGGAACACTTATTCATTTTTTGTTAAGTGTTTCCATTAATGCCAAAGGGAGAGATTGTTGGAAATTAATCAATTTTGTGTAAATTTGATTTACTTTTTGGTTAGCATTTATGGAAACACATCTGGGTTTTAGACCGATTCCAGAAAAGATAAGTTTCGATGATTCAGAAATTGACTAAGTGTAGAAGCAAAGATATAGAAGTGTTTTGGATGTCAAAGATTGAGATCAATGATCTAGGGAAAGATAGCTTAGGGGAAGATAGTATGGGGTATGTGTGACCTCCACCTAAGACAAATTTGGATAAGGTTGAGTCTACAGTGATTTAGAAATAATTGAAGACTGACAGACTATAGCAGAATAATGAAACAGAGCAGTTTGACAGTAGCGAAGATTGAGGGAGTATGTCTCAGACTCCAAACAACCAAAGTTGTATTTTGGTTGTTGATAACCTCCACATCAACTATGAAAGAGCACCAAGTATAAAGTTAGTATTTACTATATTAAATGTATTTTGTATTAAAGGCCGACTTAGCAATATTTATAATATTCATACTGAGAGTTGACTCTGTAAAGTTGTGAGAGATATATGTAAGATCTTTTTGATGAAGGAAGTGTGTGTGTTGGAAAGTGGCTAGTGGAAAATTGGATAAGAAAATTTCAGAGTAGAGAATGAAAGAGATCATTGAAGAATATTAAAAGGAACTATGTAAGCACCAGTGTTGCTTGTTTTTGTTCACGACTGAGAACTCTTTGTAACCTGAATTATATTGTAAGAGTTGTAAGCTCAGTTGGCCCTTAACAGGGTGTTGTGAACCTTTAACAGGGTTTTTATTCCTCTAAAAAGAAAATGTACTATGTAATGTTCAGCTCCTAACAGGGTTGGGTCTCCTTACAAGGACATTATACTTTAGTTCATGCTTGTGGGTACCATCCCCACCGGGGTTTTCCCTTGGCCAGGGTTTCCTCGTAAACAAAACATGGTGTTATGAGTACTATGTCATTTTCTTATGTTCTTTTCTTTACTGCAAGTTTATGGTTAATATATAAATGGTTGAAGAATTTAATTAAGTGTTATAATAATGATTCACCCCCCTCTTAGTATTATCCAATCCTAATAGTATCTATCACCATAATAGCTCTTTGTTCTCATTGGTCCACATAAGTCGTTATGGACTAACTCCATAATAGCATTAGATGAGTAGGTTTTTCTGTTGAAACTAGATTTTTTCATTTTTCCTATTTGACAATTCTTGCACATAACACGGTCAGGCTTTGAAATACTCGGTAAGCCTCTCACTTTTATTTTCTTACTTATCTTAACCATGTTGTCAAAATTCACATGCCATAACCTTTTATGCCATAACCAAATGTCTTCATTTCTAGCCAATAAACAAGTGGTCTCATATTATCAAGATAGAATAGATTACTTTTTGTTTGTTCACTAGTACCGTTCAACTTTCTTGTTCCATTCATTGCCTTTTTTTTCTCAAATGCAACTCGGTGTCCTATGTTGTTTAGCTGTGAAACACTCAATAGATTATAGTTAAGTCCTTTCACCCAATATGCATTTTCAAATCTAATCATATTATTCAACATGATGGTACATTTTCCTTCAACTGGGAAAGGTGAGTCATTACCCATCCTAACTGATCCACCATTATAATATTCATAAGTTTCAAAATTTTGTTTATCTCCAGTCATGTGATGAGTACAACCACTATCAATAATCTAGACATCATTTTTTATAACTTTAGATATGAGTGTTGTTTCAACATACCTTTCTTCTTCGTCTGAATCATCCTTCATAGCAACAAATACTACCTCAATATCTTCATCAGAATCAGTATCAGAATTTTTAGCTTTGTTCTCAACCAGGTAACAAGCCTTCTTGCCTTTTTCCTTGTAATCTTGGTTATCTCTTCTATTAGAGTGTCAGTTACTTCTGTAGTCTCGTTCATCACTTCTGTCATACTTATTTTCACAAGATTTGTCATTGTCTCTTTCATCATTTCTCTTGTTAGGGAATCTAGCAACAAAATGTCCAATTTCTTTGCAATTACAATAGACCAATGGTAATTTACCTTTATATCTTCATTTACCTCTATGTAATCTCCTAGCCATTAGTGCTTCAATTTCATCACTTGTTCTTTCTCATCACTATTACTGTCACTATCATTTCTCATAATGTGTTTGTTACTAAATTTGCTTATTTTCAGAGAAGACTTGAGTACATACTCAATAGTAGGTAAGACATTGTTGTCATAGTTGTTCATCTCAATTGAAATAAGTATACCAATCAAACTCTCAAGAGTAATATTGGTACTAGCTACTGCTCTCATTTCTTGAATTGCAGATACTCTAATAGCATAAATAGGTAGTAAGGTTCTCATAACTTTACTTACAATTATTTCTTCATCAATTACTCCTCCTACTCCACGGATAGTATTAACAACTTCTTTTATTTTATCACTGTACTGAGTGATGTTCTCTCCTTCTTTCATTCTCGGGTCATCAAAATTTCCTCTTAGGCTTTCATCTTTAGTTCTGAACACATTGGCATCTCCTCCATGTAACACCTTTATTTTGTCCCACATTTTCTTTGCAGAGGTGCATGATTTCACATCTTCAAATTCAGTATCGGTTAGTGAAGAAGCAAGTTCTATCATCATAGAATTTTTTTCTTGTTTACCTCTCAATTGATCAACAGTCAGAGGTCCAGTAGGTGCAACATATTCAGTATCCAAGTGTTCTGTAACATCATTTCCAATACCAGATAGATGAAGTCTTATCCTTCTTTTCCATGATGCAAAGTTATCCTTGTTCAACTTAGGCACATCCCTTTTACTCATCGTCTTATCTTTAGCTTAAGTCCCTTTAAACTTTTCTTCCAAGCACCAAAGCTCTGATACCAATTGTTAGAAAAACTGAGAGGGGGGTGAACCAATGGCCTTAACAATTATTCCAAAAGATCCAACAAAAATCTTCTCTCAAATATAATACCTCCAATTATCCTACAGTCCCAATTTCATCAAGATGTATGCCGTAAATAATCTTAACAAATATAAACTGCTTAGTAAGATATACTGTTTATCTTTTCTAGACTCTACCGAGTAGCAGCAAATAAACTTAGTGTTAACTGACCAATCCAATTTCAATAATGTGTAAAAAAAATATCAATGCAATGAAACATATACACATTTGACACATAGATTTTAATGTGGAAACCCAATATAGGAAAAACCACCTAGGATCGGTAACCCAAAATATTTTCACTCTTTTGAAGTGAGCTCGGTGAAGATCCAACCCTGTTAAAGGTTACAATACACACTGTTAAGCATGACCTTGTTAGAGGATTTAAAACCAACAATGTCGTTTGACCTAGCACTCACTATGTTGTCAACAAGAAAACCTTTTGATACTCATGAGTATCTCAATACAATAAGGACTGTTAAATCCCATTTAATTAAGATTTTTTTTTGAATTAATGGTTAAACTAATACAGAAATGATCTGTCCAAAATACAAATTTGATATGCAATTATTCATATCTATTGTTAGTACAATAATACCTCTCTAATTAATATATACTTTAGTTCCTTTGTTTTCTTTCTTTATTCTACTTGGTGAATGCTCTGTCCTCTGTTGCTCGGTGTCTGCAGAATTCCTTGGCTCTATTCTTCAACTTGTATGATCAAATCTATATAAAAAGTTCTATCTTCACACAAAATATGCTCAGCATTCCTTACTTTGATAATGAATTCCTTATCTCTTTATATAGACATGATTAGCCTCTCAATCTCCTTGTTTTTTTCATAGATCTCTCCTTGTTCCGTAAAAATCACCATGATTTTCTTTATCCCGTAAAGCTCTCCTTTAGTTTTATTCCATAAATCTCTCCTTGATAAATATGAATAAAACACACTTTTAATCTCATTCCTTTCTTTAGCTTAACTGATCGTTGATAATAAAACAATCAATCAGTCAATCCCTGAGTTGTAGCTATGTCAGCTAAGCAATTTTTTCATTCTTTAACTCCAGTTATGCTCGGTCATTAAATCTTGGTTGGTAACACTTTCTTAGTTACTGCTATGCTTGGTATACACTGTGTACTGCTTGGTGTTCACTGTCACTCCGTGTATATAGACCTTTTATGTTTTACCGACCACATAAACTTTATCTCTTTAGATCTTCAAGGTTATGACAATATGTGTATGAAAAATCAAACCATATCAAGTTGACATCAATGACAATACAATACATTAACTAATTTAATGTCTTGCATTCACTTTTGTAGCTCAGTGATCATCAACTTATCATATTCAAACATTCAATTTTGCAGCTCGGTGATCATCAACTTATCATCTTCAAACATTCAATCAGTTATAGTTTCAAAAAAGACCTTATCCTCTTTGGCCTCATGTAGTCCTTAACCATTCTGATGAAGCGGTGTACCTAGTGAGGTTTGTACTTCATTATCCTCCATCATGTAAACTTCTCACATCTTATGATTGAAGATCCCTTTTAGTTCACATCAATAATTGATCAATGTGGGGATAATAGGTGAGTTGCTAAACCCTAAACCCGAAACCTTAAAGACTAAAATTATAAAATTGTAAAACCCCAAAACCATAACTAAGCCCTCAACACTTAAAACCTAAACCCTAAATATAAAACCTAAAACTCAAAATCTTAAACCCTAAAACCCTATATATCGGAACCCTAACACTAAACACTAGAAACCTAAATCTTAAAGCCTTAAACCCTAAACCCCAAAATGTAATCCCAAACTTGAAACTATAAACCTTAAACCCTAACCCTAATCCTAAACCGCTAACTATAAACCCTAACACTATAACCTAAACCATAAATGTAAACCCTATACCCTAAAACCCAAAATTGTAAAACATCAAATCCTAAACCTAAAAATTTAAACCTTAATCTTAAACCTTAAAACCCTAAACCCAAAAATCACCTTCAAAAGAAATGATAATTATTGAGAGTAATAGACAAAATGTTGATTCCTAATTTTGTTATCAAATTTCAAATAAAGACTTACAAATTTTTTAAAAGATCCTAAAAGTTCCATTGTTTTGGCTTATTATTACTCATTTCAATTGCAAGCTTAATTATTTTAGGGTTCACATTTTAATGTTTAGGATTAGGTTTTTAGGGTTAAGGATTAGGGTGGATTTTAAGGTTTAAGGGATTAGGATTACGGTTTAGGTTTTTAATGTTTTAGGTTTTATGTTATGATTTAGGGTTTATGGTTAGGGTATAAGTTAGTGGTTTAGGGTTAGGGTTTAAGGTTTAGGGTTTCATTTTTGTGTTTAGGGTTTCTTTTTATGGTTTAGGGTTTGATGATCTTAGGGTAGGTTAGGTTTTAAGATTTTGAGGTTCACGTTTAGGGTTACGTTTAAGGGTCTTAAGCTTTTAGGGTTAGGTTAGCATTTTTAGGTTTTAGGATTTGGGTTTTAGGGTTTGGGTTTAGGGTTAGGCTAGGGTTAGGATTAGGGTATAAAATTTTTAGGGTTTAGGGCCTTTATGGTTTAGGGTTTTAGTGAGTTTTAGGGTTTGGTTTAGGGTTTAGTGTTTTAGTGGATTTTAGCAGTTTAAGGACTTTAGGGCTTAGGTTTATATTATGGTTAGGTAAGCTTAGGGTGGGTTTAGGTAAGGGTTATTAGATTAGGGTTTATGAATAGGGTTGATTTTATGTTTAGGTTAGGCTTAGATTAGGGTTTGGGTTTTAGGGATTAGGTTAAGGCTTTAGGGTTTAGGGTTTTAGGGTTAGGTTACTAGGATTTAGGGTTAGGGTTGAGTTTATGTTAGTTTAGGATTTTGAGTTTTAGGGGTAGGGTAGGGTAGGGTTAGGTTAGGCTAGGTAAGGGTTAGATTAAGTTTGATTTTATGTTTAGGTTAGGATTTGGGTTTAGGTTTTAGGGGATAGGTTTACAGTTTACAATTTTAGGGTTAGGGTTTAAGGTTGGGTTAGGTTTAGGTTTGTGTTTGGGTTTTATGGTTAAGGTTAAGTTAGGGTTAGGTTAGGTTTAGGGAAGGGTTAGGCCAATGGCCTATCTAGATCCATGGTCAACAACTCTCAGCTCTAATTTCTTAAATTTTCCTCTGGGATGGGAGATGGGATCACACCACAGTCTCTTCTCTCTAGGGGTCCTCAAGGGGTCCCTTTAGATAGATAGATATATGGTGGCTATATAGAGTTTATTAGTCAAGCCAACACCTGGCATTAGGTTTGGGTTTTAGGGGTAGGGTAGGGTTTAGGATAGGGTTAGGTTAGGTTAGGGTTTTAGGGTTAGGTTGGGTTATGTTAGGTTAGGTTAAGTAAGGGTTATATTAAGGTTAGGGTTAAGGTTGAGTTTATGTTTAGGTTAGGGTTTAGGGTGTTAGGTAGGTTAGGGTTCTTTTTAGGGTTTAGGATTTTAGGTTTATATTTTAGGTTTTGAATTTTAGGGTTTAGGGTGTTGGGTTAGGTTAGGGTTCTTTTTAGGGTTTAGGGTTTTAGGTTTACAATTTAGATTTTGAGTTTTAGGGTTTAGGGTTGCATTAGGTTTGGGTTTGAGTGTGGGTTTAGATTTTAGTTTAGGGTTTTGAATTTGGGTTTAGGGTTAAAGGTTAAATTTTGAAAGGTTTAGTATTTAAGTTTTAAGATATACAGTGTTTAGGTAATTACTCATATAAATCAAGTTGGGAAAAATGTTTATTTCTACACAAAACATATTTAACATATCAAACATATTTATTTTATATTATTTACATGAAATGAACTAGCTTTATGAATGTATTTATTTTATATTAGGTTTTAGTGTTAGGTTAAGCCTCGTTTGGTTACCAAAATTGGGGTGGAATTTGTTGCGAAGCTTTCGCTTTTTTGCCAAATCCATCGTTTGGTTTGCTATTTAATGCAATTTGGGTTTTGGACATCAAAATATGGTTTTGGCACCAAAATGGGTGGCACTGTCTTCCCACCCAATAGGTAGAATATGATTTAATCTTCTGGGTTTTGGTTTTTTGTGAATCAAATTTTCTTCACTTGTTTTGTTTCAAATCTTTACCATCATAAAATAAATTTGATTTCTTCATCAATTTTGTTTGTGCAGTTACGCTGTCAGAACCCTCAAAGATGAGACCTGGAGAAGCAAATGAAGAGGTGCCTTTAAACAAATTTCAGAGTGAGCTGGTTCAACTAGAAGCTCAATTGAATGAAGACTACACTTTGGATAGCTACCCGGATGAGCCACCGAACAAGATGTGTGTAAGATAAGCTCACCAATACATTGAGTGCAATGTAAATAAATTCTTTGAGGCATGCGAAAAGATGAGAATAGAGAGCGATGAAAAATCCATCATTGTGAAGCTTCCATGTGAATCACAGCCTTCGGGATCTGACAGTTCTTAAGAAAATTGATATGGGATCTGAATGTTTTTTAAAAAAACTGATAATCTGCCTTGCCTGTGGCAGATAAAATGTGTAACAAAATTGTATATTGATCTCTAATCATGTGTAGCGACAGAATACCCTGAGTTGGAAGTCAGAATTTGCCCTAAATCTTATTTTTTACTTGCAGAAAACTCTGTGAATTCAACTTAAATTTTAGCGCTAATAAATAAATAGAGGATTCTGTAGTTTTCTTGGAAGCTAATTCCCATTCAAATTAATTGATTCATCATTACAAAATAATGAGGTAGTGTTTTCCACTGAAGACCAAAGTTTAAAGTAATTTTTTGTGTGGCTTATGTCTTCTTTCTCTTCGGCCTGTCAGATTTAACAGTTGTCGAGGAGTGATTAAATATGAAATTGTCAACTCAGCGTAATTTAACTCTCATTTTCACCTGTAACATTCTAGCTCTGGTAGGACCCAAATAATTTATATATTTATAACCAAATACAGAAACAAGAATTTCTCAGTTCCAATTCTAATTTCAAAATTGGCAACCAAACACAGAAGATGGATTGTCTCAGTCATCTTCCGGGTCAACCAAACGATCCAAACTATCTTTCGAATACACAAAACCAGAATTTCTAAAGCTTATTTTGAGATAATCAAGTTTTGAGTCAAATTCTAATTCCTCAACCAAACACGGCCTTAGGGTTTTTAGGTTTTAGGGGTTTCAGGGTTTTTAGGATTAAGGTTTAAAGGTTTTAGGGTTTGTTAGGGTTTAGGCCAAGGTTTAAGATTGGGTTAGGTTAGGATTATAGGGTTTTAAGGTATGATATGGGTAGTGTTTATGGCCTTTATGGGTTAGGGTTTTTGGCAGGGTTTAGGGTTTTAGTGGATTTTAGTGGTTTAAGAACTTTAGGGTTTAGGTTTAGATTATTATCAGGTAAGCTTAGGGTTTATGATGGGGTTATGTAAGGGTTATTTATGGTTAGGGTTGATGTTAGGTTTAGGTTAGGGTTTAGAGTTGGGTTACGTTAAGGTTACAATTTTAGGGGTTAGGTTAAGGTTTTAGGTTTTAGGGTTAGGTTAGGTTCTAGTTTTAGAGATTAGGTTAGGTTAGGATTAAGTAAGATCAAGGATGAGTTTAGGGTTTAAGGTTAAGGGTTTAGGTTAGGGTTTAGTGTTTGGCTTAGGAGGTTTGTGTTTTTAGGTCAGGGTTAGGTTAGGTTTAGGGTAGGGTTAGGTTTTATGTGTAGGGTAGGGTTTAGGATAGGGTTAGGTTAGATTAGCATCTTAGGATTATGTTAGAGTAAGGGTTACATTTAGGTTAGGTTATTAGAATGTAGGGTTAGGGTTGAGTTTATGCTAGGTTAAGGTAGGGGTTTAGGGTAGGGTTAGGTTACATTTGGGTTTTAGGGATTAGGTTGGTCTAGGGTTTATGTTTGGGTTTTAGGGGATAGGTTTAGGGTTTTAGGATTAGGGTTTAGGGAGTTTAGGTTAGATTACATTTGTGTTTTAGTGATTAGGTTAGGCTAGGGTTTAGGGTAGGGTTAGGTTAGATTAAGGTTGAGTTTATTTATTATTTAGGTTAGGGTTTGGTGTTTGGGTTTTAGGGGATAGGTTTAGGGTTTAGGGTTTAGTGTTTTAGGGTTAAGGTTTAGGGGGTTTAGGGTAGGGTTAGGTTACATTTGGGTTTTAGGGATTAGGTTAGTCTAGGGTTTAGTGTTTGGGTTTTAGGGGATAGGTTTAGGGTTTAGGGTTTTAGGATTAGGGTTTAGGGAGTTTAGGTTAGATTACATTTGGGTTTTAGTGATTAGGTTAGGCCAGGGTTTAGGGTAGGATTAGGTTAGATTAAGATTGATTTTATTTATTATTTAGGTTAGGGTTTGGTGTTTGGGTTTTATGGGATAGGTTTAGGGTTTAGGGTTTAGGGTTTTAGGGTTAAGGTTTAGGGGGTTTAGGGTTGGGTTATGTTTAGGTTATGGTTTTAGGGGTTAGGTTAAGGTTTTGGGGTTTAGGGTTAGGTTATTAGGACTTAGGTTTAGGGTTGAGTTTATGTTAGGTTAGGTTTAGAGTAGGGTTGGGTTAGGTTTGGGTTTTAGGGCTTAGGT
>MU224032.1:6096-18743 GCA_018584345.1 Thuja plicata
TAGAAAGGGAGCTCCAAATTTCTATGGGGTGTTTTATCAAAAACCATCCACCAGCGATCCCAAAAGTGTGTGCGCATTGCTTCGTTTGTGCACCATTTTATTGATAATTTTGGCTTTTTGGGGTCAAATTTTAATCTAGTTTTAGGATTAAAAAAAAGGGAGGCTATATATTCCTTAGTTATATTAAGGGCAGCAATCCCATCATGGTCAAGCCCGTCATCAAATTGGGTGTGCATATCATCACGCCAATGAAGAGCAGCATTATGTTGCTGCGTAAGGGTGTCAATGTTTTCAACAATGGTATTTAGGGTGGCAAGCATAGGAGCTAAGGTAGGTATATTCTTATATGTGTTTTTGAAGCCTCGTATAGTGTTCAGATTCTCTTGTATCAAATCCTCTAAAGATTTAGGGTTTTGAAGCGGTTCTGGATTATTTTGGGGATCATTATTTGGCGGGGGAAGGTTATTATCTTCATTGTTGTCAGCCATGCCTGATTAAATAATAAACAAATATAAATTTCAAATTGATTCCATATATTATTAAAAAAATCAATACAAAACCCCATTTTTACCAAAAAAACTACATTTAACATGAAAATGAAAAAAATCAATCTAGAAATAACAAGAATTTACTTACCGGATAAACAGTGGAGTCGAATTTGTTGTTGGAGCAATTAGGTACCTGAAAAAATTGTGTATATGATATTTCTAGCCATTTTGGAAACCTAAAGCGATGAGAGAAATTAGGAAAGCAGCCTGCGGGTTTTTGATTTATGCCACAGGTTTTGGGTACCCAAAAAAATCATGTACCTGATTAGGCTTGTGCTTTGGTGTCAAGTTTTCCCAGGTGTATTGACACCCAAGCCTACTAAAAAGTCAACAAGCACTTTCATGCACTTTTGGACGAGTGAAAAGTAGATTTTTTTCACATCACCACTTTTTGGCCCCCCATGATCTTGCACATACCCTTATCCTCTTTCCACTTTATAATATTGCCTACTCTAGGAAAGTAATTGATAAAGTATAAAAGTATACACACAAACAAGGATCTATACTTGAATCTGCTTCATGTCCTTCTTTATCTTTTCCAAATTCTTCATAAGATGATCTCTTAATGATTCATAGATGTCATACTCTTGAATTTATTTCAACATTTTATATGCAACATATATTATAGTACTGGAAATAGAGTTTTCTATGCTAGAATGAAATACCTTATAGCCAAGTACCATAGACAAAAACTTCACATCTAGTTGAATAATTTTATTCACTATCATTGGTCATCCAGTTGAATAATGTTATTCACCATCATTGTTCGTTTGTCCCACTGAGAACTAGTTAACTTGGTGACCATATCATTGTGAATAGATTTCAGGGCTGACACCTCACCACTGTCACAAAAGCATGTTCCTGCCTTAAGAACCTCATTAGTGATCTTGTAGGGTTTTTCAATCCACATAAACTAATCATGAATCTTCTCAAAACATGTCAAACCCATTCCGCTTCAAAGAAATCAAGGAAATGCATAACCAATGCAAAACATTTCTCTGCCAATACCTTATATTCATCCTTTAAGACTGAATCCTTAGAAACCTCTTTGAATTCTTGTGCAATTGCTCTGTCTCCCAATTCTTTCAAATTGCAATGAATGTAAGCCCTAATGTCTTCAATGTGCAACACACTGTAAGGAATAGATGAAAAGGCACCATTAGGGTCATCCTCCATTGATTTGTGTGGGTGTTTCTTAAATACTGGCCTGGGACATTCTCTAATATCAACTACTCTAGGTGTATCCATGATTCAACCTCAGAAATTCAAATTGCACAACAAAAATACTTTTTTGATGAATTTAGGGTTAAGCTTGAAATCACTGTAAATCAATTCAATCTCCTTTGAAATCGCCTTTAATTGCTTTGCAAACTATTCTTCAACTCGCATGATGTGAAATGAATAGAAGAAATACCTTTTTGTTACTTCACATCCCCAAAAAGTAGATAACGATTAATGCATTATGGCGTAGCTTCATATTGTCTTAGAAAAGAGGATGGAAAATCCATCGCCAAACCTTCAAATCATCAACAAAGATTCTTGTGAATGATATAACATGTCATAAATTCACTTATGGAGCTAAATATGTTGATTACATTCACTTCTTTAACAAATTCAAGCACCAGGTAAGGATTTTTCATGGAAAAATCCCCCTTAAGTCAATGACCTAATTAATTTGTGGATGACATATTCACACCAGAATCTAGTGTGATCTTTCTAGTAGCTCTATCAATTCTATTCTAACTCATTTCTTTCTCATTTCCTTCTTAACTTCATCAACATCAATTATTTTCTTTCCTTTATCATTCTACACAATGTTCCTTTCTACTGAACCTCTTACATTATTGTATCTGCAATTCCTAGTAATATGACCAGAATTTTTGCAATTAAAACATGTCACAATTTTCATACCTTGTGTTCGCTATATTTTTCCTTAATCTGCATTGCTTTGCAATATGTCCAAAATTGTTGCATTTGTAATAGGTTATGTTCCTCTAGCTCATAGAATTATTCACCTTTTATATGCATTCACTTGATTTGTGTCCATAGGTGTCTTCTTAGGTTCTTCAGTCCAATTTCCTGATGAATTAATTTTCTCACCTGATCCAAAAATTTCTCCCTTCTCAAAGCCAAGTCCTTGAGAATTTCCTTTAGGTCTTTGATTTTCAATTTGTGCATCAAGCTTCCCTTAACTAGATTTGAACTTTTATTTGAATTCATTAGCTGCTGCAAGTTCACTCCTAAGAACTTCATTGAATCTTTCAAGTTCCTGCTCATTGTGTCTGGATTCCTCAAGATTGATCTGCAACTGTCCAACTTCAAAATTCATTCTATAACATTCCTTAGATTTGTCCTTCAATGTTTTCTCAAGTTTTTTCTTTTCTTCAATCTCCTTGGCCATCTTCATTACTATAGCTTCCATTGCATGTTTTAGATTATCTATATCTTTTGTGATATGTTCACATCCATCTGATTTTTATTTCAAGGTTTGAGATTCATCTTTCTGCTTCAATTTTTCAACAAGGTCTTTCCTCTTATCTCTAGGTTTGTTCAATTGCTCCTTCAAATTCTCAATGAAAATTTTAGCATCTTTAAGCTGCTTTTCCAACTCCAAGTTATGATCATTTGATTTGTCAAGATCTTCAAGTGCAGTCAAGAGATGGCTCTTGCTAGAAACTATTAAATCTACCATTAAGACCTTCCTCAAGTGGTTATACTTCTTCCAAGGAGAAAATATCTCATACCAATTGTTAGGATTGAGGTACACTGAGAGGGGGGAGTGAATCAGTGTTCCACACTTTTTAGATCTATTGATTTGATTCTTTAACCATAAAATGGAAGCAATGAAAAGTAAACAACTGAAACATAAACAAAATATCCACAACATCATAACACCATGATTTTTATCATGGAAACCTAGTTAAGGGAAAAACCACGGTAGGGATGGAACCCACAAGTAATTACTTCTGCATAAATAAGTTACCCTGTTAAGGGTTTAGTACAAGAGGGTAATGCAGATGCATTCAGGCTTACAGCGTATAGCTCACTGCTCAAATACAAAACATACATTGAAGCTCACTGCCATACAAAATATTTCATCTACAAAAGTGAACTGAGAAATAGCATCAATAATGCTTGAACAGTTCCATATAAGTGCAAAGTAAATTTTCTTATTTGATAGTCGAACCTCTGATCAACGATCCATCATTCATACACAACATATCACTATTATATCCAACCATCACATCATCTAAAACATCTCAAAACTCAAGCTTATATATCCATCATCAAAGAGAATAACTCTCACTATTGGCCTCATAAATAAAATGAGTAGCATGTGAAGTGTTAGATAGATATGATCTCAAAACGTGTTCCTAACGTCGAACACAAGCATAGGTGTCATCCCACATGTGGGCTCTATCAACTCAACTATCAAACCGATCAGATCATCGATCCGCTAGAGTCGTTGATCGATTCAATACCCAACTGTCTATGTTCTTCACTGTACTTTGTATACCCGATACTCAGAAATTTGTAACTCGATCAAATGATAATATCAACTATTGCGATCATAAACCAAAGTAGATTTAATACCTCTATGAAACTCCTCCTAGGTGTGCACCTCAAAACTCGATCATACATGCTTGTACCGATCCATATACTGAACCTACTATACTGTGTAAATTATTCTATACTTAGCCAAATCTATAATCTATCCTTCGGTATCATTATAGCATAGCAAGTCATCTCCAGGATAATGTGTAGTTTCCAAAAATGACAACATACAATCTATCATGTCAATATCTCTTGCCAACATTAAGTACCACATAGGAATGCGAATAAACACAACAAACATGATGATCCAAATGATGGTTTTCTAAAAAAGCACACTAGTATTTGTACATATTAACATGTTAATATGAAAATTAGTGATCAAGCTTGTAAGACACCTCTTATTTGATGAGTGGAAGTAAACCATCAAGAAATTAGCATTGATTCACATCATCTATAAATGCCAAACTTAATTTTAGTAATCAAAAGTTGAAACCTTAACATACAATTCTTAATTGGCTATTGTTCATCTTGCTTGCATGGAACGATCTATTATAAACAATTGTCTTAGGCTCAATATTAATTTTTTCAAATAAAGTATTTAATCAAATCCAAACATTAAGTGTTAGAACTATGTGGCAATGAAAGACTATGTCAATGCATGTCCACTCAAATCTATTAGAAAAAAGATTACAACTTGTCATTAAAATAAGTGAAACATGTAGTTTGGAAGAACCATAAATTAAAAAAAAAAAGAAAAAAAAAGGATCACCTAAATTCCATAATAATTTGTAGCTCTATACCTACAAATAGTAATTAATGCAAATGATGTTGATGTCTATATGACAGATGTTAAATGCTTGAAGCTTATGACTAGATGGAAGTGGAATTCACTTTGTGATGGATGTTAGAATGAGCTAGTGTAATAGATAGAGTCTTGCTAAGTGTTGATGCAATAACTAATGTAAAAAGTTGAATAATGATTGAAGAGCGATCCTTTTTTGATAAATAAGTGTAGTTGGTTGTCTTATTTATGGATGGATTAGAGATCAAGTGCTTTATTAAAATGATTTCAACTGATTTCCTTTTATACCTAACTTAAACACTCAATTTGAAGGTTTTTGACATAAGAAACAATGAATAGTGACTAATTTGTAGGTGGTTGACATGTATTTAAGAGAACTTTAAGTTTAAAATAAGAAGGTCAATTTTTTCACAACAAAAATCCACCAAGCATGGAAACTAATAAAAGAAGGGTTTTTAACTTTTCTAATGATCAATCTGGATATTTTGTCAAAAAAATATTAAATCAATCAAACTCACACATTGCTCAATAAATCATTAACTATTATTGAAGCTGATTCACAAGTTATTGTGAATTTACTGAATAGACAAGAGCTTTTTGAAGTTTGCTAGCAGCTGACTTTGGTTATTAAGCAAATTCTCCAGTTGTGCAGGTCTCTTGACTCTGTTACTTTTACTTATATCCCCCGTGAGTGGAATGGTGTTGCTGACTGCCTAGCTAAATGGGCTTCTAAGCATGGGCAGGGCTGGAATATTGTTGACCAGAGCCTCCTTCCCCCTGATTTATCTCATAAGCTGGATCAACTTGTTGTTCAGGATATGGCTCCTCAGAGCTCTTTGTTGTATTGTTCTCTTTGGCTTTCAATAAAATTTTTACCCCTCTTTTAGTCCAAAAAAAAATAAAAAAATTATTAACTATTATTACAATTTCTTTTTGATGGAGGGTTTTATACAAACTATTGATGTGTAGCTACCCAAGCACAAGCCATAGGCTGAACCTCTTCGGCTAAGAGCCAAGGACTAAGGGGTATCTATTCCACGAAATTCGTTGAGAGCACATCCCGATCTCATCCCCTTTCTACTTTGGAACCTTCACTCAGCAAGATTTGATCCCTAATAGACTCATTGAAAACCTTTCAACTTCACCAATAGACTAAAGACCCATTGACTACTATT
This sequence comes from Thuja plicata, assembly GCA_018584345.1. NCBI lineage: Eukaryota > Viridiplantae > Streptophyta > Pinopsida > Cupressales > Cupressaceae > Thuja > Thuja plicata. The sequence goes on from MU224032.1 coordinate 12,177, forward strand.
ACAATTTGATACCATTGTCATTTCGAAAACAATACATTACATACATGAAAAAAACGGGTCTCCCATAACACACCAAATTCTCCACACAGACAGGGGAATGTTGGATTCTAAAATTTCAATGATCCAACTGCCGATTAAAATATAGAAATCCACAGATATCAACTGAGGAATATTTTGTGAGTAGAATTAATGAATGTATAAGGCAGCTGCACTATAGCTCAAGTGGATGCTACCCATGTTCACATAGTCCTCCCAAATGTAAGTCTCGTGCACGTCTGAAGCAGTCCTCAGTACACAGGAGTAAAGCCTGCGAACAAAACCAGAAAGTTGGCTGAGCATTAAAGATATGTTTCTTGTGCAGGAAGGAATGTATGTAACTGCCCAACCCACCATATCAAACACACCCCACATCCTTATTGCTCTGCTTAAGTCGAATCACCTCTGTTTCAATTCAGACAGACGAATAACTACACAAATTTCCTTAAAACAAAAGACCCAACTGTGATATGGGAAGTGAAAGATCTTAAAATCTCATCTGCCTTTCAAGGAAGATGATTCTGAGACATCATAATCATGATTCTCTATGAAGTAGAAAAGCCTGCAAATTTTTATTAAAGCATTGTTTTCTGAACATGTACAGGAATCTTTATTTCAAAGTCCTTTTCTTTATAAATTAATAAATCAATCAATGAACTAACATCACGTACTTGTGCAGGTCTCTGCAATTGATCAACAAGTCAAAACAACCAGCGACTCCGACTTTTGGTCTCTGCTTCACTTGAGACTTCCTTGATTGGAGAATTGGAATAACTATTGATTTTAGAAGTAGAGCATTATATAGATAGGGTAGATTTTTGGTTTTGATGTTTATAGTATACATTAAATAAATTGGATTTAGGTAAGGTTAAATCTAGTTATTTCGTATATGATTCACCATTATTTGCATTTCTATTAACAAGGAACTTTAACTTGCACCATACCTTGCCTAGTGACCATTTCTTTGCATATTAGATCTATCTCCGACATTTTTTTCATAATTTTAATGTAAATTTATTTATCATTTGTAAGTCTATTTTTAACATTTTTTTTGTCAATGAATGTGAGAATTTTTAGTCTTGTTCGAGCCATGTGAAGTCATAATAGGGAACCCCATCATTGGTACTGCCAACAACATCAACATGAAGGTTCAAAACTGTGAGTACAAAGGGTCAACGAGGGTACTGCCAAGAACATCAACATGAAGGTTCAAAACTGCATGTACTTGTGTCAATGAGGGCACAATGCCCACAATCACAATAGCTCAACAAGGATTTAAACTTTGGTGGCTACAACAAGAATGCCATGATTAAACCATCACACTATGCCATGAATGACAGGGTTATCTCTAACATTTTTATACGTAATTATAATGTGGGCTTTATTTAGCTTAAATTTATGTGAGTTTTATTTATTAGAGTTTATAAGTTTGAAATTTTTTAATGAGGATATTTAATGCTTATAATGTATTATATTTTTTCTTTGCATTTCTTTAGTAATATATTTTTACTTGTTTTTTTTATATTAATAAGCAACAAAATAAGGGTGATAAACAACAACACAAAGGGCGTTAGAGTCTTGAAACTACAACCCATATGCATAAAACAGATCAACAACACACCAATATTAAAGGTACTAGCTAAAAAACAAGGTCAATAAAAGACCATTAATTAACGACACACAAGCTAAATGGCTAGTAGCCCACATCAGGGGTGGGTAGACAACTCACTCACAACATGGGGAGGAGAATAAGAGATTGAAGGATCCTTCATACTTTGTCATACCATCGTCCAAGTGATACAATCAATAAAAAAATCACCATAGGGGGGAGTGGTGAATCCCACTTTGAGAGACTGTCAACACCAAGAGTAGAGTGTTGACAAGGTTGCACACCTTCAGCCAAAGGTTGGTGAAGATCAAGGGCAATAGACTGAGAAGGTTCCACACAACTAGAGGGGGTTGCACCCACAATAAGAGGTGGAGTAGGGTCCACCAGGTCTAAGGGGGCCAAATCTACAGCAAGAGTGTCATCCTAAAGGGAGTCATCAACAACATGTGAAGAGTATACCTTTCTTATCTTCAATTAATTTTTGTTAGCATTTCTTTAGCAATAAACTTTTACTTGCTTTGTATCCCACTTAGTGATCATTCCTTCCTCTCCCACTTACTTCCACCCTCCCCTCCTTGCAATTGTATTCATGAATCATTTTGACAATCATAGTGATCATTCCTTCCTCTCCCACTTACTTCCACCCTCCCCTCCTTGCAATTTTCTTCATGATTCATTTTGACAATCATAGTGATCATTCCTTCCTCTCCCACTTACTTCCACCCTCTCCTCCTTGCAATTGTATTCATGATTCATTTTGAGAATCACATAGGAGGGTCTAATGAGACCAATAATGTTTTTAATTATATAAGCAGGGGAAAGTGCTCCAAACCCTTACAAAATTGAGGAAAAGTTCAACAAAGATCCAAACATAAAAAAAAAATGGGATGTTTTTATACTGGATAGAATTACAAAAGCAAAGAACAAAAAAAAAAAAAAAACATAGCAAAGAAAAGGAAACTCCAATCCTTAGTTAAGGCATCCACAATCTTATCCTAATCAGTAGATCTCACAATTAGGTTCTTCCTTTTTACCATATCGGTGGTCCCCTTTTGTTCTTATTCTTCTATTTTTATTCTTCTTATTAAGCTTGTATTGGAGTGTGACTACCCCGACAATTACCTTCCTCATTATCCCATAAGTAACTTTAACTAGGTGATTCATACCAGTCTCCATTTTTATCAATTATGTTGATAGAGTTTAGAGTGTCATACATGTTATCCCATTTTTCCTTACAACTTGGGCAATCCAAACTATCTTTTTGAATTTTCTCCAAAATTTCCACTCTTACCACAAGTCCTCAATCTCCCCATAATAAGTTTGTAAAGGGCCATATTTAGAAGCACCATTATTATCTTTTTTTCTCATCACCTTATCGAACCATATGATAATGTTTCCTTAATGCAAATACTCTTTCAATATGTACGCTCTAGTTCGATAAAAAAACAAACAATATGACAATGAACATAAAACATTCTTTTTATTACTTCACGATTTGAAATAAGTTTATAATTACAATTGTTAGGGCTTCTAGTCAAATATAGGTCTTGGCCTTCAATGACAACACAAATCATGCACCGAATAATAGTGAAATGCAGAAATATGAACTTTATCAATATGATCTATATTTTCTCCTCCTAAATACTAGAATCTCTTGCTCCACTTGCCTATTATTACTCTCAAATGATTTTCCCTCTTTTTATAGGAAGGGTTGCTAGACTAAGCCTATGTTAATCACAAAGGTAGTACAATAACCCGTGCTTAGGATGAACATTCCATGACCATAATAATTTATCCATGAAGCTTACCTTGGAATTGGATACATGAATTTATGAAATGTTTGAATGACATCTTTCCCTTACATGTACCAAGATATATGCCTTCAAACATAGACCACCTTGAGATCAATAACTCCATTGATGTAAGTCATTAGCACAAAGTTCACAAATATGGTTCTCACCTTAGAAACCCTTTTTAGCTAATGCACTAAGTGACTTTACAATATAGCATGAAATACAAATTAAGACATATGAAAATGCTTTAAAAACCTTGACAATGTTCAAGATAGATCTCATGATTATCTTATACATGTGTTACCACATAATTGATCTCCTTGCACTAATCTAATTGTATTAATTAATGTTTATGACTAGAAAACTCAACCATAACAAGAAATAAATGATTGGAAAGAATTAAGAACTATACACCCAATCAAACATAAACCCAAGTGTATTTGATTGGTGTTAGATTGCTTGTAGACATGATATGCTCTTGAATTAGAAACCCTAGATAAGAAATTTGTAAACTAGTAACAGTAAATAAACACTAAATGATTATACCATTTTTATCTAAAAACTCAAGCAAAATATAATCTCAAAACTTGAAAATACTTTTTAAAAAATTACACTTCTCATTACAACTCTCCTAATTCCAAAATCAAAACTAAAGAAACTCATTATCCACTTCCCAATAAAATATTGTGCACTTACTTTATACCTATATTTACACCCTTCTCTATAATTAAACCGATAGACTTTCCCTCCCCAGTGAGCTCGTACAACACATTTATTGTCTCAAGCTAAAAATGCTGGGTTTTTTTTGTCTCACAACCCACCGGTTTTTTGGTCTCACGTGGTTTTCTCTGCTCAATTCAGGCTGCAAGGTGGTTGTCAACAACCAATGTCAATAAAGGTGTGGGCTATCATTCTTCTTTCAACTGTGACGAGTATTTACATATGGTACATCTCTTTGCAGATAGAGGACTCAAATTTAATGTGTTTCAGTTCAAGCATGTCAGAGCTATACAACGGGCTGAAGAGAGTGCAGGCGTGCCAAACCATCCAGCAAACCATTTTCTCCTGATGGTTTTCTTAGTGAGGTAGTGTAGGTGTGGAGGGATTGTCGTCTGCTGTGCCATTATGGCGTCCCTTCTTTGGCAGAGATGCCATCCTATTTTGGACAACGTGGTTATACTGAGGGGGATGACGTAGGAGATGGGAAGACTGTAAAAGAGAGGATGATGATAAATTTGTGGAATTTCACTTTAGAGCTAGGAAGCATTTATGTTTTTGTTACATAAATCTCTTTTGCCATTATGTTGGAAGCACGACCCAACTACCACCGAAATTTTTTCTTGAAAGATGAGATATCCTTTTTAACACATGAATTTGTGGGTTGGGGGAGCTGAAAATGTGAAAGGGCACTACCTATCTTTTGCGTACATATCTATGGAGGCAGTGAGGATATGGGCCAAGGGAACAAAGTCTTGATATGCTATTGCAAAAAAACGTTTAATTGAGAGCTCCTAAAACCTTTTCATGATATCCATTTTCTGCAAATTTGGCAATAGTTATGTTGCATTCCATGAGGCGACATCTCTTTGAGGCATTCTATTAAAAATACCCAGGTACGTTGCCTATAATACTACATTTTTCCCGTGAGGGATTTTATAAAATAATTCATGTGCGTTACCTATAACATCACATTTTTTCTTGTGAGGTATATTATAAAATGAATCAAGTGCGTTGTCTGTAATGCCACATTTTTCTTGCATGTCTACCCGAGCATCTCTCAACTATAATATTTGCCAAAATGTTCGCCCTTCATTTTGGATGTGTGGATGCTCATACCGTGTTTAAAAAGATTCCTTTCTGGAATAGGTGAGGATGATGAAAGAGGTTCTAGGATTTGGCTTTATGTCTGCCATTTCATTTGCTAGTAAGTTCCTCAAGCTTTCTACAAGTCTTGCATTCATTACATTCCATGAGATGACATCTCTACTCAGCTCACGCATCTTGTTTGTGCTTCCTCTACACGAGCATAGGGAGGTAGCATTTGACAGAGACCCACCTTCATTTTGTCATTTTTATTTTTACGCCGTAGGCGTTTCCCTCTTGGAAAGCCCCGGCCTGTTTTTGGCATCTACCATTGAAGCAATTTCAACCGTAGATCAATTTTCACCTTTTTCACCTTTACATGTTTCTCGTTTATGATCTTCCGTCAGGTTTTCAGGACACCAAGGCACTTTTCATGTCACCACCCCAAGACTTCATGTTCAACTGAGACCCAAGTTCCAGCGCTGCTGAGTGTCTCCAAAGATCTCTCTGAGTTGCAGGGTTGTAAACTAAATTAGACAGGTTGTAGAGAAGACTCGAGGTTGTGGCCTTGAAATCATCCATGTTGCTTGAGACTTCACTAGGGTTCCATAGGTATACAGATAAGTTGGTATGGAGTGTTGAAATGAAATTAGAGTTGTCATAGCGCAGAAAATAATCATCCATCAATACCAGGCCGCCTATATCATTGGCGCAAACTTCCATAAGCGAACTATTAGCTGCATGCCGACACTCTGAGCATTTGTCTGCTGATAAGTTCCTGAAACACTGCAGAAGCCCATAGACCTTTGTTGGACGTTTGACCAAAGGAAGAAGTGTTAAACGCAGAATTCACAGATGTATTTGTAAACAGATCGGTCATAACTCAATTCAAATTAGCAGAATATGAACTTCCATCTGCCAAACTGAATCATTATTGCATTTATTCCATCTGTAATCGGATATCACAGATAAAAAAATTCATTACAAAGAAGAAAAGAAAAGTAAGAGCTGCACCTCATTTTGAGACTGAGAACAGCACTGTGCTCTGCAACCCAATATAACTACAGTTAGTGCTGAAAATTGGTGTATGTAATCACTTGTAGCGACGAGTCAAATAGGTTGGGCAGCGTTGTCTACTTTTAATTCAGGCCAAAAGCAAAAGCGAAAAAGTCATGGGGTCACCTTCGAACAGTCAGTCGTATTTGTAAATTTCCTATGATCCCTGCTAGATGTGCGTCGATAAATCCTCCTCCATTTCCCTCAACCTCTCTGCGAAATCTGGGAATACAATACAAAGATCCCTGCAACACCAATATATTATAATCT
>MU224032.1:55578-73459 GCA_018584345.1 Thuja plicata
GGGATTGAATGAAAGACTAAAGAATCACAATGAAACCCATCACAAGAAACCATTTTAGAAGATAAACTTGGAAGGAAGTATGTCTTTCAAAGGTTTGTCTGTAGAAGATGATATGAATTTTTGTTTACCACACCATGTTAAAGGATTGGTTGGCTTTGGAGTTCCAGGTCACCCTTTCGATCGACGGCTGAAGCTTAAAAAGTTTGTGCAAGGACCCCCGTATTTTTATTTTGAAGATGTTTTTAATACACTAAGGGGTGTATGGGAAAAAATATCCCGATATCTCCATAATATTGAACCAGAATTTGTGGATTCTAAGTACTTTTCAGTTTCTAGTAGAAAATGTGGCTACATGCATAACCTTCCTATTGATAATCATTTTCAGATTTTACCTTTTCCGCTAATGACAATTGAAGAGGCATTTCCTAAATATCAAAAGTATTGACATATTTTACCTTTTCCACACATGTATCTGTTCTTCCAGAATAGAGCGTATACGATCCCTTGGAAATGCTTTCTAGGTAGAAATGATAGGATACCACCTTTCTATTTTGAAGCCTATTTATCCAAAGGGGATAAATGTCCTTTCTCTGTTCTCTAGAATTGGGGGTGCAGAAGTTGCTTTGCATCATTTGGGTATTCTACTCAATTATGTTATATCTGCAGAAATTTGCAAACAAAACAAGCTTATTCTCAGAAGTTGGTGGGAAAAATCATATCAAAAGGGTAAACTAATTGAGGTGGGGGATGTGAAGGATCTAACAGAATAAAGACTTGATGAAATGATTAACTCAATTGGAGGTTTTGATCTCATAATAGGTGGAAGCCCTTGTAATAATCTATCAGGCAGAAATAGGTGCACTAGGCATGGACTGGATGGAAATCAATCTTCTATTTTCTATGAATTCCCAAGGATTTTGAATTACGTAAGGGGTGTAAAATGCATTTGATCCTCACTTGACACTATATTTTTGGTATGCACGATATGATTATTACATGTAGATTCTCTGTGAAGCAACCTTTCTTACTACCCTGGGTGTCATGACATGTTTGTCCAATTTTCTCTTTTTAGTTTCTCTAACTCAGAGCTGGAGAGCTAAGCAGGATTGCAACATGAAGTCATGGCAAACAATGGAAAACAACCAAGGAATTCTCTAAGACTATTTGTAAAATTCTTGAAGAGAGAGAGAGAGAGAGAGAGGTATGCAACAGTGTTTGAATACTTGTTTCCCTTCTAGTATTTGACATTATCTTGTTTCACTTCTAGTATTTGGCATTATCTGTAACAATCTTTGAATACTTGTTTCACCTCTAGTCTTTGGCATTATATATTAATCCAGTGGATGTCACATGTGCAAATCTCATCACTAGACCTTGTTACAAATTGTGTGCATGTGTATCATGATAACTTATTTTTGGTATGCATGATATGATTATTGTATGTAGATTCTCTGTGAAGCGACCTTTCTTACTACCATGGGTCTCATGACATGTTTGTCCAATTTTCTCTTTTTAGTTTCTCTAACTTAGAGCTGGAGAGCTAAGCAGGATTGCAACATGAAGTCATGGCAAACAATGGCAAACAACCAAGGAATTCTCAAAGACAATTCTCAAAGAGAGAGAGAGAGAGGGAGAGAGAAAGGTGGGAAGAGACAGATGGAAGATCTCTCTCTCTCTCTCTCTCTCTCTCTCTCTCTCTCTCTCTCTCTCTCCTTTTGTCATTTTGTGTCTAATATAGGGCATACGCCCTTTTATTAACATTGATATTTACTAAGCCTAAGGCTTGGATTTTCCTTGGAGTTCCAACCCAAAGGCCTGGAGGATTCAAACAGGTCTGAGATGTGTTTTCCAGCAAACATAGAAAAAAATAATGTTTTTTCTTGTGTGCTCCCCGTCAGGTTTGCACGTGGTTCAATAGAGATTAAATCAGGCGACATGATATTGTAGATCTATTTGATAGCTATCTAACGATGTAATTTATTTTGAATTCTCATTATGTTTAGCTTTTCATTTTTAATTTCTTGTCTAAGTATGTCCGATTTTTGTCAAAAACCAACGTTTATTCATTTAGGCTTAGATTTTGGCTTGTTCATCAACTTTTGAAAAACATTACATTTTCAAAAACTAGACTTTGTTCTACATACTTAAAAAAAAAATAAGTTTTGATTTTCAATTAGTTTTCAATGATTTCTAGGGGGAGCACACAAAAATTTCACATTTTCAGGATGTGTCCACTTCGGAAGACGGAAAAAATTCACACTTTCAACAAAAAATTAGTAGAAAAATCTGGGATAAACTAGGTGGTATTAGCTAATTTCTCACCGGAGCGTGAATTTTTTTTTTTTAAAGTTAACATTTTAGGGTGAGCACACCAGATGCTATGTTATGTTTTTTCACAAAAAGTAAGACCACTTTTGTGCTCCCCTTTTTTGAGGGCCTTAATCTCCACCATTTCTAAAATAAATTAGTAGTTTAGAAACTATATTCGGAGTAGAACAACTCTTGTTTTCATCGCATTTTAAAATTTTGAGTGTAACTATCCTCAATTTCTCGTTGAAGTTCAGAGTTTTCTGATTTTAGAAAAAAAGTGGCATCTTATACCCCCTTTTGGTCCCTCATATTTGTGCACTTACCCACATATATATGTATATAGATGTATGTATATATGTATATGTATATAACAAACAAAGATCATAATAGGGTCATGTGGTGCTCAAACAGTGAGCTCATAAACAATGCATGATGCCCTAGCTTGCAGCTCGCTAGCCATCAAGACATTTCCTCATGAAATGATCATAAACAGGGAGTACCACATAGTGAATATCAACAACAAAACAAATAAAGAGAGATCAAACACTGCATGCTATCAAAATAGAATGGTAGTGGCAATTCAATGCATCTACAACATCAACAACATGCCAACATTGATCCAATAACCACAAATATATTACAAATGGCAAGCTAGTCACAGTCTCAATGAAATAAACAATGTATATATAAAACAATATATGGTGCACAACAATAACAAGCATGCAATGACAACAATAACATCATGCATATATATGTATATATGTATATGTATATATGCATATATATGTATGTATATATATGTGTATATATGTATATATATGTATATGTATATGTATATAACAAACAAAGCTCATAACATGGTCATATGGTGCTCAAACAGTGATCTCATAAACAATGCATGATGTCCTAGTTTGCAGCTCGTGAGCCATCAAGACATTTCCTCATGAAATGATCATAAACGGGGAGTACCACATAGTGAATATCAACATCAAAACAAATAAAGAGAGATCAAACATTGCATGCTATCAAAATAGAATGACACTGGTGATTCAATGCATCTACAACCTCAACAACATAGCAACATTGATCCAATAACAACAAATACATTACAAATGCCAAGCTAGTCACGGTCTCAATGAAATAAACACTGTATATATAAAACAATATATGGTACACAACAACAACAAGCATGCAATGACAACAATAAAATTACACACACACACACACACACACACACACACACACATATAATAAACAAAGCTCATAATAGGGTCATGTGGTGCTCAAACAGTGAGATCATAAACAATGCATGATGCCCTAGCTTGCAGCCTGCGAGCCATCAAGACATTTCCTCATGAAATGATCATAAACGAGGAGTACCACATAGTGAATATCAACAACAAAACAATTAAAGAGAGATCAAACACTTCACACAATGCCTTCAAGGTAATAGAAATGATGCTCTAGCTCTCAAATCTTGCGGGTCATCAAGCATTCCAAATGCAAAGATGTAAACAATGCCAGTATTAAATAATGAGCTCATAAACAATGCAACACAATATTTGCACCTTAGTAAACACATGTTAACACAATATGTTGTTAACAAAATATGTTAACACCATGTAGGTTAGCCTATTGTGTTAACATGTGTTAGTAATTTTCAAACAAACATAATAGGCTAACATATATGTTGTTAACATATTTGGTTAACTAAGGTGCAAATATTGTGCTGCATAGACACGACCCTCAAAGCTCGCGGGTCATCAAGCATTCCAAATGCAAAGATGTAAACAATGTCAGTATTAAAGCATTCATATTGTGCCATTAAATCAACAAATGCCATGAAAATGAAATTGAGTTAATGAGAAGACAAAGCTTGAATGCCTGCCTCAAGTCATGGCTGCCATATGAAGATCAAATGCTAAGGAACTATGTTATAAAATTTCAAGGCATGAAATTTTATAACTGTACATATATAAAATTTGAAGGCATGAAATTTGTCCTCTAATTTGACCTTGATAATGTCCCCTCCATTGCTTATGCTTGATCATGACTTTTAGAAGTGTATGGTTTGACTATGCACATGCATAATTGTAGACGAGGATCAGTAATAGGGTGTCAGGCATTGCTTAGATCCTTTGGATCTAACCCCATCTTTTCCTTCCTTGCAGGTTGTGGATCATACAGAACCATACTAGATTAGAACACCGGGTCAACACTTCATTACTTCAGGCAATGTCTGGTACCGTCATTATTTATGTTCATCCACTTATGTATGTTTGCATTCATTCATATTCTTCTAAAAATTGGCTATACTCATATTCTTCTTGTGTCTAATTCTTCCAACTATGATCAATTTAATGTTGTAAATCTTGACATAGGGCTCGATATCAACCTGTCGATATGATTACAATGTGGGGGATTCCAAGAAAATATATGTACAGTTATAAAACCTAAAGTTAAATTTACAAAGTAACATATCATTTATAAAACCTATTGTAACATGTCATTTTTTGTTTGACATTTTTTGTCACAACTAAAGAGTTCTCACCACGAGCAAATAGAGTGACCATTTGCTATCAAAACCATATGTGTAGATATAAACATTAAGTACAACATGTCCAAGTTTTTTGCAGATATACACATTAAGGATAATGTCAAATAATACAAGGGAATTCGATCAAAATAGGGAGACAATCGCTAGATTGTTGTCTAACTTTCAAAGAGAAGGCGTTGACAAATGTTATTGTCCATGCAAGAGTTGTAATAGCTTAAAGACAAGAAGAATCAAAATCAAAATAGAAAAGAGACATTGTAGGGAGAATGGTCACATTGAAGGAGGGTCTGATTATCATCCATTGGTAATTGTTGTTTGTTATATTGTTTTCACAATTAATATACATATGAACCATGGAAGGAGGTTTGATTATCACATCAAAGGGGGATTTTATTATCATCATTTTTATATAGGTCGATCTCCCTAGTGTAGTATGTGATATGGACCACCACATCTCAAAGGAACGTGGGGATGTAAATATAGAGGAACATGGAGGTGTGAGTATTGAAGCTGAAGATCATGATCCCATGGAAGATGACGATCATGTACCAAAAAACACATTTGAAAATGATGGTATGAATGCATTGATCGTTGACACATTTGATACTGGTGCTACTAGTGTTGTTGCTAATGATGATGATGATTATGATGAGGATGACATTGACATCATCCATGATATACCTCTACTTGAGAAAGAAAACACGACCCTTTACAAAGGCTCCCAATCTACTCTTCTCTCTTCTTTATTGTTGTTGGTGAATTTGAAGGTTATGAATGGTTTATCCAACATAGCAATGTCACGTATGCTAAGATTTGTCATATACATCATTATAGTCTATAAAAGGTGAAACATGTACCGTTAATATTTTTTATAGTAACAACTTATATTTTTTGTTGTAGATTGATAGGTGAGTTTCTGTTACCACCATCAAATGTTCTCCCTCGCTTGTACCGAGAATTATGTGCCACTATGAAACATATTGGAATCGAGTATCCAGCAATAGATGCTTGTCTCAAAGATCATATTATTTATCATAAAGAACATAAAAATGCAACAGAATGCCCTGAATTCCATACAAATAGATATCGAGATGATAAAATGAAAAAAAGGTGCTTCGCAAGGTTCTTCGTTACATCCTCATTATTCCACGTTTGAAATGAGTATTCAGGTGCAATAGGTTGGCACAATTTATGGATTACCATGCACGTGGTAGGAGTCGAGAGGACATTATTCGAAGGCCTGTGGATGGTTCATCATTTATGGACATAGAGGAAAAGTGGCCACACTTTAAAGAAGAACCTCAAAATCTTAGGCTTTCTCTGGTAGCAAACGGTGTTAATTCGTATGGAGAGATGAGATTTGTTTACTCGATGTGGCCTATTTTTGTTATCAACAATAACCTTCCACCATAGATTTCAATAAAGAGGGAGTACATTATGTTGGCAATGATTGTTTCTGGTATTTTATTATTTTATAGTTATCTACATGTAATTATAAGTCTTGGAGTGAAATGGCCACAATAATTATCTGATGTTCTTGTTAATTCAACAAGGTAAGTACCAAGTGAAAGATATGAATGTATATATTACGCCTCTTATCGATGATTTGTTAGTGTTATGGAATGGTTGCACTATGTATAAAATCTCTAGACCAATTGGATAAAGACAATTTCAATTCCATGCAATGCTTGTGTGGAGAATTCATGATGCTCCAGGGTTGACACATTTTTGTGGTATGTTATGGTGAATTTTAGTTGTACGCGATAATTCTAATTCTAAAAATTAACATATTTAATCCAATTGTATCATTATCTTGTAGGTCTTCAAACTAAGGGGAAATTTTCATATCCAATGTGTGGTCCAAAGATGAAATCTCGTCATTCCAAAAGTTTAAGAAAGCAGGTGTTTGATGAGTATAGGCACTTCCTCCCTAGAAATCATAAGTATCGAAGTGTGAAAAAACATCTTTTCAATGGGAAAGAAGAGACTACATCAAATCCCCAAAGAATGACACGTCACCTATGGCAGTTCGAATATAATAGAATTCAAGGTAATATCGTTCCACCTAATGGTTGATATTTGAAAATTATATATATTTGATTGTGTTTTGTTGGCTAATTATGAAGTTGATGATCTTGAGGGTCGTGAAGGCATCACTAACCAGCTTCCAAAGGGACTAAAATGTTATCCCAGAGAATTTAGCTGGCTGCCCTACTATGAACAACTACAAATTGTGCATTTGTTTGATACTATGCATATTGGAAAGAATGTAACAGAGACACTGTGAAAAATATTGGATGGAAGGTGTGACAAAGAAAAACTTGACAAAATTTGTAGTGACATTCATGATTCCAATCATGCAATGAAAAATATCATTGAATCAAATAGAAATGAAGACCGGATAAATGAAGGTGCTCTTCCTTGGTTATTAATAGAGAAACAAACTAATGCCATAAAAGAAGTCATACAAAAAATTTGATTTCCTCTAGGATTTGCAGCGAATATAAGCAATCTCATATCGAAGAAGAGTGATTTTGGGTCAGGGATGAAAACACATGATTGGCATACCTTCATCAAGGTAAGTCATAGTCTTTTGTATTCATAATATATTTGTGTAACTGCATTCAATTTTTATTGTATGAAATGATCAATTGATAATTATTGCAGTATTTGCTACCCCTATCGCTCCTAGAGAACTTCGACAATAATATCAAACAAGTGATATATGATCTTGGAAAATACATGAGGTAAGAAATGATATTTGTGATGACATGTAATTGATTGAATGTTTGAAGATGTTAAGTTGATGTTCATGCAAGGCATTAAATCAGTTAATGTATTGTATTGTCACTGATGTAAACTTGATATAATCTGTATGATCATTGTAATGCTGCCAAAGACTTCAAAGAACTCATGAATCAAAGCTATGCTATCAGTAATGCATACAAGTCAAGTATTCACTAAGTGATTGTATACACCGATGGAGTGCACCTGACGGTCAGAATAAAAGAACAAAGTCACAGTGTTGCCCGATGAGAAAATGCACAACATTATCGATGAGCAGAGTTACAGTGTTACCCGACGAGAAAAACATAGAGTAACCTGATGGACATAATTTTAGTGTTGCCCGACAGAGAAGACAAGGATGAAGAGCCCAATGAAAAATGAAGTCACACTGATGGAACAGTCAGTTATCACCGATGATTAACTGAAGTGTTGACTGACAGATTAGAGAGTTTAGAAAATGACAAAATGCTTAGCTGTCAAGAAGCTAAAGATAGAGTTAACGGATACTTATCATTGTTTTAATCATCCAGATAAAGATGGAGATAAGTAATTGATTTAAAGTTGCTTTGTCCAGTTGGCAAGAAGATCTCTATAAGATCAGACTGGAGATTTGCTTTAAATCTATTGGCAAAGATTATAGAACATGCCAAGATCAAGAAAGTTGAGAAAAGAGGAAATCATGTCTATAAGAGATAAACTCAATTCATTACGAATTGTGTGTGTGGGGTGAACAAGAGAAGAGGAAAGATGCTAAAGAAAATCTAAAGGAGAAGAAAGTCTTCATTTCAGTCCTGATCAACAAGCTAAAGGAAGAGCTAGATTCTGTAGACACTGACGAATAGTGAGACAAGCATCACAGAGAAGAACAAGTGTGGAGCAAAGGTATATATTTGATTATATTGATCAGTGAAGTAATGGACCTACAATAGATCTGAAATATGAAATTGAGTTGTATGTATGAATAGATCATTAGTGTTTCAGTTTAACCATTGAAGCATATAAGCCTCTTAACCAAGCAGGACTTAAAAGTCTTTTTCAATTGAGATACATTCCAAGGAGTATCAAAAAATTTGATCACAAAAGTAGCATTGGATATGCCCGATACCTATTGACAGGCCAAGTGAGTATTTGATCAAGGATGGTAGCATTAGATGCCAGATACTAGTTGAAAAACTATTTCTAAATCCTCTAACAAGGTCACACCTAACAGTGTGTTTGTAACCTTTAACAAGGTTGGCTCTTAATAGGGCTCACTTCAGAAGAGTGAAAATTTGGGGTACCGGTCCTAGTGGTTTTTCCCTTAATAGGGTTTCCACATTAAAAATCCATGTGTTATGTGTTTATGGTTTATCACTTTACTGTGTTACATTTCACATATGCATTTTTGGATTTATCGGTATACTCTACATATTTACTGTGTTTTAATAAATAGATGATTGCTTATCGGTAATCATACAGAAGAGAGATTAGCAAAGCAATCTGAGTAGTAGAAAATTGATTAAAGTATTTCATGGCATTCATCTTGTAGGATAGAAGATAACTTGAGACATAATTTTTAGTTATAAATATTTAAGGATTAATTTTTGAGGGCACTGATTCACCCCCTCCCCCTCTCAGTTATTACTAACAATTGTTATTAGAGCTTGTGTGCTTAGAAAGGAAGGTTTCAAGACCTAAGCCAAAGATCAAAAGATGAACAGACGAGATGTGCCCAAGTTGAACAAAGATAATTTTACTTCATGGAAAAGTAGAATAAGACTCCACTTATCAGGTATTGGTAATGATGTTACTCAATACTTAGATACTGAATATGTGTTGTCCATAGGAGAACCAACAGTTGAACAAATGAGAGAGAAGCATGAGCACAACAACATGATGATAGAAATTTTTTCCCCACTCTCTGATGCTGAATTTGAAGATGTCAAAACCTGCAAAACTGCAAAGCAAATGTGGGACAAATTGAAGCTTGTACATGGTGGTGACAAGAATGTTTTGAGAGCCAAGGCAGAAAGCTTTAGAGGAAAGTTTGATGATCTCAAAATGAAAGAAGGTGAAAACATCACTCAGTACACCACAAGAATCAAAGAGGTAGTTAATGCTATCCGAGGAGTTGGAGGTGTACTAGAAGAAGATACAGTGGTAAGTAAAATTCTAAGAACCTTACGACCTACTTATGCTATTAGAGTATCTGCCATTCAAGAAATGAGAGCAGTAGAAAATAGCAATGTTACTCTAGACAGTTTCATTGGAAGACTAATTTCATTTGAGATGAATAACTTTGATAATAGTGTCTTACCAAATATAGAGTCTACATTCAAAACTTCTATGAGAATAAGTAAATCAAGTTATAAAAACACTATGAGAAAAGATAGTGATAGTGATAGTGAAAGTGAAGAAGACGATCTTGATAAAATTGAAGCACTTATGGCTAGAAGAATGCAGAGAGGCAAAGGTAAATTATCACTTGTTTGTTTTAATTGCAAAGAGATTGGACACTTTGCTACAAGATGTACTAACATAAGAAAAGATGACAGAAGTAATGACAGATCATTTGAAAAGAAGTTTGACATAGATGATTACAAAAGATACCAACAATTAGAAAGAAGAGATACCCGAGACCATAAGGACATAGGAAAGAAGGCCATTTACTAGAAAAATGCAAAGATGGTGACACTGACACCAAATCTTACTAAGACATCGAGATGGTGTTTGTAGTAGTGAAAGATGATTCAGATGATGATGAAGAAAGGTATGTAGAAACAACTCTCATATCTAAAGTTAGTAAAAATGATGTTTAGATCATAGATAGTGGCTGCACTCACCATATTATCGGTGATAAGCAAAATTTTGAGACTTGAATATTATAAAGGTGGTTCAGTAAGAATGGGTAATGATACACCTTGTCCAGTTGAAGGTAGAGGAACAATAATGTTCAATAACTAGATAAAATGTGAAAATGCTTATTGGGTAAATGGATTGAATTATAATCTATTGAGTGTCTCTCAGTTGAATAATTCAAGTCATAAAGTAGCATTTGAAAATAAGAAGGAAAGGATCTTCAATAAATCAAGAAATCTGATTGGTACCGGTGAACAGACAAAAGGTAACTTATTCTATCTGAATGATACTGACACCACTTGTTTGATTGCTACAAATGAAGACATATGGTTGTGACACAAAACATTGTGTCATGTGAATTTTGACAACATGATAAAGATTAGAAAAAAGAGATGTCAGAGGCTTACTGACGATGACTAAGCCCGACAACATCATGTGTAATAATTGTCAAAAAGGTAAAATGATAAAGTCTAGTTTTAAAAAAAAAACCCATATATCAGATGCAATTCTAGAATTAGTCCATACTGATTTATCTGGACCTATGAGGACAAAGAGTTATTATGGAGATAGATATTTTCCTCTTTTTGTTGATGATTATTCTAGAATGATGACAGTCATGTTTCTAAAAGATAAATTAGAAGCATTTAAGATGTTTAAATGGTATAAGGTAATGGTTGAGAAGCAAAGTGGTAAGGAGTTAAAATACTTAAGATCAAATAGAGGAGGGGAATTTATTTCAGATGAATTCACTAACTTTTGTAATGAGCATGGAATCAAAAGACAGGTCTCTGCACCGAGAACATCATAGTAGAATGGAATTCCTGAAAGAAGGAACATATCCATAGTTGATTGTGCAAGGACATTGATGATAGAGAAAGGCATCACCCAAATCTTCTGGAAGGAAGCCATTAGTACTTCTATTTACACATTGTACAGAGTACAATTGAAGAAAGACACCAAAAAGACACCTTATGAGCTATGGTATGGATACACACCCAATGTAAGTTATTTCAAAAATTTTGGCAGTCAATGTTATATCTTAAAAGATGATAGAAATGGAAAACTTGACTCCAAGAGTGATGAAGGAATATTTCTAGGGTATTCTACCAAGAGCAAGGCTTATAAATGTCTAAATAAAGCCTCTAATAAAATTGTTGAAAGTGCAAATGTAAAGATAGATGAATTTGCAGAGAAGAATGAAAAGGAAATCACTAAAGAACTAGAGGAGTGCAATATATTCACATACAATGAGGAACCTGACACTCTACCCGAATAATAATGTAGAGCTCCCGAGCAACATATCATTGCACCCAAGCATCAGGCTGCAAATACCGATGATTAGAATATTCCTCAAGATGATGCACAAATTGATGGAGAATAGATTGAAGAACAAAATGATGATCAAGCTGATAGACAAAGAGATGAACCTGTACTTGCAAGATATGTCAAGAGGAACCATCCATAGGACCAGATCATAGGAGACAGAAAGGCTGGTATGAGAACTAGAAGCAAGTCTCTAAATACAAGATGTCTTATTTGTGATTATGAGCCCAAATCTGTCAATGCCGCACTAGATAATGATGAATGGATTAGTGCTATGAATGAGGAGATTGAGCAGATAGAGAAAAACAAGACATGGACACTTGTACCAAGACCAGATGACAATAATGTCATTGGTACAAAATGGATATTAAGGAATAAGATAAATGAGAATGGAGAAGTCACCAGAAATAAAGCAAGACTAGTATGCAAGGGGTATGCACAAGAAGAAGGAATTGACTATGGAGAAACCTTTGCACCCGTTTCTAGGCTAGAAGGAGTAAGAATATTACTTTTTTATGATGCATGTAAAGGATTCAAGGTATATCAAATAGATGTCAAGTCTGCATTCCTGAATGGAATACTTGAAGAAGAGGTATACATTGAACACCCAGAAGGGTTTGTTGATCCAGATAAGAGGGACATGGTATGTAAACTTCACAAAGCCCTGTATGGATTGAAACAAGCACCCCGAGCCTGGTATGAAAGACTTCATTCCTATCTTATAAGTATTGGATTTGTAAGGACTAGTGAAAATAGTAATCTTTATTTGAAGGAAGATACTGATGCTAACATTTTTATTGCTGAGATATTTGTTGATGACATCATATTTGGAGGAAATGATATGCTATGCAAATAATTTGCAAATGAGATGAGAAAAGAGTTTGAGATGTCTATGTTTGGAGAGATCAAGTTCTTTCTTGGTCTGCAGATCATGCAACAAGATGAAGGTATTTTTATTACACAATCCAAGTACATCAAACAAGTACTGAAAATATTCAAGATAAAAGAATCCAAACTAGTTGGAACACCGATGACAACTAGATGCAAACTGACAAAAGAGGACAAGTCATCAGAGGTAAATCAGACTTTGTACAGATCAATGATTGGAAAATTCATGTATATTGTACATACTAGACTAGAAATTGCACATATAGTAGGAATAGTTGCCAGATTTTTTGCTAACCCTAGAGAATCACATATGATTTCTGTGAAAAGCGTTCTAAGATATCTGAAGAATGCCGAGGAATATGGCTTATGGTATAGAAGAGAAGGCAAATTTGAACTTAAGGTCTTTATTGACTCTGATTGGGCTGGAAATCTTGATGACCGGAATAACACAACTGGAGGATCATTCTTCATGGGTGACAAACTTGTCATATGGATCAACAAGAAACAAGGATGCATCTCACAATCTACTGCAGAGGCAGAGTGTGTTGTTGCTACTGCAAACTGCTCAAATATTGCATGGATCAAACAGTTACTGGAAGATATGCATATGAAAATTTTAGAACCAGTAATTATCTACTGTGATAATACAAGTGCAATAAACATTTCCAAGAATCCCATCACGCATGCTAAAACAAAGCATATTGCCATCAAGTATCATTATTTGAGAGAACAAGTTCAGGTGAAGGAGGTGATACTTGAGTATGTGCAATCAAAGGAACAATTGGCTAATATCTTCACGAAGCCACCACCCAAGGATGCATTTGAGTACTTGAGAAAGAGACTAGGGGTCAGACCCTTGTCTACTGGTTAGTAAACTGACTAGGCGCTGCATCAACGTACATATTATTAGAATATCATTCATGTTGATGCAAGAAAAGAGATGGACTTCAAAGATAAATCTATACACAGCAAGGTATTTATCTACTCCAAGCAACAGAGTTATTACCGATGGATTGAGGAATTCAAAGAATATATTATGGATAGAAAGGACCCACTTGACATAAGTGTCAAAAGCTTGTTTGACAAGATAAGATATTTGGCATTGATGTCAAAGGGAGAGAGATACCTCATTATCATACTGATAAAGAGAGAGATTATATCCATTATCATCTCAGGGAGAGAAGCAATAAAAAAGGGAGAGAAAATATAAAGGGAGAAAAAACATCAAAAGACAAGAATAGTCAAAGGAAAAGAGTTTGACATAGAAGGAGAACACATCACATCAGAGAAAGAAAGATTCTACATCTATCCAGTGAAGGGATTGAAGACAGAAGGAAAGCTACAGGAATCAAATCAAAGCTATTTGAGCTTACCAAAAGCCAGACATTTGTATGAGTTACATTAGGAAAGCTTGATGAAATTGTATATTTCATATTGTATTAGCAATAGTATAGTATGATAATGTAGTATGTTGCCATTAATGCCAAAGGGAGAGATTTATGACATGTAACTGATTGAATGTTTGAAGATGTTAAGTTGATGTTCATGCACGACATTAAATCAATTAATGTATTATATTTTCATTGATGTCAACTTGATATAATTTGTATGGTCATTTTAATGATGCCAAAGACTTCAAAGAACTCATGAATCAAAGCTATGCTATCAGTAATGCATACAAGTCAAGCATTCACTAAGTGATTGTATACACCGATGGAGTGCACCCGACGGTTAGAATAAAAGAACAAAGTCATAGTGTTGCCCGACGAGAAAATACACAACATTATCACGAGAAGAGTTACAGTGTTTCCCGATGAGCGAAACATAGAGTAACCCGATGGACAGAATTTCAATGTTGCCCAATGGAGAAGACAAGGACGGAGATCCTGATGACAACTGAAGTCACACCGACGCAACAATCAGTTATCACCGATGACTAACTGAAGTGTTGACCGACAGAATAGGGAGTTCAGAAAATGACAAAATGCTTAGTTGTCAAGAAGCTAAAGATAGAGTTAACAGATACTTATCATTGTTTTAATCATCCAGATAAAGTTGGCGATAAGTAATTGATTTAAAGTTGCTTTATCTAGTTGGCAAGAAGATATCTACGAGATCAGATTGGAGATTTTTTTTAAATCTGTTGGCAAAGATTGTAGAATCTACCAAGATCAAGAAAGCTGAGAAAAGAGGAAATCATGTCTATAAGAGATAAACTCAATTCATTACGAATTGTGTGTGTGGGGTGAACAAGAGAAGAGGAAAGATGCTAAAGAAAATTTGAAGGAGAAGAAATTCTTTATTTTAGTCCTGATCAACAAGCTAAAGGAAGAGCTAGATTCTGAAGACACCGATGAACAGTGAGACAAGCATCACAGAGCAGAACAAGTGTGGAGCAAAAGTAAATATTTGATTATATTGATTAGTGAAGTAATGGACCTACAATAGATATGAAAATCTGCAATTGAGTTGTATGTATGAACAGATCATTAGTGTTTCAGTTTAACCATTGAAGCATATAAGCCTCTTAACTGAGTAGGACTTAAAAGTCTTTTTCAATTGAGATACATCCCAAGGAGTATCAAAATGTTTGATCACAAAAGTAGCATTGGATATGCCCGATACCTATTGACAGGCCAAGTGAGTGTTTGATCAAGGATGGTAGTATTAGATACCAGATACTAGTTGACAAACTATTTCTAAATCCTCTAACAAGGTCACACCTAACAGTGTGTTTGTAAATTTTAACAGGGTTGGCTCTTAACAGGGCTCACTTCAGAAGAGTGAAAATTTGGGGTACCAGTCCCAGTGGTTTTTCCTTTAACAGGGTTTCCACGTTAAAAATCCATGTGTTATGTGTTTATGGTTTATCACTTTACTATTTTACATTCCACATATGCATTTCTAGATTTATCAGTTTACTCTACATTTTTATTGTGTTTCTGTAAATAGATGACTGCTTATCGGTAATCATACAGAAGAGAGATTAGCAAAGCAACCCGACAAGTAGAAAATTGATTAAAGTATTTCATGACATTCATCTTGTAGGATAGAAGATAACTTGAGACATAATTTGTGGTTATAAAGATTTAAGGATTAATTTTTGAGGCCACTGATTGACCTCCCCTCTCTCAGTTATTACTAACAATTTATTCAACATATCAAACAAGTAATATATTGTAAAGTCTTGTATTTATATATTTTTGTGTCTTGAATCCCTTGTAGGTGGTTGTCATCTAAAGAAATAAGATATAAAATATTGAAAGAAAAGAATTCCTCATCTAATGTGTGAAATGCAAAAGTGTTTACCTTCAACCTTTTTCAATGCACAAGAATACTACCTCATACACCAAGTTGAGGAGATTGAATTGTGTGGACCTATACAGGCTAGGTCAATGTGGATGGTTGAGAGACACTTGAAATTTTTGAAGGGTTTGGTATGACAAAGAGCACATCCCAAGGGTTCTATCGTTGAGGGATATATGGTATACTAGATGATGGTGTACGTTACTCAATATCTTCTTAATCTTGCAGCAAAGACCCATATAGATTGCATTTGGGATCTCGACTCCATTAAAAAATTCAAAGGGGAGTACTTGGTGGGCAATGGTAGATTTAGAAAACTGAAAGGTAATAAATTTTGAGATGTTATTGTAGTTAATTAATTCTTAATCTTCAAAATAAATGTTGGCTAAAGAGTGGGATGCAATACATTTGTTTATTGCAAACAATCAAGATTGGATGACGATAAGGATCGAACAATGTCAACATTATGGTCATAGATTAAAATGGGAATTTGTGTCTTTATTGGTTATACAAGCTCATCGTAATGGAGATCCCAATGTTACACAAAAGGAAATAGATTTAGCATACGGTTTAAGAGATCACCAAGAACTTATAAATTTGTTAATCAACCATATGTTTTTCAACTCATGATGTAATAATTTATACATGTTTGACATTATCATAGGTGAAACACCACAAGAATATGTTATACAATGGTTATAAATTTCGCATCAAAAATTTGGATGGCACGAAGAGAACTTATGATTCTGGGATAAGTGCAGTCTTCCAGGTGATCAATATTTCATCTAGAAATGACTTACATCCTCGAGAGTCGCAAAATTGATACTATGGTATTTTGGTTGATGTACTTGACTGTGACTTTAATTCCTTCAAATTAGTTCTCTTTATCATGAAATGGTGCATACTATGTCTCAATCAAAATGATCCTGATAGAACTATTATTGAACATGATAGTGGATTTTCAATGATTAATACAAGGTTGTTTGAGCCAGTTGGGGAAGAGCCCTATGTTCTTCCAAGCCAATGTGAGCAGGGATTTTACTTAGAGGTTCCACATAAACCGGGTTGGTCATTTGTTGTTAGACATAATCCAAGAGGAAGACAGATAAAGTATAATGTGATGGAAGAAGAAGATACCAAAGAAGAGGAAGAATTGGATGATGACGAGGATGATGATCATGATCGAGAGTTAGTCGAAGAAGACTATGAAGAAGAAGATGACGATGATGCTGCTACTGATCATGATGATGACGATGACGATGATGATGATGATGTTGATGATGTTGATGATGAAGATGATGATGATAGTCATGGTGATGATGTCGTCGACGACGATGATCTTGATGATGAGATGGATGAAGAAGAATATCAATGACATGAATGAAATGTATAATTATGTCAGATAGTTGACATGTTTTAACGATTGTTTTGGGTTAAAATCTGCACTTTTTCCACTAATATGCTTAGGTTTTCATATTAATGGCATTTTTAGTTTAGCATGAATATCTAACTACTCTTATTCACCTTGTTTTATATGTCCTACTTATATCTTTGATCTTTTATTAAGAGAAATTTCATTCTAAAAGAGTGTATTTAATCTCTAAATACTATCTTATGGGATTTGCTTCTGATAATTTTCTATTTCCTTGCATATCAATGATGTTAAATTGCAGGGGATTCTCTTTGTTCCCTGCAATGGAGTGAGCTAACTCTGAAAGTATAAATAGATAATTTTAACAATGTATATGTCCTTCACAAGATGTAATAAAAACTATGGAGTGAACTATGTTTGTCTGATTATATAACTATTATCTTTTGTCACGTATCCCACACAGTCTCATGGATTGTCAGGTATAAGTCAATACACACCAT
>MU224032.1:87683-99132 GCA_018584345.1 Thuja plicata
TGACAATGTTGCCTTAATGAAAATGCTCTTTTAACATGTACGCTCTAGTTCAATAAAAAATAAACAATATGACAATGAACACAAAACATTCTTTTTACTACTTCATGATTTGAAACGAATTTATAATTACTATTGTTTGGGCTTATAGTCAATTATAGGGTCTAGCCATCAATGACCACAAATTATGCACCAATTAATAGTGAAATGTAGAGACATAAACTTTAACAATATAATCTTCTATATTTTCTCCTCCTAAATATTAGATTCTTGTTTTGGGAACTCTTATTGTTCAATCTTAAGTTCCTTTATGTACAGGGTTTCAGGGCCCCTTCAAAACCTGTTGTTACCATTAATCGAAAACTATAAATAAATACTAAATAATTAAACCATTTTTGTCTAAACATTTAAACAAAATATATTGTTAAAACATAAAAATACTTTTTAAAAAAATTACACTTCTCTTTTCACCTTTCTTAATTCCAAAATCAAAACTAAAAACACTCACTATCCACTTCCAAAAAAAATTAAAAAAAAATGTGCACTTAGCTTACACCTATATCTACACCCTTCCCTATAATTACACTACTTTTGTTACCTCTATTTAACTCTGAACTTGAATCTCATTCTTGGTATTAATCTGAATAATTCGGTCCGAGAAAATTATTATTATTATTATTATTATTTTCTAATTTTTAATTTTTTTTAATATATATTTATTTTAATCTATTTATTTATTTTTAAGATTAATAATTCAAAAATTAAAATTTGAACTCATCAAAAAAAAATTTAAAATTTGTAAAAAAATAATTTTT
This sequence comes from Thuja plicata, assembly GCA_018584345.1. Lineage (NCBI taxonomy): Eukaryota > Viridiplantae > Streptophyta > Pinopsida > Cupressales > Cupressaceae > Thuja > Thuja plicata. Next base: position 88,496 of record MU224032.1, read on the forward strand.
TTTTAAAGTTAATAATACATATTTTAATTTAAAAATATATAAGTTAAAAATACATATATATTTTAATTAAACATCAACAACAAAAATGATAATTCAAAAATTAAAATTTGTAAGAATTTTTTTTTTATATATAATTATAATTTTTTAACAAGTTAAAATACATATTATTTAAATTAATTAAAAAAATGAAAAATAATCTTTATTCTAATTCCACATTATTAAATCCAAACTCAAAATAGATTAATTCTAGGGACCAAGCTAATTCTACTATCTAACATAAATTCGTAACCAGTTCAAACTCCTTTTTCTGTGACCTTCAACCATGAGTTCACTTACTACAATTTGACACCTCCCCAGGGAAAGAAACATTTTGAAAACAATATGTTACATACATGGAAAAAACAGATCTCCTGTAAACTAACACCAATTCTGCACACAGACGGGATATTGGATACTAAAATTTCCAAGATCCAACTACCCATTAACGTATGGAAATGTACAGATATCAACTGAGGAACATTTTGTGAGTAAAGTCAATAGATATTGCAGGCAGCTGCAGGATAGCTCCACTGAATGCTACCAATGCTCACATAATCAGCAGACCAGGTTTGGTGCTGCATATAATCATCCCAAACGTAAGTTTCTCGCATGTATGAAGCAGACCTCAGTACACAAAAGTAAAGCCTGCAAACAAAACTAGAAAGCTGGCAAAGAAGGGTATGTTTCTTGTGCAGGAAGGAATATATGCAACTGCACAACCCACCAAATCAAACACACACATCTTAAATGCTCTGCTCAAGTTGATTCCCCTGTTTTTCACCTTAGACAGATGAATGCCAAGAAAACATTCCTTAAATCAAAGGACCCAAGGACCCAACTATGATAGGAGAAAGAAAGAACTTGAAATTCCATCTGCATTTAAGGGTATGTATCTTGTGCAGGAAGAAATATATGCAACTGCACAACCCACCAAATTAAACACACATCACATCCTTATTGCTCTGCTCAAGTCGAATTACCTCTGTTTCAATTCAGACAGATGAATAACTACACAAATTTCCTTAAAACAAAAGACCCACTTGTGATATAAAAGAACTTACAATCTCACCTGCCTTTCAATGAAGATGATTCTCAGACGTCATGATGATGATTTCTACTATAGAATTTCTTTAATGATTCTCGGACATCATAATGATGATTTCTACTATAGAGAAGAATAGCCTGCAAATTTCTTACTAAAGCACAGTTTTCTGAATTTGTACAGGAACCTGTATTTCAATTCCTTTTCTTTTATAAGTTAATAAAGCAGTTAATCAACTAGCTATCACGTACCTTTGTAGGACATAATAATACGATCCACAAGTCAACAAAACCAGCCACTCCCATGAATTTCGGCCTCTTACCTCACTTAGAAACTTCCTTGATTGGAGAACTGGAATAACTATTGGTTTTAAAAGTAAAAGATGGATATGGTAGCTATTTGGTTTCGATGTTTACAATCTACATTAAATAAAATCGATTTATGTAGAAGGTTATACTGATTTATTTCGTATATGACTGACCATTCTTTATTTCTATGACAGAATTTTACTTGCTACGTACCTTGTCCGGTGACCATTTCTTTGCATTGTAGGTCTATCTTTAATATTTAATTATGGGTTTCATTTATTATTTGTAGGACTATTTTTAAAATTTGTTTGTCAGTGAATATGGAAATTTTTAATCTGATTTAAATCAAGTGAAGTCATAAAGGACCTCATATTTGATATGAATGTACAACATTAATATAAATAGTTCAAATTTGGGTATGAATACACAGTATTAATATGAATAGTTCAAATCTGTGAGCACAGTAGTTTAACAGGGGCATAAAGTCCATGAGCACACATGCCTAATGAGGGTTTGGAGCACTAAGCCGTTGGCATGAATGTCAACATCAATATTAAGTTTCAAACCTGTGAGTACAATGGACCAACAGGGGACAATGCCACAATCATAATGACTCAACATAAATTTGAACTTTGGTAGTAGTAACAAGAATGCCATGATTAAACCATCATGCTATGTTATGAATGACATATTTATCTCTAACATCTTAATACATAATTAAATTTGAAATAATTTAATGAAGATATTTACTATTTATAATGTACATTACTTTTTTAAATTTGCATAAGAGAGTCCAAAGGCTTTGAATAATGTTCTGTATTATATAAACAGGGTAAAGGACCTTCAACTTTTACAAAACAGAAGAAAAGTTCAACAAAGATCTAAATATTAACTGAAAAAAGGATGGCCACTAGGTCGGATAGATCTACAAAGAAACAGAGAACAACACAACAACAGAAAAAAAAAAAACAATAATAGAGAACTAGTATAGAATACTCCAGCCCTTAATTAAAATACTTAGAATCATCCCAATTAATTGCTCCCATAGATAGGTTCTTCTTTGTAGTTCTCCCCACCTCATTCTCATTTCCTTTTTTAATTCCTCTTATTCAGCTTGGATTGGACTGTGAGTACCCCCAACAATTGCTTTCCTCATTATCCCATAATTTCAACTAGTTGATTCAAATTTCATACAACTCTCCATTTTTATCAGTCTATGCTAGTAGAGTTTCAGAGTGTCATACACGTTATCCCACTTTTCCTTACAGCATGGGCAATCAGTAGAATCTTTCTGAATTTTTTCCAAATTTTCCACCCTCACCTGTAGCTCCTCAATCTCTGCATAATAAGTATGCAAGAAGGGGTCATCTTTAGAAGCAACATTATTATCTTTAATCTCTTATTACCCCTTGATAAACATTATGTCACATACATGGGGAAAACAGATCTCCTGTAAACACACACCAAAGTCTGCACACAGACAGGGGAATGTTGGATACGAAATTTCCAAGACCCAACTGCCCATTAATGTATAAAAATGCACAGATATCAACTGAGGAAGACTTTGTGAATAGAGTCAATGTATTTAGAAGGCAGCTACAGGATGGTTCCAGAGGATCCTACCAATGTTCACATAACCAGCAGAACAGGTTTGGTGGTGCATATAATCCTCCCATATGTAAGTCTCACTCATCTCTGAAACAGTCCTCAGAACACAGGAGTAAAGCCTGCGAACAAACAGAGAAAGGCGGCTGAGCATTAAAGATATGTTTCTTGTGCAGGAAGGAATCTATGCAACTGCACACCCCACCAAATCAAACACACAGGACATCCTTATTGCTATGCTCAAGTCGAAACACCTCTGTTTCAATTCAGACAGACGAATAACTGCACAAATTTCCTTGATGAAAAAACCCAATTGTGATATGGATAGAGAAAGAACTTACAATCTCAACTGCTTTTCCATGAAGATGATTCTCAGACATCATAATGATGATTTCTAATATAGAGAATGAGCCACAAGCTTTTTATGAATGCATTGATTCCTGAATTTGTAGATATTCACTATTTCAATCCTTTTAAAACACAAACGGTATCCTTATTTGCTCTGCTCAAGTCAAATCACCTCTGTTTCAATTCAGACAGATGAACAACAACACAAATTTCCTTAACTCAGAAAACCCGATTGTGATATGGGAAGAGAAAGCATTTACAATCTCACCTTTCAATGAAGATGATTCTAAGACATCATAATCATGATTTCTAATATGGAGAATGTCCCAAAAAAATTTAATCAATGCATTGATTTCTGAATTTGTAGAGGAATCTGTATTTCAATCCTTTCCTTTTACAAGTTAGTAAAATAATTGATAACTAAAATATCACACACCTGTGCAGGTCACAATAATAGATCCACATGTCAGCAAAACCAGCTAGTCCACAGCTAGCGATTTCCATGAATTGAAAAATGCATTGCCTATTGCTCTGCTTTTAGAAGTAGAGCAAAATAAGGATAGGGTAACCAAAATGAAACGGATTGATTAACCATTCTTTCCATTTTTATGACATTGAACTGAACTTGCCAAGTTATTATTTCTTTGCATCATAGGTCAATATCTTACATTTTTGTGCATAATTGAATTTAAAATTTCAGAAATTTTAATGAGAATATATATAGTAGAAAATTTGAATTCAGCGCATTATTTAGATATCTATAATATGAACTTTGTCATTAAACTAAGTGTCCTTCAGCAATATATTTGTTTGGTATCATCCTTAATAATAATTTTTTAATTTTTATTTCTTTAACAATAAAATTTTATGTGTTTCATACTCTAGATAGTAACCATTCCCTATTCTTTTATTCACTTCCTTCCCATCTTGCAATCACTCCCTCCTCTTCTTCCTTTACCAAAAGAATTTGTATACATATTCCTAATGTGGAAATTTTTGGACTTTCTAATAAAGATATTTAACAAAGAACTTTTACTTGCTCTATACCCGTTTAGTGACTATTTTAGCTTTCTCCAACCCCTAGTTGCCCCCCTATCCTTCTTGCTCTCTCAACATTTGAATACACACTTCTATTATCAATTGTGTGTGTAGATTCTAAATTTTGCAGACACCTAATGAAGATATGTGAAGTCAACCATCCAATTAATTATTTTTTATGCATATTTATGGTGAAATAAAACATATTATATTAATTAAGCTAGCTACGAAATAGGGAGTTGATAAATTAATTAGAAACATTGAGGCTTTAAATTAATAACATTGTGATTTGAGATAGACATCATGAATGAAAGTGAGGAACCAAGTCTTACAATTAAACACAATATTTTCATCAAGACTATTGTGATGGCATGATAGAGAACAAATATTTGATATCTTGAACTGACTAAATGATCAAATGTCTTTAATCGATAAAAGTTAAGCTTTTGAGGGCCTATGTCTTATTTGTGTTGATTAAGTGTGATTTTGGCATGGGTGGTGCAAGATTATCTAATGTAGAATCTATCGTTTAGTATCTATAGAGAATGTTTTCTTGAATGTTTTCCTTAATGATAATAGACTTGTAGGTTGATTTAATGAGATTAATAATAAATAAATAATTATTTTTGTCTTGAGTAAATTCTACCTTATGCAAACTGAGAGGTCGATTGATTCTATGAGGTGTCTGATCAACTGAAGATTCTCTCTAATATGATTAACAATCCTATGTGATAATGAAAATGAAAATTAAATAGGATGATTCCCTTAAATACATTTCTTATCTATGCAAAACTCAAGGTCTATTTGGACTCGAGGACACTTTGTAAGTGTCAATTTCATGTGCAAGCTTAATGGTGTTATATATATTTGGTTTATGTTGCATTGCCAAATTTGTATGAGCATAGTATGCTAGCTAATTTCAAAATAACTTATGTCATTATTTTTTATGGAAATCTTGAGACCAATTAATGTTTATTGGAACATGATTTATGAAACCATGATATGATGAATGTTTATTTTGTATTGTATCAAGATGAATATGTTTTGTAATTGTATTCATGATGTTTATTGACATAGTCACATTTGAAGGATCTAATGACCATTCAATAATGTTGCCAAGTCATGCAAATACTATTTTAAAATGTATAATATAATTTAATCAACACAAAAATATGATAATGAACCAAAACTAATATTGTATTACTAAACAATATGAAAGCATTTAATGATTACTACCACTAATAAGTGTGAGATATTTCCACATCAAGTCAAATTATGATATGCTACCAGATTCAACTTTGTAGCTTTCGAATCAAACTCATTGATTCATGTTTCATGAGTAGTGGTTCACAAGAACTCATCTCTCATGAGAACAAATGGTACACTTAGTACTCATTGTTTCTAGGTGATCCTCAAGAGGTGAAACATTGGGCTCTCCTTGGAGGTATTAATTCAAAAGCTTATTTTTTTTGGCACATTCTATACCATCTTCAAGAGTTTCTTCCAAACTATACTTGTAAGAGAAGCCCATATCCAATAATTTTTTGGAAGAATATGGTACATATTTGTTATTTGAGTCCTCTTCATGAAACCTAAAATAAACATGAAAGAAACATGTTATTGATGATGGATCATGGAGTGTGATCTGAAACATTGATGGAAAAAATGCTACACAGTCAAAATCTAGAAGCCATAACTACCAATTATGATGGACTGTGAAAATTTCATGCATCTTAATGTTATTGATGTGCATCTACTCTAGACTAATAAATTAATTAAGAATTATTTACATACTTGAATGAAGTCTTCAATTTCTTTGCAAGGAAATCTTGAAGAGACTTTATAGTTGTAGAATCAACGGAACAAAAATGGCGGCCTTGTGCACTAGGATGTTCCATCAAAAATATATGAGCATTGGATACATCCTCTATATGAACTATTCCTATAGAGCCGAATAGAAATTGGATATACTTTAATATTCCATAGAATATATCATTTTCTGCCCAAAAACTAATAATATTAGAAAGATAAAAGAGTCAGAAGTGTTTTGTAAAAATATATATTTATGTACACCTCCAATTTAGAGAGATAATACTTGAAAATAATATTATGTATACCTCCAATTAGGCCAGATATCACTTGGAAAGATGTTAACTCATGTGTGTTTGTAAACCAAGGTCCAACGACAAAAGTCGGTTGCACTGTTATGACCTCAAGATTATATTTGGCACTATAATTAAGGGCTTCCTGTTCTGCTAATGTCTTTGCAGTCATATACCAAGCCGAAATATGTGCTTGAGATTTAAGGAAATTCAGAGGGTTCCAACATGATTCATCAATGCATGAATGAGCTAATTCCCCCTTATCATTCAATGGACAAAGAGCCGTGGCAGATGAAGTGAAAACCACTCTCCTAACAGATTTAGCTCTTGTGCATGCATTCAGCACATTAAGTAGACCATTTACAGCAGGAACAATGTAACCTTCCTGCATCTCGTCAGTTTTATACAACAATTTATATTTATGACAGAATATAAAACTATTCAATTTAAACACCGAAGTGTCCAATATTGAATTCAAATATATTTGTGACAGTATAAAAAACTATTCAATTTAAACACCAAAGTGTTCAATATTCAAATAATTAACAGTAATTTTCAATTTTATTTATGAGTAAAAATAGATCTATAACAGTTTAATTGTCAGGAATAATTTTACAGATTATCTGCATATGAAAATGATAAATTATTATCATTTACACAAACTAAAATAATTACTCTAATTTTATCCAACAAAATTTTAATATAAAAATCATCTAAGTTTGTCATATTTTGCAGAAATTGCCTGTGATTTTAAAATACATTACTTACAGGCGAGGATCGAACGCTCATAGGACCGGCTACATGAAAAACTCCTTCACAACCCTCCACTGCAGAATCAAAACTTCCCTCTTTCAGCAGATCAGCTTGGAAGAGCTTAAGCCTCTCCTGTGCACCTGCCAGATCTAACAAAGGCCGACATTTTCTCTCGTCTCCTGCAATTTATTGGTAAAAATCCATCTAAATTTTTAAAAATAAGTCTTAATTAAACCTTAAACATAAATTTTCTCAAAATAGAATCTGTAAGACACGTTACTTACTGGTAAGGACATAAATTTTCTCAAAATAGAATCTGTAAAACACGTTTCTTATGGTAAGGGTTTAAGATCTGACAGATCTGAAAAAGGCAGAGGCTTTAGGGTAAGAATTTAAAGTACCTGGATCTCTGAGAGTGGCGTTCACTGTGTAACCCCTTTCCAGAAGATTCTTCACCAGCCATGATCCGATGTATCCCGCTGCTCCAGTCACACACACTCGTTTTACAGTCTGCTTACCCTCATCCGCCATACTTTTTATCAATAATATTGTAGGTATAATATAATTTCTAATTGGGCTTGTTTTGAAATTTGTGCTCTTATTGTAACATTTTATGTATATACAAAATGTTATTATTAAATTCTTTTTGTATGGCTATCATCTGATTAAAGTTTTGTCACTTTCTTATGTCTTATACAAGTCTCCTATTGTTCACTATATATCACAAAAATAAATGAGATTATAAGAATCATATTTAAAAGAACAAACAAAAATGACTGCACTTGATTTGAGACATATAAAGTTATATAAAAATTATGATCACAATTTCATTCATAAATTTAATTTAAAATTATAGTACATTAATAATGTAAAAATGTAATTGTTGAATAATATAGTCTTAAATTTCATAAAATGTGATAAAAATTTTAAATATAAAAATAACATAATAAATCGAAAAGTAAAAAATATATTAAACTTGTATAAACTTTTTTGTTTCTTAATAAAATTTAAATTTTTTTAATTATTTATAAAGATAATATGAAGAAACATTAATTAAAAGGTGTTTAAATACATTTATTAAAATAAATGATTATTTTTATATAAATCAACAAGCTTTATTCAATTATTTGAATTAAAAAAAGATATTGAATGATTTACAAATAAAAAATTAAATAATATTTATTTATGATTTGTTGGAAATGTGGATTGAATATAGTGGAATTTTTTTGTGGTATTATCTACCATCTATTTTCAATCTCCATAGATTTTTGTATGCAATGTCAAAATCTGCATCAATGGGAAAAGACCTCTAACAAAAATGTCAAACTATGCATTGAAGAGACAAGGACAATTTATTAATGCGAAAAATAAACAAAACTTTATGTCATGTCACAAGCAATGGTTGTAGGAAAATTATTATTTTTCTAATTAAAAATCATTTTTTGCACTGACTGTTTAGAGTAGAAGCCAATAGGAAATGAGAAAACAAAGAGTTTCTCAAATTATTAAACAAATTAAAAACTATCAACTATAGACTTTTTTTTCAAATTTTTAAATTCAATGTTGCTATTGGCTAAACTAATAGCCAAAAAGAATATGCATGAATGCATAAGTATTCCTGCCTTGGCGGGAACTAATAATAGAGCATTAAAAAGTACAATTTAAGAGCATTTTTGAACAATTTAAGTATAATAATATTTAAGAACATTTCGATACATATAATGTCACTATTTGATTCTAATATAACAATCTTTAATTTTTAATTTGTCTAATTGTGAATTTCAATATTATTGTTTTTGTAAGAATTTGCCTAAGGCAAAGAATGAAGATGTCAAGATCTAGAAGTTCAATTGACAACACAAGAGAGATAGGCAAAATGATATGATCAAATGCTTGATTAAATAATGATCAAATAATGAAATACAAAATCAAATTAAGTACACTGTAGATGTGCCTGAATATATAGGCAATGCATGATAACTAGGAGTGATGCAAATGATAACCTATCAACTAAACAAGGTGTAATCACATGCCCACCAAAGGTGGACCATCCTTGATTGTACAATGAAGTATGTGCAAACATGTGCAACAATGGGAGGATGATAATGTGATAAGAGCACTAAAGGTGGATGTCACACATAAAGTGGAATGAGATAACTATTGCCACCTAAAGTGGAATTTCTCCTACACCATGTGCTAAAATAAAATGTAAACTCCTAGGTGTCTCATATGAAAACTACTTTGCAATGCATTATCCTGAGTAAACTTAAGTAAAGTGTAATTATGAATATTTAATTACACCAACACCCCCCTTAAGTGTAACTAAGGGGAATGCATTTAAGCTCACAATGTTAGATGACAATGCATGATGGGTCCTGGCTACTAGGCCATGTTAGGTACCCATATACAATGCAATGCAATCTCTCATAAAGCAGAGAAAGAGGGAAAACCTCGTGGGAAAAACCCTCCCCTAAAAAGAGAGATGAATACATAAAAGAACTCTCAAAGAAGTATGAGAAGGAAAAACCCCATGTGAGGAAAAAGTCCGCCCCATAAGAGAGAAGAAGTGGAAGATTAATCAAATAGCCCCCCCCCCCCCTCAATGTAGAATGTACACCAATGGTAGATGCTCTAAACTCGATGTAGAAACTACTCCATGAGTGTTGAACAACGCTCCTCCCCTTAGGAAGAAACAAAACCAAAAGTATATATATGAAGCCTCCCCAATCTGTAGGAAGAATCCTCAAAATGTATGGAATCTCTGAAACTTGCTCAAGTGTCCCCATGTCAATGTTGAAAGGTGCCTCCTCCAAATCATGGGTACTATGTCACTCTAATGAAAAAGATAAGTCACGATAAACTAAGGATGAATGTAGAACAAGTGTCAAAGACTCAAGTATCTCCGTTGAAGATAAAGTGACCTCCTCCAACTGTTGTATCAAAGTATCCACAATCATATCAACCTCAAAAGAATGATCAAGTGGAGAATGAAGATGAGGGTCAACATGTTCCCTTGCAATAACTGAAGAAGGGTCATCCTTATCAAAGAGAAGATGAGTGTAGTCAATAATGTCTCTCAAATCCACAATGTAGGACTCCACAAAAAAACCTACAATGTTTGTCAAGAAGTCATCCAAAGGAACAATAACTGGAAGACAAGGAATATCCTACTGCACTGAATCACCTGAATCCATGGTTGTATAAATGCAAGCATCATTAGGAGGAACAGTAGAAGTAGTCTCAATAGGAGGAAAAGGAATGAAAGGCTCAAGAACTTTGATGCAAAGTGGGCAACTGGAAGCCTCAAAGTGACCAAAATAGGGCAATGATCCCTAGATCACCAATCTTTCAAAGCCAAAATGCTTAACACTTATCACAAGTGTGGAAAAAGGACTTGGTTAA
>MU224032.1:99182-119768 GCA_018584345.1 Thuja plicata
AATCTTTCAAAGCCAAAATGCTTAACACTTATCACAAGTGTGGAAAAAGGACTTGGTTAAGGTTCTCACAACCCCAAAACCCCAAGGGTAACCTAATCACTAGGTTTCACCAATCCCTCAACACCAATTGCCTAGGTTGGTCTCTCAAGCAAATGACCCTAATTTACAATGATAACCCCAAAATGACATATAGGACCAGGGGTGACCTAATCTTGTAGGTATGGTCTATTTAGGTCCCTAACATTTAGTTCCAATGGTTCTTTCACTCAAATGCAATCCATATACCATGGCTACTTCACAAACCCAAGACTATGCTTGTAGCCTTTTTCAGAAGGAAATTTGATCTCAAATGAGATTCTTCCACATAACCCTATGAACTGGTTGGGGATTTAGACACCCATTATTTCCTAGGACCTTGGACTCAAGCCCTAGAACTTGGAATTGAAAAGAAGATAGATTGACACACCAAATTGCTTCACCGATTAGCCCTAATTAGGCCTCCATTTATACTACAAGTGTCCTTTAGATGCATCAAATGCCCAAAATGATGATTGGGTCATGTGAGGGTGTTCAAAAATGAGTCTTCCTCTAACTTAGAGGTTTTGGCCAATCCCCAAACAAAAGTTATGACTGTTGTCCTAATTCTGGATAGGTGCATACATAAGGATATACACCTAGGGCATCACTTTATTTCCATTTCCCTGCAACTTGAAGAGCCTATCTTGCATAATCTTAAAGAGAAACCTAAAAACAAGCTTTCCACCAAGGGTCATTAAATTACCATGGTGGAAAGTTAAGATACACTTAATTTCCTAAGAAACCCTGAATTAGGGCCTATAATCCAGGCAGTGAGTTTGAAAATTGAATAACTTATACACCAAGATCAATCATCAAATGAGACCAAAACCAAATGGAAGTAGATTCATACCCCTAACTTCTATTTTTAGACGCACATGCCCCTCTTTCTGTACCCGACCGTACACAGTGACTATTTCCTTCAGAATGCAAGAAAATTGTTACTTTTATTGATTTTCAAATATCAAAGTACATCATCATCCTACCACCTGCCTTAAGGGATATTGTAGGCACTCCCAATGGTTACATGACAAGTTTGAACTGAATTGATCATTTGGGAGTTGGTTTTTGAAAAGTTGTTAAGTTTGCTCAAAAGTTGCTTGACAACTTTTGAGCAACTTTTACATTTTTTGCAATTTTGCAAATCTAGTGACCAAATTTGATCAAGATGTTATTTAGGTGATCCCTAGTGGATCCAAACACTAAAAGCTCAAAAAAAACCTATTTCTATGGTTTGGGATCATTAATGACTCATAGTGACCTAAGGGCTCATAATGTGCCAATCTTGGTACTATGGCCTTACATGGTGATCCTGTGTCTAACCCTATGTCTAAATATCACTAAAGGCCTCTTAGGAACTTGAAGGAACCCCTAGGGGAAATAGAAACATTTGGTTCAGTTTGGGTGCTCCTGCCACATACTCCCCATGAGATTTGAACTCAAGTTCCCACTTGGGGATAGTTGGTCAACAGTGGTTCCATGTTGTTGGATCTGGTCCTCTATCATCTAGGTAGCATATATTGAAGGGAGTCCTTTCCATTTTACTAAGTACTACATGTACTTGTTCTTCCTTGTCTTCTTCAAGACTTTGGTTTCCAAAATGGTGTCTAGTTCCAGTTGCTTGCTTGGTGGGAGATCTGTTACATAGTCTCCAGCATCATTAACTTGTGATCCCTGCACATTGACAATGTTTGCAACACACTTGTAAGGGGTGAGGTCTGCAATATTAAAAATGGGAGAAATTAGTAAAGTTGGAGGCAAGGAGATCTCATAAGAATTTTCACCCATCTTGGTGAGGATAGTGCAAGGACCAATCTTCTTTATGTGCAACTTAGAATATCTGCCTTTAGGGAGTCTCTCCTTCCTTAGGTATGCCCATACCTTATCTCCAACTTTGAAGTGAACTTCTCTTTTCCTCTTATCTGCTTGTGCTTTGCACTTCATAGTTGGTTGTTGTAGTGATTCTTTTACCTTTGTCTGCACTTTAGAGATTATTTTGGCTAACTCCTCTCCTTGTGCAAACACTCTGAAATTAGATGGTAACTCTACTAAATCCAATAGACCTTGAGGATGAAGTCCATATACTATTTGAAATGGTGTCTTTCCAGTGGACCTATTCATGGAGTCATTGAATGCAAATTCTACCTGAGGTAGGATTATGTCCCAACTTTGTGTATAATGTTTGGTTAAGCATATCAAGAGATTACCAAGTGATTTTTTTACCACCTCCATTTTACCATCTGTTTGTGGGTGGTATGCTGAACTATAAGTCAGATTTGTGCCCAACTTCTTGAAGAGTGTCCTCCAAAAGTGACCCTGAAATTTGACATCTCTATCAGACTCTATTGTTTGTGGTAGTCCATGTATCCTAACCACTTCTTTAAAGAATAGGTGTGCTATATGAGAGGAATCATTTATGCTCTTGCAAGGGACAAAGTGCACCATTTTATGAAATTTGTCCACGATTACAAAAACACTATCATAACCCTGCTTTGTCCTTGGTAAACCCATAACAAAATCCATAGAAATTTATTCCCATGTCCTAGAGGGAATTGTTAGGGGTTGATACAATCCTTGGTTAGTGGATACACCCTTTGCTTTATGGTAAATAGTACAAGACTCAACAAATTTTTTGATTTCATTCCCCATCTTTGGCCAAAAATAACTTCTTTTTACTAATCCAGCGTTCTTATCTATGCCAAAATGTCCTCCTAAGCCACCACAATGTTTTTCCTTGATAATGTTTGTTCTCATGGAACATTTAGGGATGCACAATTGGGCTCCTTTAAACAATAATCCATTATGAATCAAAAAATTAGAAAATTCAGTATGGTATTTGCCAACCATTTTAGTGCATACCTCAAAAGCTTCTCCAAATTTTGTATCATCAGCATATAGGTGTTTTAGGGAGTCAATCCCTACACTCCATTGTTGCACTTCCTTAACTAATCCAACCCTTCTACTTAGGGCATCAGCCACTTTGTTGGCCACTCCTTTTTTGTGTTTTATGTTGAAGGTATATGCTTGCAATTGCTCCATCCACTTAATGTGTTTGACTCCAAGCTTCTCCTGACTGTTTAGAAAAATTAAAGCATGGTTATCAGTATAAACATTGAATTCTTTAGGGAGTAAATAGTGTCTCCACTTTTTCAAGGCTTGCACCATTGCATAAAGCTCTAAATCATAAGTAGAATACCTCTTCTTGGCATCATTCAATTTTTCTGAGAAAAATTCTATAGCCTTACCTTCTTGGCTCAAGACTACCCCTATGGCCAAGTTGCTTGCATCATTTTCAACAGTGAATACCTTGCTGAAATCAGGGAGTACCAAGATTGGGTATAGTGCCACTCTATTCTTGAGATATTGGAAAGCATCTACTGCCTCCTTAGTCCACTCAAATCTAGTCTTCTTTCCACCTTTTATTGTGTCCAACATAGGAGCACACACATGGCTAAAATTCTTGATGAATTTTCTATAAAAAGTTGCTAAACCATGAAAGCTTCTAACATCACCTTATTTCTTTGGTGGAGGCCAATTGACTATTGCTGCAACCTTCTCTAGATCCATTTTGAGGGTGCCTTGGGAGATGACAAAACCTAGGAAGATGAGTTCCTTCTTCATAAACATGGATTTTTCCAAGTTAATCACTAACTTGTGTTGATGGAGTCTTCTTAGAACCTGTTCAACCTGATCAAGGTGTTCCTCTTTTCTATGACTATAAATGAGAATGTCATCCAAATATATGACCACAAATTCTCCAATAAAATCAATAAATACCTCATTCATTAATCTCATGAATGTACTAGGTGCATTACTAAACCCAAAAGGCAGAACAAGCCATTCAAACAAACCTTCAGTTGTTTTAAATGTTGTCTTCCATTCATCTCTGGGCTTAATCCTGATTTGATGGTATCCTAATTTTAAATCAATCTTGGTGAAGTAACAAGCAGTGGCTATTTGGTCTAGAAGATATTCCATTCTTGGCATTGGAAATCTATATCTTATTGTTATCTTGTTTAATGCTCTGCTATCAGTACACAATCTCCATTTGCCATCCTTTTGGGGGGCTAAAACTAAATGGACAACACATGGACTAAGACTCTTTTGGATGAGTCCCTTCTCTAGAAGTTCATTCACTTTCCTTGCTATCTCAACATGATACATTGGAGTCATTTTGTATGGGGCTTTGTTGGGCAAAGAGGAGCCAGGTATCAAGTCAATTTGGTGACTGATATCTCTTAAGGGAGGGAGGGTTGTGGGCAGGTCACTAATAGTGACAACACTGTACTTTGTCAGTAACTTCTGAACTTCTTCTGGTATAGGATCATCCTTATCAGATCTTACATTATCCTTAGGCTTGGATATTAAGACATATGTTTCAGTTTCAGATTCTTTCAAAACTTTTAACATTTCTTTCTCCCCCATGGCTATGACAGTTGGTTCTTTCTCAGTCTTGTTATCAAGCAGGGGATTCATAGTGAATTTTTTCCCATCCTTGGTGATAGAGTAGGTATTTTTCCTACAATGGTGTGTGGCATCAACATCATACTACCAAGGCCTTCCTAAAAGGATGTGGGAGGCATCCATTTCAACAATGTGACAATGAACTTTATCTTTAAAATCTGCTATTGAAAACTCTATCCATGCTTGTTTAGTGACTAGAGTTTGCTAACCCTTTGTTAACCAAGACACATGGTAAGGAAAAGGATGATGCTTCTTAGGAAGATTTATTTTTTGAACCATTTCACAAGACACTAAATTCTCAGTTGAACCAGAATCAACAAGCAAGTTACATACCTTCCCATTGCATTTGATCTTTGTCCTAAAGAGGTTCTTTCTTTGAGGAGGTTCTTGGCTTTGTGGAACTTGGAGGAAGACTTGTCTCATCATCAAGAATTTTTCTTCCTCTAGTTCTAATTCCCTTGTATTTTCCTCTTGCTTGTCCTCTTCAATGAGTTGTGCTCTCCTTTCTCCTTGGTTGTTATTGTTCCTCTTCTCAGGGCATCTTCCTGCATGGTGTCCTAATTGATTACAGTAGTAACACCTCAATGGTCCATTTCCTCTTCCAGTGTTAGTCCTTCCCCTATTGAAGGGTCTTCTCCCTCTATGGTGTCCTCTTGAGTTTGAATCATTGTTCTCTTTGTCTCCTTCGTAAGGGGTCCTACTGCTATTACCACTGTATTGCCCTCTATTCAGAGAGGTTCCTCTTCCTCTAAAATTATTCCCACTTTAATTTGTCTTTCCCTTTCCAAAATCTTGCTTTCTCTTCCACTTTTCCTCTACCTTGAGTACCATTTTATAGCACTTTTTCACTGAGGTAGGGAAATGTAGGCTGAGTTCCTCTTGAATGGATACTTTCAAACCATTCAAATATCTTGCCAACTTTTCTTCTTCATCTTCTACCACATTTGTCTTCATACACAACTTTAGGAACTCCTCGGTGTATGAGCCTACATCCACATCCTTTTTTTTTAGGATTTGTTTCCTCCTATGGAGTTGTACCCCATAGTCTTCAGGCACATAAGTCTCCTTAACCAATGAAATCATTTTGTTCCATGAAGAGATCATGCTCTTCCCATTCTTCACCCTCTCTATTTGGATAAAGTTCCACCAAGTTAGGGTTGCTCCCTTCAACTTGGATCTTTCCATCTTCACTCTCTACTTCTCAGGGATGTCCTCACACTCAAAGAAGCTAGTAAGGGCCTCTATCCAATCCAAGGCCACATCTGCATTCATCTTTCTACTAAAAGTCGGTAGCTCCAAATTTTCTTCCATAGTTCTTCTCCCCATAGATTTCAAGGCATCTAGAAGGGGTCTCTAGTGTGTAGGAATGTTCTCATCCTGATTAGGGGTGTCCTCATCTGACTCAATCCCATCTTCATCACCAAAGGCGACTTCCTTACCCCTTTCTACCTTGCTTTCCAACTCTTGCAGTCTCCTTGTCAAGGCTGCATTTTCTGCCCTTTGTTCTCTCACCATCTTTACCAATTCAATGTTTGTAACCCTTGAAGGGACATATTCATCCTCAGGAGCAGACATAGCTCTGATACCACTTGATGTAAAGTGGGCAACTAGAAGCCTCAAAGTGACCAAAATAGGGCAATGATCCTTAGATCACCAATATTTCAAAGCCAAAATGCTTAAAACTTGTCACAAGTGTGGAAAAAGGACTTGGTTAAGGTTATCACAACCCCAAAACCCCAAGGGTAACCTAATCACTAGGTTTCACCAATCCCTCAACACCAACTGCCTAGGTTGGTCTCTCAAGAAAATGATCCTGATTTACAATGATAACCCCAAAATGACATATCAGACCAGGGGTGACCTAAGCTTATAGGTATGGCCTATTTAGGTCCCTACCATTTAGTTCCAATGGTTCTTTCACTCAAATGCAATCCATATACCATGGTTGCTTCACAAACCCAAGACTATGCTTGTAGCCTTTTTCAGAAGGAAATTTGATCTCAAATGGGATTCTTCCACATAACCCTATTAATTGGTTGGGGATTTAGACACCCATTATGGCCTAGGACCTTGGAATCAAGCCCTAGAACTTGGAATTAAAAAGAAGACAGATTGACACACCGAATTGCTTCACTGATTAGCCCTAATTAGGCCTCCATTTACACTACAAGTGTCCTTTAGATGCATCCAATACCCAAACTGATGATTGGGTCATGTGAGGGTGTGCACAAATTACTCTTCCTCTGACTTAGAGCTTCTGGTCAATCTCCAAACAAAAGTTATGATTGCTGTCCTAATTATGGATAGGTGCATACATAAGGATATACACCTAGGGCATCACTTCATTTCCATTTAACTGCAAATTGAAGAACCTATCTTGTAGAATCTTTAAGAGAATCCTAAAAAAAATCTTTCCACCAAGGGTCATTAAATTACCATGGTGGAAAGTGAAGATACACTTAATTTCCTAAGAAACACTGAATTAGGGCCTATAATCCAGGCAGTGAGTTTGAAAATTAAATATCTTATACACCAAGATCGATCAGCACATGAGACCAAAACCAAATGGAATTAGATTCATACCCCTAACTCCTAGTGTTAGACTCACACGCCCCTTTTTCCGTACCTGACCGTACACAGTGATTGTTTCCTTCAGAATGCAAGAAAATGGTTTCTTTTATTGATTTTCAAATATCAAAGTACATCATCATCCTACCACCCGCCTGAAAGGGATATTTTAGGAAATAACAATGGTTACATGACAAGTTTGAACCAACTTGACCGTTTGGGAGTTGGTTTTTGAAAAGCTGTTAAGTTTTCTCAAAAGTTGCTTGACAACTTTTGAGCAACTTTTACATTTTTTTGCAATTGTGCAAATCTAGTGACCAAATTTGGTCAAGATGTTATTTAGGTGATCCCTAGTGGATTCAAACACTAAAAACTCAAAAACAACCTATTTCTATGGTTTGGGATCATTAATGACTCATAGTGACCCAAGGGCTCATAATGTGCCAATCTTGGTACTATGGCCTTACATGGTGATCCAGTGTCTAACCCTATGTCTAAATATCACTAAAGGCCTCTTAGGACCTTGAAGGAACCCCTAGGGTCCATATAAAATTTGGTTCTGTTTGGGTGCTCCATCACCAAACTTTATCATGTGTGAGAATACCCAAGTTCAAGTAGCCATAGTTCTCCTCAAAATCTGAATCATCACTATAAACTTGTGAGCATATGCTAAAGAGTCATTGTCATCAAGAGGAAAAAAATATGCAAAGGATTACAACCGGGAAGAGTGATTCACTATCCTAGTAGATATAACCGCTCCACTCTCCAAGTCCTTGATGAAAACTGAATTAGGTGTAAATTCCACAGCCTTCTTTGTAGCACCATTTATGATTTGATAGATAGAAAGAAGGTTATTGGTCAAGTGTGGAACACACAACACATCATTGAAGTGTCCCTCCCCAACATCAATACTTCCTTTCTGAATCACATTCATCTAAGTCTGATTGCCCATCAAAATAGGTGGACCTTTGCAGGGCTCAAATGATGAAAACATAGATTATGAAGAAGCCATATGATGAGAAGCCCCTGGATCTAGACATCATCTCCCTGAATCATGACTTGAAGAGGAATATAAAGATTGTCCTTTTTGTGTGACAAATGTGTGACCATTTCCTTTATCTTTTTCTAAATTTTGTGAAGAATAATTTGAGGTAGACATCCTAGAATGCAAATTGATCTTGTTATTTACAAGAAGGTTCTTCAATTCATTAATGTCCTTATAACAAAAATGTTATTCATGTCCATCCTTTTTGTAATATGCACAAAACCACTTCTCCTTCTTTGAAAATCCCCCCTCTGTAGGTGACGTAGAAGTGCCTTGTTGTGTGGAGATCGATTGGCCACTTTCTTGTTGAGACTTAGGCTTCTAATTCTTCTTCTTCTTGTTTTGACTTTGACTTTGATTCCCTTGATTAGCCATCAATACCATAGACTTAGAAGACTTGAGAATCCCTATACTCATCAACTTTCTTGTTCTAAGACCAACATTTCTGCAAATGAGTCAAAAGAAGGCTTAGTGAAGGCACTTCTCATGGTTAACTTGTGAGTATTGTAACTTGAAAAAAAAATTGCATATTCAGGAGCAATATGTGTCCTCAAGTGATGGATCAACTTGTCATGTAGCATTGGATTACCACACTCCTTAAGTTGTATTCTATAATCATTGGATTTCTTGATGTAGTCTTGAATTGTGTCAAAGTTCCTAGGATCAAATTTGAGAAGATCAGCTTCAATTGTGTATCCCTTCTCCTTATCAACTTTACCATACAACTCTTCAAGTTTTCCCCAAGCATCCTTAGCATAGTTGAAGGTTTTGATGTGATAGAAGGAATCATCATGAATATATATTATCAAGTAACCTATGGCCTTAGAGTTTTTATTATTCCATTTGATTTTTATAACATCGTCTACATAAGGACCAATGGGTTCTTTAATTGCTCCATCCACATAAAGATTCAAACCACTCATCATTAACATGCTCCATATTTTATCTTTCCATGTAGCATAGTTATGTGGAGTTAATAATGGACATGCAAGAGAACCCATGATGCGAAAATGGAAGAGATCAAGAGAGAAAGAGATACAACCACACAAGACACCCCCCTAAATTCACTCAATCAGAAAACCACCCCACCCCCCAAAAAAATAAAAATAAGTAAATAAAATAAAATAAAAATAAATCAAAAAAATGATGGTTTTGGCACTTTATATGTAGTGTGTGTACAATTGCCACTTGCCAAAATGGCCCAAAGTGGACTTCTGATTTTGGTGTTTACAATAGAAAATATGAAGCTATAGTAGACTCAAGAAAATAAGACACAAGATCACTCAAAGATCCAATCAATTACAAGTGCCACAATAGGCCAAAATAGACCAAATTTTGAAAGTGATATTTTCTCCCAAATAAGCCTATAATCTAATAGAAAATATGGAAAATTATCAAAAAATCATGCACTTTCAAAAAACATTGCACCTGAAAATGTGTTCGTATGAGCCCGAACAAAGCCTCTGAAGTTGAAAAATCAAGGATTGGATAGGTATAGCCATGAAAATCTACCATTTTTGCAAAATATGTACACCAAAACTAGAAAATAACAGCACCACTAAAACATTTAGGAGATTCTAGCCAAAATATAAAAAAATTGCTTTGAAAAAGGAGCCCGTATGACCAAGTTAGGAGCCTTCAAAGTCAGACTACTAAATCAACACTGCTAATGGTGAGGGGTCCAATTTTTCAAATCCTGATGATGTCAGTAGAACCATGAGTCTAAATTTGATGGTCAAATAGTCATCGCAACATAATAAAATAGCCTAGAAACAATGGTCATATGACCGTCAAATTTAGCATAAGAAAACAATGACACAATCCTGAGATTAAAATTTATGGTTAGACAACCGTCATAACAAAATAAAAATGGCTAGAGGAGATGGCCAGACAAATATCAAATTTAAGACAGTGAAAATTTTTGCTAGATAAAAAAACCTTACTATGCAGATCTGGTTGTTGAATGTATGTCCGTACAGTGACATGGACATGTGGGGTCTGACGATCTATCATGTGTAGGAGAGGAATGATGTGGTTTTGATGCCATGTTTCATTCATTGGTTGATCAGAGAAAAACCTGCATGGAAGATCACGATTGTCTTCGCTGACGTAAATGTGGCGGGTTGACCGAGCTGGTAACTCAGCTCGGTAGGAAACCCGCATTTGAGTGAAGATCTGAGCTGAGTTGTGAGGTAGGAAATCTTAGCACAGGTGGCTTGGCCACTGTGAACATGGTAACTATGGTGAGCGCTAAGACCTATGCTCAGTGGAGCTTTCCGAGGCAAGCTCGCAACTCTCTGAGGCGAGTTAAGAGTGGGGTGATGTAGGGATTTTAATCCCACATGCACCCTGCGACAATTGTATAATGCGTTTGAATACCTCTGCGCTCAGAGGGTTTACCAAAGAGCTCAACCCACTAATTGGTGTTGGGTGTCAATGTGAGCACTTAGTACTGCGACCCTCATGATGTAACGCTGATGTTGGGGTTTGACTGCCTATTCACTGTCGCCTATTAGTGCAGAGCACTCAAAACAATTCAGTGATTCAAGACAATTCAGTGATTCAGTGTTTCCATCCAGGCATTTATTAAGCCTTCCATTGCATGAACATGGCACTATACTTCCTACTCATCTCCACTAATGGCTCATGATGGGGATCATAAGATCTTAGGTTGTTAGGTTGATATAAGTCCATTTGTAAAGGCTTAAGGCTCATTGGTGATTCTATAAACCTTGAGTCCTTAAGACCTATGGGACATTTTGACTAGAATAGTTATGAATATATTGGGAAATAGGTTATTATACCTTAAATAAGGTCCTAGGATAATCTAGAGTCCTTAGGATTTCATTCTATACAAGAATTGTCAAAACAATAAAAAGTTGCTAAGCAACTTTTCAAAGTTGCTAAGCAACTTTACAAAAATGCTTAAGAGTTGTTAATTAGTAAGTTTCAACCGATTGAAACTAAATCTCAGGAACTTTATCAGTGAAACACAATTATATAAGTGTTACTCAACCTTCCCAAAAGAACAGGTTGATAGATGTAGACAGTTTTATTCAAAATTAATAAAATTCCCTGTTTTTCCTTAAAATTCACTGTTATTTCGATTCTGCACGTGTTGTACAGATTGGGAGTGAAATTTTAATGGTTTGAGAGGATACTCTGTTGAATTAACATTCGAATGAACTTGGTCTGAGGTGATTTGGAGGTCTGTGATCAAAGTTAGAGCGATTTTCCTCCTAATTACCAGGAAACCCTAGTTCCAGCAGGGTTTTGGGCAAATGGAGTTATAGATCGCGACTATACCATCCACTTTGCACAAAACCCAATGAAAATGGAAGACTTAGGAATGTATTTTATGATTCTTGAAGAAGGAGGTCAGAAGTTGAAGGGAACTATTTATGCTTGCAAGCCCTAGGCCAAATATTAAGATGTATTTGGTCCTGAATTGTAGGAATGTGAGTACACAGTGTTAGATGAACACAAAACTAGCAGTCCAAAGGTGGATTTGGTGTTCTTAGATACCCTTGAAGACATCCAAAGACCTGTCTTCAATCTATGCACCCATTTCATTGGTCTTCCTTTGAAAACCAAGCCTATTAGGGCCCTATTAGGTCTGTGTACCTTGGAAGATTCTTGGAGTGTAGGAGTAGATCAGAAGTTGGTCTTGTGGGGCAGTGTTTGGGTTGTTGAACATCTTCAATTTACATCATTAGGTCAGGTGTTGGATGTGAGATTGTGTTAGAAATCCAAATTTTGTCAAGTCTAGCCTTGTAGCCCTGTTTTGGGAAGTGACTAGTAAACATTGGAATAAGTTGCAAAAAGTGTGTTTGTGAACTTAGTGGTTGGTCTTAGGATTGTTAAAGGAGTATAACAATCAGAGAAAAGTGTTGAGGCACTCTTTGGAGTCCTATTGAAAGTTTTAGTCTTTTGGAGCAATAGACCTCAAAGGTCTAAGAGGATCAAACCTTCCACTGTTGCACTCTGCATCACCTATAAACACTAACAAAAGCCTATATGGCCAAAATTTTTACCCAAAAATGCAGAAGAATAAATTGATGAAATAATTGATGGAATTGAGAATAATATTACAGATTTAAAAATTAACTCCGAAGAAAAAAAAATATATACCAAATTGCAAATTGGGCACCAGGATGCAATGGCGAGGTCAAATCTTTCTCTAGACGCTCCCACAAGCTAGTAATATCCCAGATCTAAATCACGTCCCTCCAAAAGTTAAAGCAAAAATCTCTTTAATGGCTATGCAATGAAAACTCCTATGGCTCTGATACCATGTAGAAATTTGCCTAAGGCAAAGAATAAAAATGACAAGATTTAGAAGCTCAATTGATAGCATAAGAGAGATGGGAAAAATGATATGGTCAAATGATTGATTCAATAATGATCAAATAATGAAATACAAAATCAAATTAGGTACAATGTAGATCTTCTTAAATATATAGGCAATGCATGGTAACTAGGAGTGATGTAAATGATAACCTATCAACTAGACAAGGTGTAATCACATGTTCACCAAAGGTGGATCATCCTCTATTATACAATGAAGTATGTACGAAAATGAGAGGATGATAACGTGATAAACGTACTAAAGGTGGATCTCACACATAAAGTGGAATGAGATAACAACTATCACCACCTAAAGTAGAATTTATCCTGTACCATGTGCTGAAATGAAATGCAAACTCCTAGGTGTCTCATATGAAAACTACTATGCATTATCCTAAGTAAACTGATGTAAAGTGTAATTAGGAATATTTAATTACACCAACAGTTTTCAATTTTTATTTTGTGTAATGTTGGATTATCTTATGGTTTGAATTTCTATCACTCTTTTTCCAATAGATTTTATTGGATTCCAACAATATCATTTATTGTTTATTAGCCCCTCTCTCACACCCACACATATTAAATACTATTTGGTTACTTTCATTCTCATTACTAGCTTTACATAACAAATACTTTATCTCCTTTTCTAAGTATCTTGATATTGTCTCCACTCCAAAAATTATTAGGTGTCAATGTTTATGCTACACTCTTGAAATTAATCTCCACAATTCCCTCGCAACCTTTATTCATATATTGATTGTCCCTCAAATATTTTTATCAAGGATATTTTTTGTTTCAGTTTCACCAACAATAAAATATTTGTAATCACTTACCTTTTGTAATGTAAATTTAAGCTACTATTAATTTAACATTAAATTAAAATTGCTCTACAACTTCCCACTCCCCTAATCTACGACTTCCTACCAATTTTTTTTTTAAATTCATCTACAAATAGTTGCAGATCTTGGGGAGGGCTCTGTCCCCCCACAACCTAACCCTCCCCCAATATGGAGAAGACATTGGTTCCCCCTATGTATGCTCCTTTGAGATTCTTTGGATGCGTCCAAAACCTTGTCTAGGGACTTTGTTAGCAATAATGATGGTGATAGGAATATTTGGATGCTTCCAAAGTCAGATTGGATATGCGCACTAGTTAATGGGACCTAGGATAATAGAATGGTTAACTTTGTCCTATATATTTTCATCATTTAGGAAGGGATAAAAATCTATCTCCTATACATTTTTTTATACTGGATAGGATTGTGTCCTCCATGCACAATACTTTGGTTGGGAAATTATTTTCCTTTCAATGAATGATTGACATGATTTGTATATGGTTGGTTGTTCGATGGAAGATGAAAGATAGTGTTTCCATTAGCCCAATACTAGGGGGGTCTCTTTCTATTCAATTTTAAGGCTGACGAGGATCTTATTA
Source organism: Thuja plicata (assembly GCA_018584345.1). Taxonomy (NCBI): domain Eukaryota; kingdom Viridiplantae; phylum Streptophyta; class Pinopsida; order Cupressales; family Cupressaceae; genus Thuja; species Thuja plicata. The sequence continues at coordinate 113,117 of MU224032.1, forward strand.
TGATTATTTTTAGATCTTGGACCTATGGGGAGCATTCTCTAGCTCTGGCAAAGTGGAAACCGAGGTTCGATAGGTAACGACTAACCTCAATAAGATGCCTCTGGTTTGGGTTTGTATACATAGCCTTTTGTTGGAATTTTGGGATGATCAGATATTTTGGTGGGTGTCTAACTCCTTTGGCCACTATGTCTCTATAAATGTTGTTACATAGACAAAATCTAGGTTAGTGTTTTCCGGCTTCTATGTTAATTTGGCTATTAATAAAACCTTACCTAACTTTATCACTTTGAAGTCTAAATGGGGAAAGTGGACACAATCTTAAGTTTATGAAAACTCTACTCTATACTATAATAGATGTTCAAAGCCAGTACATGTTATTAAAGATTGTAAATCTCTCACACCAAAATAACCCCATAGAGGCTTCACTTAGTGAACCTGAATCATAGCACGTGCCTAAATGACATACTAAATAATCCCTCTATTTTCAAAAAATATTGCCCCAAAATCCCTTTTTTCATCCACCTCCAATACCCTCTAAAATCCCCCACACCTATTTTTCTATATAAACCCAAACCCCCACCCCCACCCCCCCAAAAAACCCTCTCCTTATTTAGGCAATACATTGCCCCTTTGTTTTTCCCATTTTAAACCCCCCAATATGAACACATGTGGTCTAGTATTTTCCCTTTAGTGAAGACCCCGTGAAGAACCCAAGATGAAAGAGAAATGATCTCCCCCCTTGCGTTCTAAGGAGAAAATGCAAGATACTAGAATCTCTACCGAGCTTGAAGATTACCCTTTCATTAAGGGAATCCTCAAGAATAAAAGTGATAGCACTTGTATTACTTTGGAGGAAGGGGAAATCCCTCTATGCCTAGGTAAATGTTAGCCTTCCTCAAGTGGCTACCCCATGTTCCAATCAAGTCAGCTACATGGAGGAAGCTTCAAAGGAATCTTTGATTTCTACTAAACAGACTATTCTTGTGAATATCATTGGTCGAATGGAGGGTGAATCTATAGTATTAAACTAGATCTATAGAGTTAATCTAGATGAGGCTAGTAGACTTGGTCACCACGAGAAGAAAGTAGGAGAATTGACCCTTAATTAGATGTGTGATACTTAAACTATTTTGAGCCCAGTTATCCAAAAAATCCTCTCTGTAGATGTTTCTATGAGTGATATTACCAAGACTATGATAGTCATCCAAGATACTAAACTATTCTCTCATGTGGTATCCCTAGTCTACACTAGGGATGAGGAATGGAAGACCCCAAAAAAAATAAGAGAAAATAAATTTGATGTGTCCCAGACAGAAAATAAGGTTGGAATACCTTCAGGAAGAGTATCAAGACACAAAGTTATGGCTAGAGAATTTGCCAATGAGTGGCAATTGACTTTGGATTGGAATTCTCAAGATAAGAAATGTAGTTCCTTGCATGGAACATGAGGGGACTAAATAGTCCTAAAAAATAGTATTCTCTTAAGTAGTATATTATGGATTTAAAACTAAATATCCTTTCGCTACAGGAGGTGAATATGTCTACCCAAACATTTTTTTTTGGTTGTTGAAATAATATGGTTGGGTTTCTCTTACTAGATCAATGAGGTAGATGGTGTTTCAAGAGGAGTGGTAACAATGTGGAACCCAAATAAGGTGGTGGGTGAAGCCTTTGATTTCTCCCATAATTATCTTGTGATGACTTTCAAATTAGGTAACTGCACTTGGCACCTATTTAACATTTATTCTACCAATACTCAGGCTGAAAAATAAATGGTGATGGATGAAGTAAACTTCTTCTCTTATTATTGAGGATCAGAATAATTTTTATATGGTGGTAGGATATTTTAACTCTCCAGTGTTCCCCTTGAAGAAAATGAGAAGTTTTTTGGATTATAATGAGAGCATGAACGATTTATCAGACTTCATCAAAAGAACAAGTCTCTTTGATATAGACCTCTTGGGTAACCCTTTCATTTGGTCCAACAATAGGGAGTCAATTTGATCCGTGTCAAACTTGATAGATTCCTAGTTTCAACCTATTGGGATTTTGGATGTAATGCTTCTCTTGGGGCTCTTCCTAGAACTTTTTTAGACCACAATCCTATCCTCCTCTAGTGGCTGGATAAACCCTCTTTTGGTTTTATCCTCTTTAGAAGTGAGATTATGTAGGGATTCACATATCGATTTCAAGGATTGCATTCAAAGGTTTTGGATCACTCCAGTCCAAGGATCTGCAATGTATAAAATCTCTCAAGAGTTGGAATTAATTAGAAAAGAGGTCAAAGGGTGGAATAGATAAACTTTTGGGGACATCTTCAACCAAAAAAAGGAGATAGGTTCTAAACCGCACAATGTCTAGAATATGATAGTTATTGTGAACTTACCTTATTCTCTACATGAAGAAGAGGAATATTGGAAAAGGAAATGGTCAAAAGATAACCTTAGGAAGGAAGAGATTTACTAGAAATAGAGATGAAGGATCCAATGGCTCAAAGAGGGGGATAGGAACTCAACGTTTTTTCACAATTTTGCAAGGAGACATAAAAAAGGAACAATATAAAGTGTTTGTTGAGTAAACTTAATCATGAAGTCACTAATGAATCTAAACTTGGTGAGATGGCCTCTCAATACTTTACCCAAACTTACCCTAAAATTTTTGGTGCTCATTCTAGGGAATTAGAGGACCAAATTTTAAGTAATCTCTCAATTACTATTAGGGAGGAGGATAATGATCAATTACTTGCACTTGTTTTTGAAGAATAAGTCAAGGTTGTAGTGTTTTTTATGGGAGCGTACAAAGGTCCTGGTCCTAATGGGTTTCCCCTGGCTTTATTTCAAGAGTTCTGGGATATAGTTTTATATGATGCCACTATGACTACTAGGGACTTCTTGAGGAAAATAAGTTGTTGAAAAAGATTTTAACAACACCTTTATAGACCTTGTCCCTAAAGTACAGGAACCAAAAATAATGACCGAATTTAGACCTATTAGTTTGTGCAAAACCATCTATTATATATTCTCCAAACTATTAGTTAATCAAATGAAACCCTATCTTGATAAGCTCATCAACAGTAACCAAAAAGGCTTTGTTCTAGGTAGAGAAATTCTAGATGCTACCATTTCTACTCATGAGATTATACACTCAATGGATAAAAGATGGATAATAGGTATGATGTTTAAGCTAGACATCTCTAAGACATATGATAGGGTGAGATGGAGATTTCTATATAAAATGTTGGAAAAACTATGTTTTAGTGATAAATTGATTGGGGTGATTAGAGAATGTGTAGAAAATGTTTTCTATTTGGTTTTGGTGAATGGCGTTCCATGGGGGTTTTTCAAAGAAAGGAAAGGGATTAGACAGGGTGACCCCCTCTCACCCTACCTCTTTATTATGGTTTCTAATTTTTTGGGTAGGAACTTTCTTAATTTGGGTCTAGCTGGAAAAATCTAGTGAGTCAAAGGTGCTTCCACACTCCCCCCTCAGTTCTTTAGTAGCTTGTAGATGACACAATTATTTTTGGAAGATCTTTAGCTATGGAAGCTAGGGAGTGAAAATCTTTCCTTTTGATTATTCCAAGGTCTCTAGCCAATATATCAATTATAATAAAAGTAGTATATAATTTTTTAATACAAAGATAGACTTACAAAAAAATATTAAAGATATCCTTGGCTGCCACTGTTCTTCTCTACCTGGTACTTATTTGAGTCTTCCCCTCACAGTCAAAGAAGTTACCCCTAATTTTTGAAATACTATTTTGGAAATAATCTAAAATAAATTGGTATGGTGGAATGGTTAATTCTTAATTAGTGCTAACAAAATTCAACTATTATTTGCCTCACTCCAAGGTATACTGGTCTATTTTCTATCCCTCTTCAAAATCTTAGGCAATATGGCAGAGAAGCTTGAACGTATACAAAGAAATTTTCTCTGGACATGTGTTGGAGACAAAAAAATGATGGCCTTGGTAAATTGGTACATGATATGCAGACCCAAAATCCAAGGGGGTTTAGAGATAAAGAAAATATCAAACTTGAATAAATCCCTAATTTCCAAAGTTGGTTAGAATCTCGTACTTGAAAGAGCTAACTAGTGTAGCATTATGAAGGCTAAATATCTCAACCATGTAAGATTATATAAATCCCTTGAGATAAATGGATTTCTAGAAAGTTCAAAAATTTGGAACAACGGTTTAAAATGCAGGAGTATAATAAGAGAAGGTTTAAAATGGTGAATAGGCAATGATAGGTTGATTAAGTTTTGGGAAGACCAAGGGACTGGAGATAAAGCTCTTGCTAAAAATTAAAATTTTAGAGTGTTGATGGAGAAGACAAAGACACTCTTTTGGGTTTATGTTGCTGAATATATCAAACCCTTGCCAATATGGAAAGAACTAGCACAAGGTTATGATGACAGACCTGATCTTCTCAATAAAGTTGCTGAGCTCCAAAAACTAATAAGTGGGACTAGGCTCTCTCTCTTCCCCAAGGAAGACAAATTCATTTGGACAATGAATTAGAGTGGGGATTTTTGGGTCAAATTTTATTACAATCTGTTGTTAAAGTATGATGGTGATCCTAATTGTTGGAGAAAACTTTGGAATTCATAGCTTATCCCAAAGATAAATTTCTTTTGGTGGGCCCCTTTGCATGGTAAAATTTTAACTCAGGATAATCTTGCTAAAAGAGGATTCCAATTCCATAACATGTGAATACTCTATAAGGAAAAGGAAGAAACTATTTCACATCTCTTCATACACTTTCACTTTGTGACACAAGTTTGATACAAGATTTTTTAGAAACTGGGCCTTCAATAGGTCCTAAACAAGAATATACATGTTAGCCCCATATAGACCTAAATTTAAAAATTTAGAATTTGGGTCTTCTCTATGTCAATCCTTTCTCGAATGAACACTTTATCTATTAAGCATGAGTATTGAACCGCTTAGAACTAAGTTCAAAGAGGTTCAAAGGTTTAAAAATGGTTCAAGTTGGTTCTTATGGTTTAAATACAACCAAGTTCAGTACAAAGATTCAGAGGTCAAGTTCGAAGCCCAAGTTTCACTGGCTCAAGATTTAAAATGCAGATTGGCCCATCCAAATTTAGAATTTAAAGTTAAAAGGTTTTGAACATAGAATCAATAATTCATTTCAAAGTTCACGTATGATGGTTCAAAAATGCAGACTCAAAGCAGGAAGCTGCAACCAACTAGTTGATTCACAGTGGTTCAAAGCAGTGTAGAATGATTCAAAATTCTACGTTGATAATGTGAAGTGTCATTTACAGATGAACTTGGTCTTGTCTTTGAGTGGCCCAATAAGAGAAATGAAGAACGAAAAAAATGACCTCCATTTCATCAATTTGAAATGCTTGACAGAATGCCAACATGGTCAAACCCAACAAATAATTAGAGTTACTAAAATTGTTCGATTGTTTGCAATTGAAAATCAAATAGACTAAGTTACATAATATTCTGAGGAATTCACATTGATGTGAAATGAAGTAAAAGGTGGTAAAAATTTGTTTCACAAGCGAAATCTGCTAAGAAGAATCCCATAAATCATGAGACGATTATGTTAAAGAAAGATTAAATAAAGATTTTACAAATGTGAGTTTTTTGAACACAAAAAAATCAGTCATATTGCGGGGGGCATAACTCGCTATTCCACCGTTGGATGTTTCTGAGATTTTAATATGTTTTTGGAAACCTAATTCTCTATATTCTCACTGGAGAGATATTCGCAATTTGTCCTGGTTCACGAGATAAAGAGGACTGTGTACAAGCAAGTTAAAAAAAATAATGTGGGAAAATGATCATGATAGAATAAATAGAGTGATATAGATGAAGATATATTTTATATTCTCAATGCCACTACTACTGGATGTATTATTTTATTGTTACATTTATTATGTTTCAAATGTGAAATATTTGTAAACAACATTATGATGAGGATAAATTATCATAAAGAGTGTCAGCCCCAAAAAGAGAAGATAAGAGATAATTAAAAGAAAATTTCCAAGAAACAGTTGGATAACTAAAAAAGACACCAAAAATTGAGGGAGTGGTCTATAAAAGAAGAAATTTTACACATATTCAGGGTTGGGGTTTCTTTTTCTGGAGACTGTGTGCTATAGAGAGAGGGATTTGAACAGGAAGAAAAGGGACAACAAGATGATTTTTTCATTTTATAGTAATCATCAATTTTTTTTTGTGGAATGCGGCTCTGAGTCTGTTAACTCATTCATGTATCGAGAGATAAATTAAATTATAGATTAATCTGTGTAAGTTTGTATTTTTTTGAGATTGCGAATTCAGATGTTTATGTAATCCTTTCAATGCAAATTTTATTTCATCAAACATAGATAGTCATTCCTGAATCTATGAATTTAGAATAATTAACTTCATCATAAATGTATTATGAATCCTTTCTGTTATTTCTCGTGTTGAGTGTGGGGAAGGGCAATCTGTGCCTTCCTTTTTCTGTACTCTTTAAATTCTAAATATTACTTTTTCCATCTATCTCATGGTTATGGGTAGATGTGTTAGTAATAACTGAGAGGGGGGGGGGGTGAATCAGTGGCCTCAAAATTTTATCCAATTTAAAATTTAATCCACCAATCAATACTTCTCCAATTATTAATTCCCTAC
>MU224032.1:134417-145823 GCA_018584345.1 Thuja plicata
GAGGGCCTTTATTTTACATTTTTACACATCCATGACTAGAGAGCTATGGATCGATATTTGAGGCCTCATTCTTGAGCAACCTTGAATGGAATGATTCATAGAAGTGTGACACAATTATAGCACACATCTGTAGAATTCTTTAGCTCTCCCTCAGCTTGATTGATCATGACTGCATGAAGTTAATCCTTCATCAGTTTCTCTTCAACATCTTCTTTCAGTTCACTCCCCCGTGTATCTGATTGCTTCTTGGAAGTGAATTATTCTTGTCTCTTATATAGACATGATATTCCTTAATTCTAGGTTCTTGATTCTTGATTCTTGGCGTGAAAAACAATCCAGCCAAATTGATTTAAGGCTTTAACTCCTGATCTATCTTGTAGTAATATTCTTGCCAACTGTACAAATCACTTACTTAACTGTGGTCGAATAAAACAAATAAAACAACCAGTTAAGTCTATCCTTTAGCTCTGCCAGCTAGATATTTTTAATTTTCTGATCTCTCTGTTCTGTTGGTCAACTCTGTCTATAGTTTGTCGCCGGTGATAACTACTAGTTCTGTCAGTGCAGCTTCAGTTAGCTTCGAGATCTCCGTCCGCCGGGCATCATTGGATCTTGCTCATCGGGCAATACTATTTTTAGCTCGTCGGGCATCCTTTGATTTTGCTTCTTGGGGAAACACTATCTTCTTCTCGTCAGGCATCACTGTGAATTTTATCTCTATCTTTACCGATGGTTGCACTCTGCCGGTGTAGTCTATCACTTAGTGAATACTTGACTTTTATGCATTGCTAAAAGCATAACCTTTATTCCATTGATTCTTTGAAGTCTTTGGCATTATGTATATGACTATACAGATGATATCAAGTTGACATCAATGACAATACAAACCATTAACTGATTTAATGTCTTGCATCATCTTCAACTTAATATAGTGAACCATTTAATCAGTTACATGTCATCAAGATGTGAATGCCTTTGTTGCTTTATGGTGAAAAGCATACCAGCATTTTAAAATTCATTGAAAATATTTTAGGAGGGAGTTGTACCTCTTCATTCAAAGGAAATTCATCAATTCAATGATGAATTATCCATCTATTAGTAATATTTGTTCTTCTTTGTGGGCTTCGTTGGTCAATTTGTATATTCGTTATTAAAAGACAAATCTGTTTACTAACAATACAATAATTTATCTTTGTAGAGAAGCTCAATACACCATCCTATCATCAAAAAACTATGACTATAAATCCATCCCCATGATTTTTAGTGCATTTAGAAAGAAAGGAGTAACTAAATCTTTAGAGATATTGAAAATATGGTGGATAATTTTCTTGTGGCCATGGATACACTACCATTGGAAAACATTTATGTTAGCAATTGGAAAACCCTAGTTACCCTGCAACTAAATGGGTTTGTATGCTAGCTAATAACCAGAAACCACCGAGGGCTTTTACTAAGGTTGATAATACCAAGAGGTTAGCTAGGAATAACACTAAATGGGAACCCCCTCTACCTACTTGGTACAAATTAAATTTTGATGGTGTTGCAAGATAGGATAAAGATGATGGTGGAGTGATAAGAGATCACATGAGTGAGATAATTGTTGCTTCTACTGGAAACTTAAAATACTACTAGTAATCAGGCGGAAGGAATGACCTTTCTTTGGGGACTTAAAATAGATTTGATAATTAGAATTAATTCCATTGAATTAAAGGAGACTCTAGGTTGATAATTGAAGCGAATAAAGGATTGAAGAAAGAAGGTTGGTCTGTGGAGGGAATTTAGAGGATGTAAGAGTTCTTCTGATAGGATTCAAATCATTTACTATACACATATTTTTAGAGAGGGAAATGTGATTGTAGATGTTATGTCAGCTATGGGTTTGGAAATCGAAGGATTAATGTATTGGAGGGTGGAAATATGCTTACCATATAAAATGAGGTCTCTGTTATGTAAGGAGAAAACCCCTAAAGTATCTTAGAATGGAAAATAGTAATCTATTTTTTTATGGTCTTTTGTGGAGTATCTGTGTTATACTCTACAAGACTAATTGAGAACTAAGTTATTTGAAAATTTATCCATTCATTTTTCAAAATTTGAATCTTATGAAGAGGATTAACAATGTGGATATGCAATGCCAAGATATCCTCTCGTATTCCTATGGGATGACAGTGTGGCCTCTTAATGGTTGAGTCATTATTTATGTGACTTTAGTTTATGAAAGAATGCATGATTTTAAAAATGGATTGAAGGATCCATAAGATTGCGAAATTTGTTTTAAATATGTAATTTTTTTTATTTCTATAATGGTGACATACTATTCATATGAGAAGGAGGCCATGATGGAAAAGGATGCAAGAGGTGGCATGAAAAATTATGAGTGTACTGATAACTCTTCTTTATTATCGGTTCAAGTGACCCTTTTCACTACTATTTTCAATTTGGGGGTTTTACATAGCCACAAGTTTCTTGTCCTTGAGTGCAATATCATGCGAGGAAACAGGGTGTGAGTTAAGACTAACAAACTAGATGACTTCAAGAATAATGCCACAGTCTGGCATATTTTAAATGAAGGTGGTGTGACACAATTCATTGAGAATATGAAGGGCCACGATAAGAATATTTCTATCTAATTTACTTCCTCATGGACTAATAGGAGAGTTTCGGTGGGAGGGATTTATTTCGAAACAAACAAGGAGGTGATATAAAAATAAACTAATCTTTCTATGGGAGGGAGAAAATAGAAAAATACTAGTAGGGTCTCAAATGTGGAAATCTTGAACCAATTTTTTTGTGAAGGAGAAATCCATGTTAAGCACTACGGTGGATACAAGTGTGAGAAACTTCCAGAACCATGGGACTAGGTTTGCTTAATGATTATGAAGTACTTCATGCTTAATGCTAGATTTGATGTGTATTATTTATACCATAATGTCATTGCTCAATCATTTCAGAAACCAAAATGTCATTTGTTTTCCTTTCTTTCTTCTACACTCTTTGGAGATTTATATCAAGGAAATTGTCGAGACCACCAAAATTTAGGGCAAGAACTCAATACCCTTGCACCAAGGACTTATCCTCATACTTTACCATTTCCATCTTCCCTTTTCTCACCCAGACCCATTATTGTTGAGGAGGCTCCTAATTCTAGTACCTCCCCATCTACAAGAATTATGGACACCCCTGACCCAAGTAAGAAATATTTCCTCAAAAACCCTGCTATGAAATCTCGCCATGGCTCTTTTGAAACCCCTCTCAACGCTGGTTCTAAGGAGAAGCCAAGATAGAATAAAAATAAATGACTTTATAACAAAAAGAAGGCCAAGGATTCAAAAAAGGCCAAACTTACCATTCATGAGATTGAATCTAACATTGATGCAATAGAGGAAACTAGTACTCCTTGTTGCTCCATGAGACTTAATTTATGACCTGTGGAAAAGGGGGGAAATTGAAAGCGGACTCTGATTCGAAGGAGGGAGAGGAGAACGCGAGTGATGAAAAATAGGAAAAAGAAAAATATGTTGAGAGGGAGGTTTTTCTGAGATGGCTAGTAGCTTATCCAAGGTCTTTGAAAGCCTCAAAATGAAACCCTTGGGCCTCCCTTAAGACATGTCACTAGAGGAAATTGTTAAATTACCTGTGACATGTAAGGGTACTACTCTCCTGGGTTCAGAGTGTGAAACTGTGAGGTCACTATGGATGAGCTAAATAAAAGTCAAGGAAAGAGTTGAGATACATAATTTCTCCTACTTTGCATTAAAATTTATGCACAACTCAGCCACATCTTTATGCCCACTGTAGAATAACACACTTGGTGAGGAGGAAAGCAATGGAGGAAACTACAAGGAACTGTACAAATTCCTCACCGAGGATTGGGTGATGGTGATGCTTAAAACACGATGCAAGCAAAATGAAGTTTAGGGACTTGGTCCCTTGGTCTAGGTTATTTTGGTACTGTTAGTGGCCCTTATGGCCTTGTTATAAACTCTTTTTTTAATTCCTCGATTGCTATGTTTTATAATGGTAGTTTTTATGTTCTCTGGTATATTTGACCTAAGCGGCCTTATTTAAAGACTTTACATACTCTAATTACTATGTTGGTCAATAGAGTATATGATATTAACATTCATAGTAGATATCATGACGAAAGATACTGGTTACTCTATGTTGTTTTTGAGTTGGTTCAGTTATTTTTAATATGTTGTTAGTGTGCTATTAGTGTGATGTAAATGTTAATCTTCTGACTAATGCACGTTGGGTTGTTATATTCAAGGGACACCACCCTATTTTTGTTGCTTTAAATATACAAAATAATAAAATATTAATTTGTCAAATTTTAGTCTAATGTATTGATTTTGGTGGTGAATATATATTTATTTTGGTGGAAAAATAAATTTTCAAATTTTTCGTATTTCTTCACTATATTATCTTTTGTTGGCATATTATAGAGGCTATTAAAGAAAACTAGTTAAAAAATTATCAATGTGCTAGAAATAAATACTTAGTGAATAATTAAATAATTTCAAAAGAATAAATAAGAAACCACACATAAAAATATATAAAAGACCTTGACAAATCTTAGACTAATGTGTTGATTTTGGTGGTGAATGTGTGCCTATTTTAGAAGAAAAAAATAATCTCTAAATTATTCACATTTCTCCACAATATTATCTTTGGTTGATATTTAAAGAAACTAGTTCACAAATTATAAATACATTTGGTGAATGATTAAATAATATTAAAAAATAAATAAAAAATTATCATATATATTTTTAATATTTAAAATAATTATATGGTTAGAAAAGTTAATTTGATACTAAATAATAATGATTAGATCATTTGGTAAATTTGTATACTTATAGAGCTTGAATTATTTGATAAATTTTATATCACGTAATACATGTTGATTAGCATCTATTTGTATTCTACAAGGATATTTTAACAAGCTTGCATTTGGGGATAAAAATTGTAAAGTAAGAGTTTACTATTTATAATAGAGATATTTGTGTCATGCATCTACACAAATTTTATTAGAGCCATTCACTTTTTATAACTTTCAAGTCTAAATCTTTATCGATTAGTGAATAGTTCTTATTGGGAAATTTGATTATGAAAAATTATAATAAAATATTCCAGGGATATAATTACATATATCTTTTATGATTTCTCATTTTATTGGATGATAAATCATTACTAATTTATTTATATGTAATACATGTTGATTAGCCTCTATTTGTATTCTACAAGGATATTTTAACAAGCTTGCATTTGGGGATAAAAATTGTAGAATAAGAGTTTACTATTTATAATAGATATATTCGTGTCATGCATCTACACAAATTTTATTAGAGTCATTCACTTTTTATAACTTTCAAGTCTAAATCTTTATTGATTAGTGAATAGTTCTTATTGGCAAATTTGATTATGGATAATTATAATAAAATATTCCAGGGATATAATTACATATATATTTTATGATTTCTCATTTTATTGGATGATAAATCATTACTGATTTATTTATATGTAATAGTTTTCCATAAATACTATGGATATATATTTCTTTCGACAAGGAGGGGTTTTTAGCCTGACATAGCCTAGATGAAATCACAAATGAGGTACCCCATTCTCAACATGAATGCACATCATCAATACCATAGTATCTTAGTAAGAGCACAAAGGTTGTGAGTACACTAGCCCAACAAGGGTCTAAAACATCTAGACTTGAGCACTAACTAACTTGGCATGAATGCCACCAACATCAATGATAAGTTTCAAACCTTCAAGCACACTCGATTATCGATGACACAAATATCATGATCACAATATGAATTTGAACCTTGGTGACCAAAATAATAAATTATTATTCTTTACTAATCACTCTATGTCACAAAAAACCATAGAATAAACAACATATTTGTAATAAGGAATTGCCTAAATTTTGAAGGCATATTCTAATATGCTATCATATTTTCCAACACCATTAACCTTCCACACTTTTTGAGGATTAATTTTTTCAACACTATCATCACTCTATACTAAGAGTAGGGTCATAATCACCATGAAATCATAAGATTAAATATTGAACCCTAATCCTAATCACAGAAAATTTATATTAACAAGCATTATAATCATGTGACATTTCTGACATTTTTACTCCACCATTTTGTAATTTATTAGGTTTCACCAAATTTAAATTCATTTGAATACAATTGAAATTATGAATTAATAATTTATCTACTTTATTTGGCTCTCAATTTGGATTGAATTAATTCTTGAATCTGTACATCATTTAAAGAATTTACTTTACATTTTTTTCTTTGGTTTCATCCATCCTCAATGCCTCTTTAGTACGTATAATTCTATATTTAGTGGGTCATACATAACTACGAGCAATAGTAAGTAAGTGATAAATTACTTATTTTTAGAATATAATATTATCCTTATGTATTTATCTATTTAATTGTTAGGTTACCCCTTCTTCGAGTTGTCATTGATGAGATCATTATGGAATTGTCAGTATAGCTTCTTACTATTATACCTTTCAGTTTTGGTTCCATTGTTCCAATGATAATGGACACTGACAAAAAGTCTTAGTGGTATCAGCGATAGTAATTTTGGTCTAGAATAATTTTTCTCTTGTGTCTGAAACAATTTTTGTTATGGCCAACCCCTACCACACATTTCAGTTGATTACATATTTTTGAACCTCAACTGACATGGAAAGGATGCATACCGATGATGGTTTATAAGTTTGGTGATCTCAGTTATTGATTTAATGTAACTCTATGATGTACATAATGTTGTGTATGTATATGTGATCTATAATATGTGAATTGTTGATGTAATTTTGTATCGACCTAAAGGAAAGAACTATAATTCACAAAGAATTGTACTTAGTGCATTAGTAGATGCATGCTTCTCAGTTCAATTTTTTTTCTCTCATCAATCATTGTTATTTTTTATCAGGGAAGTGAGCCCAAATGAAAGTGCGCCAACCGGTAGCAAGCCACATTGACAGTGAACCACCCTTTGTATTACTTAACCGATTACTAAATACATGATAGCTAACCCTCTCCATGGTTTTTCCCATCTCGTGTTTTCACGATAAAAATATGGTGTTATGTATTACTGTGTTTTTTGCTTTCAGTTCTTTCTTTTTAAAAAAAAACTTAAAATATGTTATGTGGTCAAGTGCTTAATTTTTTTAAATTATTTAAGGGCATATTGATTCACCCCTCCCCTCTCAATATACCAAATGTTCAACAATTGGTATTAGAGCTAGTTCCTTTGGAAGAGTTCAACCACTCAAAGGAGATCTAGGAGGTTGAACATTTTTCACTAATATCCACCACGGATGAGAATGAATTCATGTCTGTGTATGAAGATCTAGAATCAATTGAAGATGATAACATAGTCTTATAAGAAAATATGCAAAAGGAAAATGATTGCATCTAGAAATTAAAAGACCAAATTAGGAAGTTCAAATCTAAGCATAAGGAAGTAAGAAACGAGCTCAAATTAGAAAATGAAATCATCACTGATTTAAGAGCCAAATATGAAGAATATGAAAAGACCAAGAATATTTTGAATAATATAATTAAGAGAAAAGCTGATGAATGCAAAAGGTTAGAACAAGAGATATTGTCTCTCAGAAAACAAGTCTAGAAGATACTCAAAATAGTGAAGAAAACGTAAAAAACAAGTTTGTCTAGCTACTATATGAGATTCTAAGCTCTCAGAGACCTCTGGAAGACAAAAAGGGACTTGGATGCGATATCGATGAATGAGCTCACAACACAATCAAAGAAAAAGATGAATCAGATCCAGTAAGTGAAAATCAATATGCACTTGATAAAGGTAAGGCTTCGGTAAAACCCCGAGGAACTATGAATCCCTATTCCTTTAATGTTCCTTATTTAAAATGCAATAAATCAGGTCATAAAGAAATAAATTATAGATTTATGTTGAATTTGAATAATATTTCTTTTGTCGGTAGATGCTTCAATAATAATATTTTTAGTCATAAAGCAAGTCAACGTAGAAAATGTGATAATGATAGCAATAGGTTTACTAGTTACTATTATACATTGATGTAAGTGTCCCAATGGCTTGCTTGCACAATTAACCAAGAAGATCTTCTTTGTCTTCTTCAAGGATCCTAATCTCCTCTAGGTCCTTATTAGGCTTAGGTGATTAACTAAGTCCTAATCCCACTCTTCTTTAAGAGTCTCACACTTGTGCTTCACCTTTGAAAGACTAACACCCTAGTCGTTACTTCACTTCCTCTCCTATACTTAGAAGGATCTAAGTGTCAACTCCACTCTAACATCCATGAAACATTGCAGGGGTGTCCAACATCATGTAGACAGTCCATCTAATCCCATTTGAATCCATTTTGATGTATCTCTTAACTCTTTGCAATCGAGTTCCAACTTTAGTCTCAAAGAGGCCTAATAGGGCTTATTTTTTTGTAGCCTTTCACAGTGACCTTTTTCTATTTCTTTCAAAACTTTTCCAAAGAACTTGAAAATATAAGCCCATATCCAGATACCCTTTATCCATTTACAAGATATTTTGAAATTTTTATTTCACTAAGTCATCCGTACATAGGGTTCCTACAATCTAGGTCCAATAGGGCTAATTGGCCTATTTTCTAGGACTGTCTGCAACTTAGTTGAAAAATTGATTAAAAATTGCTCTCAGTGATTGGTATGAACTTGACCATCATATTATGTTAGGAGAAGACTTAACCCTAACTAAAAATATACTTAGTTTGTATATTACTTTCTTCCCCTGTATGAAACATGTCAATTCTTCTGTCCTAAACCACTAACCGGGCACTGTCAGCTCGCCTAGGACTTAGTAGTAAAAATAGCTCTCCATCTTTTTTAGAATCCTAATCCTAAAAATATGTACACTACTAACTCCCCTAACATTTACATCCATCCTTAGGTGTTTCCCATAGCTATATTTCATGGGGGAGCCATGAACTGACTGACTGGTCAGAACAGGACCAGTTGACTCACTAAACACAAAACAATTTAACTAAGACCTTATACTATCTCAAAATGACTAACTTACTGAATAAAGAATTCTTGTAACTATGCTAGGAACACAAAACAACCATTATTTTGAAGCTTTCAATCCATAAAATGGCACTGTCACAATGAAAAACATGGGTTTCTCATAAAACTAGAATTGCAGACTGTATTGCTCTCTCCAAACTTGTTACAATCAATGAATAATCCTTGGATTTGAGTCCTTAGGTAAAATTAGATTACATCTCCATGATTCTAGGCCTTTTTGGTCGATTCCCCACTCGTATTCATATGGGGATCCAAAGATAACAATGTTGCATGCAACATTTGCAATAATTGCAAATGTTGTCATAGCAACATTTTAGCAACTTTTTGCATCTTTGTCATATGCCTTCTCCCTAAGTTTTAGCACCTCTAACCTATTTATTTCAAGGATCCAAGATCATTAAAGGCCTCAAATAATCTCTATGTCCTCATTTATGTGTTTAGGACACATTCATGACTCAAATCCAACATTTAGCAACTAAGCCTAAGTAATTGAAAAACTACTAACAATGGCTATTGTTGTGACCTTAGTCCTAATGAATAAATCACCTAGCCCACATTTCAATGACCTTCTAAGGTATAGAAGCAACCTAACTATCTTGACTTGGCCAATGTCAAGTACAAGCCAAAAATGATAAAAACATGGCTAGGTGTGCTCCTGCACCGTCTTCCCCAAAACAAAAAGATCAATCCACCCTTGGATTGAGGATGCTGGGATCAATCCCCATCTTCTTGAACTCTAATTATTTGACCCATATTGCATCAATATCCATTTGGTCATGCTTCTTTATCAAGTGTTCCTTGTATGCTTTGGTTCGAGTCTGTTTGTAGACTCTAGTATCCAGTACACTATCAGCTCCTGTGACTGTAGTAGAGGGTAATTGGAGATCTTCGAAATCTTTGATCACTTCCTTGAGATTCTGATCCATGTCTTGTTGTGGTCCTTTGTAATGGATTAAGTCTACAATGTTAAAAATAGGTGACAGTCCACTGTCTTCTGGGAGCTCAACTTTGAATGCATTATCACCATACTTAGCTAAGATAGGATAGTGACCTATCCTCCTCATCTTCAACTTGTGAGGGACTCCCTTTTAAAGTCTTGATTTGTTAAGATGTACCATGACCAAGTCACCCACATTGAACTGAACTATTCTTCTACTCTCATCAACCTCGATTTTGTGTTTCAAGGTGTTCTCACTCAAATTCTTCCTCACTATCTCATGTATCTCCTGCATTGCACAAGAAAAATCATCTGCATATCCACTTTCCTTCACTCCATCCTTCAAGTCTCTCAACTCATAGAATCCTCTAGGATGTAATCCATATACTATCTCAAAGGGGCTCTTCCCTGTTGATCCATTGATGGTGTCATTGTAGGCATACTCAGCCTATACAATCAATTGATCCCATTGCTGTCCATACTCCTTTGTGAAGCACCCGAGTAGATTTCCAAGGCTTCTATTCACCACTTTGGTCTAACCATCAGTTTGGGGATGGTAGACAGACCCAAAGGATAAATTAGTGCCTAATCTTTTCCAAATAGTCTTCCAAAAATGACTCATAAATTTGTTGTCTCTATCAGACACAATGCTCTTAGGTAACCCATGGATTCTTACTATCTCTTTGAAGAAGAGAGAGGCTATTTGGCTGGCATCATTAGTGTTCTTGTATGGCACAAAGTGAGCCATCTTACTAAATCTATCCACAACTACATAAACACTATCCATGCCTTGTCTTGTCTTGGGTAACACAACTACAAAATCCATGCTCAAGCAATCCCAAGGCCTAGTGGGAATAGGTAGTGGTTGATAAAGGCAAGCATTTGAAGAAGTACCCTTGGCTCTTTGACATACAATGCAATTCTCCACACACCTCTTAACATCAAGGTTCATTCTTGGCCAATAGTAGAACCTTTGAACAAGTTCTTGGGTCTTAGTGATCCCAAAGTGACCACTCAATGCACCATTGTGCTTTTCCTGAATCATATTCTCCCTAATAGAGCCTCTAGGGACACATAACTGATTTCCCTTGAACAAAAGATTGCTTTGCAATTTTATTCAACATACTTACTATGAAAATGGTTCTTGTACTCAGCACATACCTTGTAAATGTCTGCAAAGTCCTCATCTTCAGCATATAGATCTTTGAAATGATCTATTCCCATGCTCTTCAACTGAATTTCCTGAAATGTGAGAGCTGTCCTAGACAATGCATCTGCCACTTTATTGAGGACACCTTTCTTGTGTTTGATATTAAAGGTATAAGCTTGTAAGTATTCCACCCATTTCATGTGCTTGTGGCTCAACTTCTCTTGAGAATTTAGAAA
>MU224032.1:146448-164599 GCA_018584345.1 Thuja plicata
TACTACAAATTTGCCAATGTAGTCTTTGAGGACTTCATTCATGAGCCTCATGAATGTGGAGGGGGCATTAGACAGTCCAAATGGCATGACAAGCCATTCATACAAACCTTCATTGGTTTTGAATGTTGTCTTACATTCATCTACCTCATGTATCCTAATTTGGTGATAGCCACTCTTCAAGTCTATCTTACTAAAGTACTTAGATTCACCTAGACAATCCATTAGTTCTTCAATCCTAGGTATTGGGAACCTATACCTAATGGTTATCCTATTTATGGCTCTTGAATTAGTACAAAGTCTCCATGTTCCTCCTTTCTTTGGTGCTAGGATAGTAGGTACTACACAAGGGATAATTATTTTCTTGATAAGGCCTTGGTTAAGGAGTTCTTCTATTTGCCTAGCAATTTCCTCATTTTGTTGAGGGGTCATCTTGTAAGCTACCTTATTAGGTAGGGTAGCTCTGGGTATGAAGTCTATCCTATGACTTATGGCTCTTGTAGGGGGTAAAGCTGATGGTTATCCATCACTTACTATACCTTCATAAGTCTGCAACATACTTTGTATCTCCTTAGGTAGCTCTAGCTTCTTGTCTCCTTTTTCTTCATTCTTTTCTCTTGGCCTTAGCACCAATGCATAGCCAAATCCTTCTCCTTCCATGGCTTCTATGAATTCCTTTTCACACACCATAAGCACATTAGGACCTATTGTCTTCACATCTGCATCTTCTAACAATGATTGGATTTTGAAAGTTACCTTATCCTTCTTGAATATGTAGGAATTCTTCACTCCATCATGGATAGCTTGGCGGTCAAATTGCCATGGTCTGCCTAGGAGAAAGTGACACGCATCCATGGGAAGCACATCACATAGATCCTTGTCCTTATATCTCCCTATAGAGAACTCTACCCATGCTTGCTCATTGACTAAGACATGTTGTCCCTTATTGATCCATGTGACCTTGTAAGGATGGGTATGAGGTATCCTTGCCATGCCTAACTTGCTGACTACTTCCTCTGACACAATGTTGTTAGTAGACCCTGAGTCTACAATGACTCTACATACTTTCCCCAACACCTTACATTTGATCCTAAATAAGGACCTTCTTTGGCTTGGCTCTTCCTTGACTGGCTCCTTGATCGATTTTCTCCTCATCATGAAGTTTTCACCTTCTTCTGAATTCAGTCATACCTCAGAGTGTGTCTCTACTACATTTGACTCTTCATGAACTAAATTAGTTCTCTTATTACCTCCTTGAGAAGTACTGCCCTTCTCTGGACACCTATAGGTAGGGTGTCCCATTTGGTTGCAATGGTAACATTTCATATTGGAAAAGTAATTTCCTCTTCCTTGTCCACCACTTCTACCTCTGAAACTTGAGTTCCTTCCTCTTCCACCTCTACTAGAACTTCCCTCTTGTTTCTCATTGTACTTGAGTTCTCCTTGTGTCCTTGATTTTGAACTTCTTCCACCATAGCCACCTCTTGTTCCTCTATTATCTCTTCCTCTACATCTTCATTTGGAGATTTTCTCTTGCTTTCTTTTGCCTTTCTCCTCTATCTTCAAGCCCATTTGATAACATTGGTGAATGGTTTTGAATTTCACAAGACTCGTGTCTTCTTGAATAGACCACTTGAGCCCATTCAAGTATCTAGCTAGCTTGATACTTTCATCTTTCACCACTTGTGACCTTAAGCACAACTTTTGGAACTCTTCAGTGTATGCTTGGACATCCAAATCTTTTTGTCTAAGATTGTGTCTTCTCCTATATAGCTGAACCTCATAATCATCAGGTAAATAAGTCTGCTTGAATTTAGTCACCATTCCCTTCCATGAGACTATAGGACTCTTTCCTTCTTTCTCCCTCTTAGTTTGAACAAACTTCCACCATGTGAGAGATGATCCTCTCAACCTTGACTTGGCCACACTCACTTTTTGGACCTCTACGATACCATCACATTCTAAATGGTTCTCTATACTATCAATCCAATCCACAACTGAATCTGGATCCATTTGTCCACTAAAAAGTGGTACACCCTCTAAAGCTTTGCCACTTAAGGTCTTCAATGCATTTAAGAAGGGTTCTTGATCACTGATAGGGTCAGGGGTTGGAAATACCTCTTCTACATGCACTCCCCTTTCCCTTGCTTCTTCTTCTTCTTTCTGATCTATCTTATCTTTCATCTTCTCAGCTTTGTCTTGGACTTCTCCCAAGATTTGCTCCATTTAAAACAACCTTTCTCTTAACAACTTGTTGTCTTCTTCTTGCTCATCCACCTTTTTGGCTAACTCAGTGTTAGTCACCATGGCTTTATGTTCTACTAATCCAAATGGTGTATTCTCTCCAATGGATTCAATATGCTGAAACATCCACCACAAGCCTGATCTTTAATCAAGCTCTGATACCAATATGATGTAAGTGTTCCAATGGCTTGTTTGCACAATTAACTAAGAAGATCTTCTTTTTCTTCTTCAAGGATCCTAATATCCTCTAGGTCCTTTTTAGGCTTAGGTGATTAACTAATTCCTAATCCCACTCTTCACCAAGAGTCTCACACTTGTGCTTCACCTTTGAAAGACTAACACCCTAGTCATTACTTCACTTCCTCTCCTACACTTAGAAGGATCTAAGTGTCAACTCTACTCTAACATCCATGAAACATTGTAGGGGTGTCCAACATCATGTAGACAGTCCATGTAATCCCATTTGAATCCATGTTGATGGATCTCTTAACTGTTTGCAATCAAGTTCCAAATTTAGTCTCAAAGAGGCCTAATAGGGCTCGTTTCCTTGTAGCCTTTCTCAGTGACCTTTTTCTATTTCTTACAAAATTTTTCCAAAGAACTTGAAAATATAATCCCATAGCCAAATACCCTTTATCCTTTTACAAGAGATTTTGAATTTTTTAGTTCCCTAAGTCATCTGTACATAGGGTTCCTACAATCTAGGTCCAACAGGGCTAATAGGCCTAATTTCTAGGACTGTCTCCAACTTAGTTGAAAACTTTCTTAAAACTTGGTCTCAGTGATTGGTATGAACTCAACCATCATAGTATGTTAGGATAAGACTAAACCCTAACTGGAACTGTACTTAGTCCATATAGTACTTTCTTCCCTTGTATGAAATATGTCAATTCTTCTGTCCTAAACCACTAACCGTGCACTGTCATCTCCCCTAGGGCTTAGTAGTAAAAATATCTCTCCATCTTTATAAGACTCCTAATCCTAAACATATGTACACTACTAACTCCCCTAACATTTCCATCCATCCTTAGGTGTTTCCCATGGCTATATTTCATGGGGGAGCCATGAATTGACTGACTGGTCAGAACAGGACCAGTGGACTCACTAAACACAAAAAAATTTAACTAAGACCTTATACTATCTCAAAATGACTAACTTATTGAATAAAGAATGCTTGTAACTATCCTAAGAACACAAAACAACCATTATTTTGAAGCTTTCAATCCATAAAATGGCACTGTCACAATGAAAAACATGGGTTTCTCAGAAAACCAGAATTGCAGACTGTATTGCTCTCTCCAAACTTGTTACAATCAATGACTACTCCTTAGATTTGAGTCCTTAGGTTACATTAGATTCCATATCCATGATTATAGGCCTTATTTGTTGATTCCCCAGTCCTATTCATAAGGGGATCCAAATATAACAAAGTTGCATGCAACATTTGCAATAATTGCAAATGTTGTCATAGCAACATTTTAGCAACTTTTGGCATCTTTGCCTTTATGCCTTCTCCCTAAGTTTTAGGACCTCTAACCTCTTCATTTCGAGGATCCAAGATCATTAAAGTCCTTAAGGCATCTCTATGTCCTCATTTACCTGTTTAGTACACATTCATGACTCAAATCCAACATTTAGCAACTAAGCCTAAGTAATTGAAAAACTACTAACAATGGCTATTGTTGTGACCTTAGTCCTAATGAATAACTCACCTAGCCCACATTGCAATGACCTTCTAAGGTCTAGAAGCAACCTAACTATCTTGACTTGGCCAATGTCAAGTAAAAACCAAACATGATAAAAACATGGAGGTTAGCCTAGGTGTGCTACTGCACCATACATGTTTCCTATATGTTCATAAAGCTAAATAGTACATGTCAAGGCATAAGAAATAGGGCAATCAATTCTTCAAGTTCAACAAAGTAGGTCATATAGAAAGGTTCTGCAGATCACTTGATAATAAGAAGAATGGATTGACAAAGATAATTAACAAGGAAGAGATCAAAGGAGAAATGAAGAAAATATGGGTGAAGAAGGATGACAGTAGCTCTGGCTCCGGTACAAAATATGTTATGGTAACTAGCAGCCTTCAACTATCGGCCAGTGGAGAAATCATTCTATATCTATTTCCCATCATGCGTGATGCAATCATACTAAATCTACTCTATTAGGGAGTTATCGATAAAGTGAAATGAAAAGAGAATATTTGTTTTGGTAAAAAGAGAACGTAGTGGGCATATGGCGTAATTAAGGTAATTAAGTTACTTAACCCCAAGGTTATAGCTTAAATACAACACTTACATGACACATCATTCACAATGCAAAAATGATTTTGAGTGCTAAAGCGAAATAAAATAGCAACTAGGATTTTCAGAAGTGTTTCAAGGTTTTCTTTGCAAGTTTCAAAGTTACATTCACAATAATCAATATTTTTATTTGCAATGGCTATGGCTGGTCAATTTACTCCTATTATGGTTGATGAATCTTTTGAACTGCAACCTCAATTCAAACCATGCCCTAACATTTCCACTGAGAATGATATGATGGGATGATTATCTGAAATCTCTTACAAAGTGGTTTTGGTTAAAAATGTAAAAATCCATTTGAAATACAAGCTCAAAAAATTTGATCATCACAAGATGTATGATCTTTGGGTTAGTAAATTGGAAAATTAAGATGGAAAGGTAAAATGAGAGTATCAAGCATTGGTCGACAAAAAGATGGATGTGTTCAATCAGTTTACAAATTTATGTTATGATGAAAAATGGGTGTGAATGACCATATGTCATTTCCACGACACCTTATTGTGGCTAGATGAAAGTCATCTCTTGGAAAAGGAAGTTATGAAGAAGATAACTGGACTGAACAACACTAAAAGTGTACCGAAGATTAAATCTATTAAAGTTGATGAGGTCTAAACCCTCATGGGAGCCATTTGGATGGTAGATCACTAGTGGTAAACCTTATTTTACATCCTGGAGTCTGATATGCATCTCAGGTTGTTAGCAACATGTTTACTACACAAATTGAGAAAAATATATTCGGCCACAATAATCTATGCGGTACATCAGATGGTGGAAGGTACTGATTTTGGTTTGTGTAATCTTATTAAGGATCAATTGATTGAGAATTTGAAGTTGATAAAAACCAGGAGGAAAAATGTTGCGTTCTAGTTTGGAACCCTGGCTATGTATATGTTATTATACTTTTTAAATGTTATACTAGGAGAAGGATGTATTCTATGGTCTGAAGATTGTCTCATTGCACACCAAATTGACATGAGACTAAGGAAGAAATATAGGGTAGATGATAGAGATGATCAATTTACTGAGTTCTTTATTGTCTTGCAACACAAGATGCACAATCAAGATAGGATCCCTCCTTTAGTGATTAAAAAATACAAGAATAATATTACTTTCATAGTGACGACTGATCACTATATCATGCAAGAAGTAAAACCAAGAAAACAATGGGTTCCTTCCCTTGGCTATGAGGTAACAAAATATTTAGTAAAAAATTATGCAAAGGTTCTTCTTAGTAGTCCCATTGACACTTCTAAGGAAAGGTTTGACACTTATCAATAAAAATCACTTGATATTCATAGGAATAAAGTGGCTAAGGAAGCTAAGAAGCATGTGAACAAAATATTCAAGTAAGAAAGAGAATTTGTTGGTATTAATGAAGAAGAACAAGATGATATTATGATGAGAATAACACACAACTCTACCAAGAATCCATTTGATACTTCAGTGGCTTCTACCCCTATAGTGACGATCGAGAAGGAAAGTCCTTCTAAGAAGAGGAAGAAGGTTGAATCCTTTCAGGTAATCTCAAAGAAGACTAAAGAAAAAAGTTTTCATGTTAATCCTATTATAGTTTATTCCGACAATGAATCTGATGATTTGATAAATTCTAACAGTGGTTCATACAAAGATAAATTTAGAATCAAGATGAGGAAAGAAAAAGGGAAAAAGAAAGTGTTGTCTTAGTTCTGATCCCCTTGATGCACAATTTATATTTGATATTTTAGCAGAAAATGGTAGGAAGGATATAGGCATGTTCTATGAACCTGCCTCCCAAGAAGGAAAATAATTTATCATTGAAGCCTTTGTACAAATATTTTATCATTGAAGCCTTTGTATAGTATGGTGCCAAGTTTGATGTAGATATAAATGATTATAAGAAAGAAATTCGTGTATCTCTATGGGATGAATTAAACAAAATTAGAATAGAAGAAAATAAAATAGATGGTGATATCTTCTTAGTAGAATTAAATAAAGCATGTACAAATATAGTAGGAAAACAATATGTGACATCATTCTTTGCAGTTGCAAAAGGTTCAGTTGGTAGGAAAAAGAAAAGGACACACATGCTTATGGTAGATAAATTAGGAATTGTCCAATTAAAACAAGATATAATTGCTAAACTAACCACTATAGCTGGTAGACTAAACATGCTTTCTCAAGCTAGCACCACAGGGCCTTCAACTTCTCACAATACACTTGAAAAGGAAGATGTTACTATAGATTTTAATGATGATGTTTATAATTTTTCTCAGGATCCTCTAATTATATATCTATCTAGCTCTCCAGTGACTAATGTCACATTAGTAGGTTCTTCTGTGATAATTGGAGAAGTACAAGGAGAAAAAGAAGAGGTAGTTGACGAAAAGGAAGCTAAGAATAGAACAATGGAATTAGATGTGTGCATAGATACTATCAGAATAGAAGATAAATCTAAAACAAAAAAAGAAGATGTAATAGAAGAAGAAAAGAAAAAGGAAATAGAGGAAACATAAATGCAAGAAAAAGGAAGCAATGATGGAAATAAATTATAAGAGCACAGTAATGAGTCGGTCTCTACTGAAAATTCTATAGAACTTAGTCTTAAGAAGAAAAAATTGGAGATTGAAGTAATTAATAAAAGAATGGGCATTGGCACAAGTTCTGGATCTTTGAAAGATTTCACCCCTTCACCATCGATGATACAACTGGCCACAAATTCTAAATTCTATATATACTTCAAGAAGGTTAACCCTATGCAAAATCTTTAGTTGGGAAAAACCATTATTGCTTTAGCTCAGGAAGAGGTATTGCAAAAATCAGAAGAAAGAGAAGAAGTCATTAATGATAATATTTCAGCTCTTCAAAACAGTGTTCCTTCGTGTACAATTGATGTGTCATGTAAGATAAAGGACAAATGTAAATTTCTTGCAAATGTAGTTAAGGAAATACCAACATATATGAATGATCAAGTCCAAAGCAAAGAGGAAGAAACCAAACAAATGGTATTGCTACAGGTCAAGGATACTTATAATAAGGCCTTCTGTGATTTATAAGTTCTTATTCAAAATAGGAAAATATCTACTTGATGATGAAAATGTACTATTTGACTATACCTTGCAATGACCCAAGACCATCAAAAAGATAAAGCAAGAAATGGACACAATTGAACTTTCTACCAACAATGCATATGGATCCTACAAGTTGTCTAATAATCTTAATGGTTTTGTTAGATCTTCCTTAGATCAGGTGCAAAATAAATTATTCTCTCTACAACAATAGAGGGAAAACATCATTGTTCCCTTAGGAAATATTAGATATATGTGCACTCCCTATATTTCTGCTCTAAGTTGTGCTATTTTGTCTACTCAAAAGGTTACATTGATTGAATTAACATCTATTGAAAATGCAGAAGAGTTGCTTGCCACCATCTATTCCTACATCCATCTCTTTACACAGGATATTAGTAACTAGAATAACAATAAGGAAAAATGGATTACTGAGCTTCACAAGGTGAATAAATTCTTTGGGTTCACCAATGCATAAATTTATAAGTTTTGTTGACCCCTTTTTCATTGATGCTAAAAGGGTGAGTAAAGTATAGTGTAAAGTGAACAAAAATATTTTGGAAAATATTTTGAAAAATAAAAGGAAGACAAAATTGGATATCCCTCTTAGGGAGAGTTTCGTAGTTTTCAATGGTTATTGACAAGTTTCATAATTTTGGAAGTTTTGTAGTTTCAGTTTTGGAGATTTTGTGATGTTTTGGCTTTCTATAATATTTGGTTTGCTATCAATGACAAAGGGGGAGATTGTTAGGTTACCCCTTTTTCTAGTTGTCATTGATGACATCATTTTGGATATGTTGGTATAGCTTCTTACCATTATACCTTTTGGATTTGGTTCCATGTTCCAGTGACAATGACAACCAATAGAAAGTCTTAGTGGCATCAGGTGACTGTAATTTTGGTCCAGACTCATTTTTATTTTGTGCCCAAAATAATTTTTGTTATGGCTGACCCTAGCCATATGTTTCAGTTGGTTACATTTTTTTGAATCTCATCCAAAATGGAAAGGATGCATATTGATAATTGTATAAAATTTTGGTGATCTCATTTATTGATGTAATGTAACTCAATAATGTACATAATGTTGTGTATGTATATGTGATCTATAATATGCAAACTATTGATGTAATTTTGTATCGGTAAAGGAAAGAACAATAATTCATTGAGAACTATACTTAATGCATTAGTAGATGCATGCTTCTGAGTTCAAATTTTTTTTATCAACAATCATCATTATTTTGTATCAGAGCAGTGAGCCCAAATGGCAGTAAGTCAACTGACAGTGAGCCACCCTATGTATTACTTAGTCGGTTGATTAATACTTGAGAGCTAGTCATAGGAAAAGTCAAAATAGGAGTAGACCTAAGGCCATATCCTTTTCTAGATATTATTACAATTGCTACAATTATAGACACAAATCAAAAGAATGTAGAGAAAGGGTGAATAATTCTATGAACCAAAGAAATACAACCTGCTACAAATGCAACAACTTTGGACACATGGTGAAGTAGTGCAGATTGATGAAAAATATAGTGAACACAAGGTATGGAAATGTGATATATTTTAATTAAAACAATTAATGTCGTATTGTAAGAAATTGTAGATACAACAATATGCAAGCTTCGGTAGCAAAAAAAAATGTGTAGAATGATAAAGGGAAGAAAATAGTTGATGTGGAAGAGGTTGAGAAAGAAATGAGTAAGACATGGGTTAGAAAAGAATAGATTGATTATACTTGAATGATCTCACCAGATTCTTGTGTGAAAACCTCATCAACAAATTGATTAGGTTACAGACCTAAGGGGTTATTTTTCATAAAAAAATCTTTACCTTACCCCTAAATCGAAAGGATCGGTAGAAGCAATCAATGTAGTTAGATGTAGAATTGAATCTAGACCTCAATGGAATTATTCTTGATGAATTATGATTGGTTTCAGAGGATCACAGACAAATTTTTCAGTTGCATTTGATATGCAAATTTTTGAGCTAGGGTATAGACACATTAATTATGATTACTTTTTGGGGATGCAAAAGATTAAAAACACATTTTGAGACTTCAGTTGACACCTTGCTATCTGGAGAATGAGCTTGTAGAGAGATTTGAAGAGAGATTGAAATTTTTTTCAGAGATAAAACTTGCAAACCCTTAATGTCAACATAAAAAGGTATTTCATACTCCACAACTTGGTAATTTGATTCAGAATTCATGGATACACCTCACATAGTTGATGTTAAGGATAGGTTGATGAAATTATACATAGTTGATGTTAAGGATAGGTTGATGACATTATTTTTCCATTAGTATGAAAAGAACACTTTCGGTAAGCATACACCGAAAGACATGACAAAGAGCAAACCGAAAATGTAGATATAAGAGATCACCAAAAAACTGCTAATTATAAAGAAAACCTACATCACAATTTTCTCTGTACACAAAAAATGCAAAATGGAAAATATAAAGAGGAACCCGAAAGTGGAACCCGACAAGCAGGTCATAGTGCAAATCGAGAGAATAGTTAAAAGAGGAAACCGAGAACACAGTTCAAGAAAGGAACCCGAAAGACAGTCAACTGACTTCAGAGCATAACCGACCGTCAGATTCTGAAAGTCAAATGCAGCCCGCAAAAAGTGGATCTGACCTCCACGTCAGATAAAATAGTCATGTTCTATTTATAGAGTCTTGATTTGTTTTTAAAACCATTTCTTTAGGGACAAGAAACATAAATGTAAGTTCTTTAACCAATTTAACTGATTTAAAACACATAGACTAGGAGATCAAGGTAAAGTTGTAAACCTTATGATCTTAGAGTTAACATTGTTTTACGTGAAACTTGATTCGGTCAATGTGTCTCCTAAATATACTATGTAATCATTCATTATTATGTATAAGAGAGAGGGATGAGAGGATGAATAAAGCATACGAGCACATCTATGGATCAGATTGAAAGTTTCATGAACCAGAACAACAAAAGGTGAATTTGGTTAGCAAGAACCAAGAACAGAGGATACCAAGCATCAAAGGTATTATTCAATCACATTAGGTGATATACTTTTTCATGTAATATTAAATGGATCTATAATAAGAAATAGGAGATTGCATACACCAGGTCAAATTGTAATTTTCTATCATTCTAACAAGTGAAGTAAAGTGTAAAAATCCTTTCAAGGAAGGTGGATTTAACAGTCCAACTATAAATCTCTTAATAGAGTGCACACTCAACAGTGTTGCTAAAGCTCTTAACCGAGTAGAATTTAAAAGGTCCCCACATATACTCTTAACTGGGTAGATCATCATAAGTGATCAAATTGTAAGCCTTAACCGGCCCCTTCCAATCTATAGATAGTGAAGAATTTGTGTGTGCCATCCCCACTGCAGTTTTCACTTCCTAACATGAGTTTTTTGCGATATCATATCTTGTGTTATGTGTCAATTAGTTTCATGAATGTTTCTATGAATGTTCACATGTTTGATTAAGTTTATGAATTGATATATCTTACATCAAGACAACATAGAACAAATGGTTGGATAAACATTTGATAACTTAAAGGATAAAGGTTGAAAGATACAAAAGATTTAGAGGTACGATTCACCCCTCCCCTCTCAGTACACCCTTCCCATTAATTCCAACAATTGGTATCAGAGGTAAGTCTCTTCTTTGGAAAATATTAAAGGCTTAAGAGAAAAGATCATACAATGGAGAAGTACAGACTTGAGAAAAGTATTGAGAATAAGAATCTAGAAATTTAGTTCTTCTATGAGGAGTATAAAGAAGCTAGAATCAATATGAGACAACTGTTAGATGAAAGAAAGATTATGGCAACTCACTATAATGAAATAGATTATCATGAGGAAGAGATACCATATTTATTTGAGTCTTCAAGATCAAATATAAGCAAAGCATCACATGCATTAGAATAAAGAATCACAAGCCTAAATGAAATCAATCAATATCTGGCTGGACAAGTGAAATTTCTGCAAATTGGTCAAGAGACACAGATGAAAAGAATGATTGATGTCATGAACAGTGCTTGACAAGCTGAGCAAGAAAGAACACTAACTATTGATGATAGAAGGAAGATTACAAAAAAGCTACAAGAGAAAGAGTCTGAAATACAAAGACTTACAGAGCATCACCAAGAGATTACAAATCAGATTATTCTTATGAGTCAAGAGGCAAAAATAATGAATTTTGAACTATTTGAAAAAATAGAAGCTATTAGTGAGCTAAGAGATGAAAATGAAAAGTTGAAACATGAAATAAGAATTTAGTAGCAAGACAATGAAATTATAAAGAAAGCTGAAGAAAGTAATAAAAGAATGGATGATTTTCTTGAAGGACAACGAAGAGTCAACAACAACACCGGTCTAGGATTTATGGAGAATGGAGAATCACCAAATCAAGCTGATCCAAAGAATGTATATAAAAATACAAGACCTAGAAAGATGACATGCAATCACTATGGAAAGCAAGGCCACACATCAAATGTATGCAGAGGAAAAATGAAAGGTATTCCTAAATCTACATCTTCATTCATAGGATTTTGTTATAAATGTAACAAGAAATGACATAAAGAATATGAATGTAAGTCTGAGATGAAACAACCAAAGAAGGAAACCTACATGGACAAATACTGTCCTACATGCAAAATGAATGGGCACACAACTCTTGAATGTTGGAAAAAGAAAAAGCAAGCATGGAAGTCGAAAGGTAAAGAAACTCCCTATCAGCCAAAAAGAATTGGTAACCAGTATGTGGAAGATTTGGTCACATTGTTGCAAATTGTATGAGACAGTGGACTAGAAAGTATAGAGGCTGGACTAACCCCGGAATGGCATGCTTACACTGTCATAAAGTTGGTCATCTCAAGAAATACTGCAGAGACCAAATGATAGAGACCAACACATATCCCAATGGAAACACCATTGAAGACATCCAGAGAATGAGAGACAAAATGTGGAGAAGAGCTTGAAACAATGATGAAGCTAGACCAAGCAATGCAAATGGTGACACCCCATCCAATGGATCCGGTGACATCACCACCCCTACCTAAGAAGAACAAGTAAGTATGGAACTGCATTACACTATGTATTATTTTACATCAGTTCCATAATATGTTGATGAAATGCCAAATCAACATAAGTAAAGATGCATCAAAATAGTAGTTGTTAAAATCTGTGATGACTATACTATCAGGTAATACATACCAAAATCCATCGGTATACACTCAAAGATAAAACTACCTACACTTACCGAGAAGCGTCGGTTAACATGTTAAAGCAAAGTTGCCAATGTAAACTGAGACTCGTTAGTAATCAAGCAAAGTGAATGAGGTGTTTGCGCACAACACCGAAACCCATCGGTAACAGAAAAGAGTTGAATGAATGCCCTGAAACATCATGTTGTCATCGAAGAGAGAAGTTAATGTTTTAACCAACGAACTCCGTCTTCAAACACCGAGGAGTGGTTGATCATTAATGACTCTCTTTTTAGGAAAAATGCCTATAATAGGGCGACCGAAGGGTTTCATTCCTCACCACGACCAAATCAGAGCGACAAGAGAAAATATTGAGCAAATAGAAAAAAAAACACAGAGCGACTTCAAATCAACCAGAGCACTCCAACAGATCAGTGATCATTGCAAGTGTAAACAGTAAGTTTCTATGACAACCAAGAACTTTGTTTATGCATTTTTTAGAAAGCCTTAAATTTATTTGAAACAATGGCCACGACCTCAAGAACCACAAAACAGAAGAACATCAAGAAGGATGAGGTTAAACTTGTCAAGAATTATTTATGTGAGGAAGCACATTACAATATTTACCCTGAGGTTGCTTCATAACCCGACAATGTTGGAGCATTCTCACGAATACAAGCTAGAGTTTTACTCGTCGAAGATGTGCGAGCTTACATCCACTGCAAGATTGTAGAAATAAATGATTTAGAAGTTGAACAAGCTTACTAGAAGTTGTGTAATGAAGATGGATCCATTAAAGAAGAACACAAACACATACAGGTGAAATGGCTCACTAATTCCCTATTGTTCTTGAAGGCATTCAAAACTGAGTGGATTCGGTTAGTACTAAGCCTAATGCACAATCACAAACTATGGATAGATAATCCTAA
Source organism: Thuja plicata (assembly GCA_018584345.1). NCBI lineage: Eukaryota > Viridiplantae > Streptophyta > Pinopsida > Cupressales > Cupressaceae > Thuja > Thuja plicata. The sequence goes on from MU224032.1 coordinate 160,165, forward strand.
GGTGATAACCTGAGATGTTATCCATGCAGTCATTGGCTACCCTGTAATTGAAAAGGTAAAAGCATTGAAACATCCACCCTAGGATTAGATTGAGAAAAAAACTGGAGCAAAGTGTGATGGCAGAGGACTGAAGGTATCTACTATAGCTGATGATGAACTTAAATTTAGAGCATGTGTTGTAGGTTACAAATTATTCCAAGCAAGCAAGATGAACAACATAGCATCCGGTGCAGTAGATACAACTTACAAGATTGTAAAGAAAGGCACTTAGTTGGATCTATCGACACTTCTATTGATCCAACTAGAAGAAAACTTAAGGACAATAAGAAATGCTAAAACAAATACATGTACGTTTGGATCACTTATCATGTACATTTTATTTTACTTTCGAGAAACATTTCCATTAGTAGGAGATGTAAAATGGGATACCACAAAACTGGTCACTATGCAAATCAGTGAATACGTAACGTCATTGGGAGAAAAATTTGAAACAATCATGGATGAATACTTTACAAGATTCAAGGACCGAATGCAGAAAAGGGTTAGGATCCCTGAACAACTTATAGAGAAATTCAAAGATGGTATATGTTTCATGGTTGACATTGACCACACATACATCAAACCTGCTGTACCGATGACAACATGGTTACAACCTATGGAATATGAGGCAAATATTGATCAAGCATCCAAGGCAATCGACGCATTGATAAATGAACCATTAGACAAGAAACAACCAAAGTTCAGAACTTATGAGGAGGACAAATCAAGAATCAAATCTGGCCTGGTTGTAAAGAAAATAGTTAGGAAAAAGGATAAAATGGTCAAGAACCTAAAGAAAATATTGTTAGCAAAAAAAGAAGAAACTGAACAGGAGGAAGAGACCGAAGGCCAGTCACCCATCGGTGAAGCTGTAGGAAAGAATGACTCCAAGGCCATAGAGTCAGATTCACCACCCCCTCCACTAGAAAAGAAGGAACCACATCTACTTCAAGAACAAGAAGCCAAACAGCTAAGGACTCAAGTCCTTCACCCTTAAAGAAAGGAAAAGTTAGATCCTACAAGAGGAAACCGGCCACACAAAAAAGAGGGTCATCAAAGAGAAGAAGGTTCGTTCAAACAAGGGAAGATATTGAGGACACTGAACAAGATGAAGGTGTAGAACCAGAAAAGATTAAGGTTCCAGAAAGCATTGATGAGGTATGCAAATATATTGCAAATTCAGGATCTATTACAGATTCTAAGATAATAAGATGGCTAAAATTGGATCCAGAAGATCAAAACAAAGTTGAAGATGCCATCATTGTAAAGATGTACAAATTCAAGTACGTAATAATTCAATTTGAAGGTAATAATGTACCAAGGGAACTCTTGGACAGATTATATGCCAGATGCACATTTGCATTAAAGAATGAGAAGGAGATAAGGGAAAGAGTGTTTGTTTCTCTTATTCCTCTTGAATCCAAGAGGGAAGAAATTGACGAGATGATGGAGAACTATAAAAAGGAGTTCTCACCCAAGTTGAGAGCCTACAAATTTCTTGAAGGGAGGCTTATAGAGCTTGAATAAGAAAGTCACAATAAATGGAGTAAAATACTCAATAGACCTATTAAGGATGCTAGCCCCAAGAAAGGCCTACAATAGCAAGATGATAATAAGGAAACTCAAGAACACATCATAATCAAAGATGCAGAAGAGGACACATCAATTGAGTTAGATAAAGAAGAAATGAACACAACCGACAACAAGAATGTAGAAGTTGTAGATGAAATATGGCCAGACACCACTAAGGACAACATTATGGATAACACAGTCACCGACATAATTGATGACCCAGTAGGATAAATACAAAAGGATGAAGATGTCAATGTTACCAAGGACACAACTGATGAGAAAGACACACCATTTGATACTTCACAGGTGAACATACCAGGCAACATGCCCATATTGATGCAAGCCATCAACATAATTAAAGAAACAGACAAGTCACCTGATAAATATTCAAGCATTCCCAAGGATGCAGGGGATGGAGGAAAGAAAGACAACACCGATGATCAAAAGGACATCAATGACACTCAAAATGTAACCAAAACTGACAAGGTCATATAAGGATAATCAAAGCAAACAAATGGAGACACAACTGAGAATGATGCATAGACAAAGATAGATGAAGAGCATAAGGACACTGATGAAGGAGGAAAACCTAAAGATAGCACTCCTGAGGACACTAAAAAAGTTGCAATAGACAATGTAAAGATTGATGTGGAGACATCTACAGAAACCCGACAAGATGAAACTGAAACAAATAAGCAAAAAGAGGCAACACCACAAGTAACTTCATATCGCGCCACAGACAAATCTGAGAAGATGGCTATGGTTCTGCACTCAACTGAAACTCTGAAGAAGAAGAAGAAATCAAAAAAGAGTAAGTTGGAAGTCACTCTAGATGAAACTGAGATCCTCAAATGTGACCCAACTACACTTGACTATGAAGCACTGAAAGAATACGGTGAAATATGCTAGAGGAAGGCATTATAGGAGAAGCTGAGGAAGCAGCACCGAGATTCCATGGTACTAGAAACAACAAGGGACATCTTGCACTAGATTGTACCCGAAATTGATGTTGATCAGAATCAACCAATACTTGATCAACTATCTACTCTCACTGAATCAATTACAACACATAACATTGATGCAGAGAAGGTAATTGAAGAGAGAGCAGAGCAGAAGTACCAACAAAAACTTGTTGAGAAAATCAACCAAGAAGTGGTAGTAAACAAGGTAAAGCTTTAGAATTCATAAGTAAATTAGATCCTATTATTGCTGAAGCTATTTCCTTGATTCAACAACTAAGCACACTGGATCAATTCACTAAGGACCATAGTGAAAACATAGCAAAGTTAGATTATGATCTAGCTAATAGTGCTAAAAGCTTAATTGATGGAGACAATGCAATTAAGTTGCATTATGAAAATATTACTAAGATAAAAAGGTTAAGGCAAGAACTGTGGGAAGCAGAAACATAATTCAGGGAAGAGGTCACTGAGCTCTAGGCTCGACTTCTACCAAATCTGACACTGCTTCAACAACATATCAGTTCGGCAAGACAACTGATAGCAACCCTTGAGATGTCTTTAGAAGACAACATCTATGATATGCACTCAAGGATTACACTCGAGCACACGGCTCTAGAGAACCTGAAAGAACAATGGGAGAAGATGATCGAAGACATGAAGTCTTCACACTCTCACATTTTTATAACTATAAGGTATACACCTTTGCCCTTAATATAAAAAAAGGGGGAAAATAATGATATTTACAGATAGGCAACTATACAATATACAGAAATAGGGGAAAATAATGATATACCATGATATACATAGGGGGAGTCATGAAATGACTAAGGATTATATATGTTGTACATACTTAACATTTTGTTAGTATTTTGCACATATCAGTTTTTGATACTAATGTCAAAGGGGGAGATTGATGACATTATTTTTCCATTAGTATGCAAAGAACACTTTTAGTAAGCATACACTAAAAGACAAGAGAAAGAGAAAACCAGAAATGCAAATATAAGAGATCACAGAAAACTTCTAAGTACAAAGAAAACCGATGACACAATTTTGTGTGTACACCGAAAATGCAAAATGGAAAAGATAAAGAGGAACTCGAAAGTGGAACTTGAAAAGCAGGTCATAGTGCAAACTGAGAGAATAGTTAAAAGAGGAAATGGAGAGAACAGTTCAAGAAAGGAACCCTAAAGATAGTAAATTGACTTCAGAGCATAACCAACCGTCAGAAACTGAAAGTCAGTTGCAGCCCGCAAAAAGTGGATCTGACCTCCACGTTAGATAAAACAGTCATGTTCTATTTATAGAGTCTTGATTTGCTTTTAAAACCATTTCTTTAGGGACAAGAAACATGAATGCAAGTTCCTTAATCAGTTTAACTGATTTAAAACACATAGACTAGGATATCAAGGTAAAGTTGTAAACCTGTGATCTTAGAGTTAATATTGTTTTACGTGAAACTTCATTAGGTCTTTCTGTCTTATAAATAGGCTATGTAATCATTCATTAATATGTATGAGAGAGAGGGATGAGAGGATGAATAAAGCATACGAGAACATCTATGGATTAGATTGAAAGTTTCATGAACTAGAACTGAAAAAGGTGAATTTGGTTAGCAAGAACCAAGAATAGAGGATACCGAGCATCAGAGGTATTATTCAATAACATTAGGTGATATAATTATTCATGTAATCTTAAATGGATCTGTAATCATCAATAGGAGATTACATACACCAGGTCAAATTGTAATTTTCTATCATTCTAACAAGTGAAGAAAAGTGTAAAAATCCTTTCAAGGAAGGTGGATTTAACAGTCCAACTATAAATCTCTTAACCGAGTGCACACTCAACAGTGTTGCTAA
>MU224032.1:173112-195494 GCA_018584345.1 Thuja plicata
GATCCAAACAGAGAATAGCTTATTCCAGCTTTCATTTTTAGAATTAATTAATTCGAGAATAGGCCCTTATTCTGGAATAGGCCTATTCTGGATAAGTTAATGCCATGCACCAAACGGGCCCTAAAGGCAGAGGGCATAGCAGAACCGCATGCGTAGGCAAGTGTATCGTCTTCATCAAAGATGTATTTATTTATTACTGTATGCCATTGTACTGGAGTCTCTGTCTATATTTATTATCACCTCATGCCTTATCCAAGCTCCTTCAGTTGAATCTAAACCTTTTCACGTTGGAAATTTGTGGAACTCCTGATTTTGGGTACGTGTGTCTACCATTTTGTGTAAATAGGTTGAATTGCAATGAATATGATGGCTTTCATGTATCGCCAAGGGTCACTCCTCAACTGGATGTGATTGCAAGGGCCAATTATATGTTGTAGACGTGAAGAGACATTAAATATTTAATAAAATGGTAGTTACCTATGGGCCTGTTTGGCGCATGGAATTAACTTATCCAGAATAGGTCTATTCTAGAATAAGGGCCTATTCTGGAATTAATTAATGCTCAAAACGAAAGCTGGAATAAGCTATTATGCGTTTGGATCCCATAATGTGGAATTCGAATAAAAGGTTATTTTTTTTTTTTAAATTAATTTGAACAATATGTATTTTTAACTTGTGTACACACATACATATACACATACACATATACACACATACATATACACATACACACACACACACACACGTGTGTATATATACACTTATATGCACACATACACACATATATACACATATATGTGTGTATATACACACAAATGTGTATGTACATGTGTGTATATACACATGTGTAATGTGTACACACACATGTGTGTATATACACATTACACATGTGTATATACACACATGTGTGTGTATATACACACATGTGTGTATGTGTATATACACACGTGTGTGTATGTGTATATACACACATGTGTGTATACACACAAATGTGTGTGTATACACACAAATGTGTGTGTATACACACAAATGTGTGTGTATACACACACATGTGTATATACACATTACACACATGTGTATATATACACACACATATATATACACACGTGTATATATATACATACCCACATTAAAAAAAAAGATTTAAAAAAAAAATTATAAAAAAAATAAAAATTAATAAAATAAAATAAATTTGAATCCATAAATAGCTTATTCTTGAATAAGAAATGAATTCCAGCTTTTTTTTAGAATTAACTTATTCTGGAATAAGCCCCAAATGGGGATAAGTTTTCTAATTCAAGAATAAGGAAAATGCCCACAAACAAAGAATAAATTTATTCTAGCATTTACTAATGCTTATTCCAGATTAATTCCTAGCGCCAAACGGGCCCTATATGAATTTAATAATTCTGCAGGCAATCTAGCTTTTCTTGTTCCAATGATGTCAAGAGAGAGAGAGAGGATGAATTCTTAGGTTGCTGAAATATGGTATTATATAAAAGTGTCAACTTACTTTTATCTATTCTACCATTAGTTTTTATGGACGTTCCATGCTATGGTTTTCATTCTAAAAGAGAAAGGATGATATTGTTTGTATGGTGATTAAAATTGAATGCAAATGCATAAAGACTTAATATTTAATTTTTGAATTTCAAATTAAATCTTGTTTTCTAATTTTTATAATAATAGAGTTACTTATCAATTTCTTTCTTCAATTCTTATTGTTTCATTTTGTCTTTGAGGTCTCAATTCATTACAATTTTAATCAATGGACCAATCCTTATCACACTAAATTACTATAGCAAAATATGATAGATTAAACATGACAATCTATAAGAAGATCAATGACCAAGATATAATAAAAGTTCATCATGTCACATGAATTACATGGTTAATGGCTTAGTCATAAAAGGTATTGTAGTCAAGTGAATCCATACCTTTGGTATCACATCCATCTATTGGTCAAAGCCTAATATAGATATATCCAATATCTTATATAGAAAAATATTTTCTCCCTCATGAATCCTTCAAGTCTATGTTGAAAACCACACTCGATCACAATAATTAGTAGGATATAGAAAACACTAATAAAGCAACATAAATTTACTCATATTCAATATGTCATAAAATGACTAGTCATTCAACATACAACTCATAGAGGAAACACTTTTCTCATCATAAAATTTATTTAACTCCTATCCTTCACATATTCATTGATTTCAATACGCAAGTGTTCCTCGAGTTAAAGTTATGTACCTAAATCAACCAACATTATATCCACTGGAGTCTTACATTTCCATTAATTGTTTATAATACTTAGAACCACCCCCATTATAATCACGATCACAAGATTTAACATTAACATCCTCATATTCAACATAACATCCAATTAACTAAAAGTAACATCACATTCAATCCCCACTTGACCAATTATAATTCATTTATTAATAATATATTCCACAGTGTATTAATTGTCACAACTAAAAAAGTCTTCATTTCATTATTATTCTCATTCGTATCATAAAAGCATGAAGTTTATGCTTACAAGGTCCATCAATCCTATAGATCTAGAATCACCATATTTTATTCATTTTTCCCATCTATTCATGCATGGTCATATGATGAGCTTAAGGCTTGCCGTGAAGACTTATTTCAACATGAAATCCCTTTAAAACAAGATGCAAAGCCTTTTAGGCAAAGACAACATCCTAGAAACCCAATGTTAGCCCCTAAAATGAGGGAAGAGCTTGTCAAATTAAGAGATGTAGGAATAATAGTGCCTATAAGACATTCTACATGGGTATCAAACTAGGTCCTAGTTAGAAAGAAAAATGGAGATATAAGGTTGTGTGTTGACTTTAGAAATTTGAATGTATCATCTTTAAAAGATAACTATGCATTACCTAATATGGAGGCTCTGTTGTAGAAGATAACTAGAAATTAATTATTGTCTATGATGGATGGATTTTCAGGATACAACCAAGTGAAAGTTAAAGAGTCAGAGCAATACAAGACAACTTTTATCACTCCTTGGGGAACATATGTTTATGCAAGGATGCCCCTTGGGCTAACTAATGTAGGAGAAACATTCCAAAGAGTAATGGATGTGGCTTTTGATGACCTGATTGATCTCATCATGGTTGTTTATCAAGATGATCTGATTGCATATTCAAAAAGGGTAGAGGAGCATTGTAAATATTTGGAGAAAATATTTAAAAGAGCTCTGGGATATGGGATATCTCTAAACCCAAAGAAATGCCATTTTGGAGTAACTTAAGGGAAGTCACATGGACACTTTGTATCAAAATATGGCGTGAGAATAGACCCTGAAAGGATTGTAGCTATAGATAAAATCTAGGTCCCTAAAAATGTTAAAGAAATCCAGTCCTGTTTTGGAGAAATAAACTTTGTAAGAAGATTTGTCCCAAATTTCTCAGAAATAGTTAATCCTATTGCCAAGATGCTCAAGAAGGGTGCATAGATTAAATAGATGAATGAGGCCCTAAAGGTATTTTCTAATATTAAGAAAGCAATCAAGGAAGCTCTAGTCCTTAAAACACCCGATTTCTCCAAACCATTTCAGTTATTTTTGTTTGCCTCTTATCATACTATTGTTGTTGTTATGTTACAAAAACATGATGAGGGCTATGAACAACCAATAGATTTTTTTAGTAAAACTCTTCAAGCGGCAGAATTGAATTATGATATAAATGAAAAGCAAGCTTATGCCCTTGTCAAAGCAATGAAATCTTTTAGGTTGTACTTGGTAGGGGCAAAGGTGACAACTTATGTACCCAATGTAGCAATTAAAGACATATTTAGGCAATCAGAGGCTACAGGAAGAAGATGCAGATAGGCGAATCATATCCAGGAGTTTGACATGGAGATCCAAATCACAAAATTGGTTAGTGGACAAGATCTTGCTAAACTTATGGATGAATCAAATCTTGAGGTAGTTCAAGTCAATCAGGTGAACTCAGATAAATCAATAGTGAGTATTGATAAATATCCTTGGTATACTGATATAGTATATTTCTTAAAGCACATGAAATGTCAAGAAGGTTTAAGTGATAATTAAAAAGAACAATAAAGTTACAAGCATATAGGTATGTTTTGATATTGCTCATGTGAAATATTCTAACTATGCTTTCATATCTTATATATTTAAGGTGAAATTGAAATTCAATGTGTTGTATTAAACCAGAATGAATAGATTGACAAAATGAATGAAATATGGTGATTCTATATCTATAGGATTGATGGACCTTGTAAGCATAAACGTCATGCTTTCATGATAAGAATGAGAATAATAATCATAATGAAGATTTAATTGTATGCCAAATGCACATACCATCAAACTCAAGTAGAGCATCTCATAGTGGCATCCCGATATGAAATACCAATATTAAATTATTGGTGGGGCCTCACATTATATAAGATCAAAAGTCTCACAATACTCAACAATAATTCACTTAAATAGATAATATAGTTTTACAAAAGCAATCATAATAAGAATGTAAATAATTCACTCAAGTCCCAACTATTGAAAATATTATCATACTAAACCACAAATTCATCACATATCTTATGTTTATAATGTCTTTCAACAACATTACTCTCTCACACTTAGGAGTAATCTACCCATCATCGTACTCATTCCAAATATGGACAACCAAAAACATAAACTATGAACTAAGAAGTAATCTATGAATTTGTGTAAATTTCTTTTTATCAAAGTTAAGATGGACAGTCATACTTTAAGGTGTTAGAAATATACATAAAAGATATTAATCATTCAAAACATGATTCCTATCACTCATAAACATTCTTTGAGACTACTTTATAATAGTTTCTAATCAACATTCATAGTTATAAATATAATGCTAGAGATAAGATTAAATCCATTAAAACACATTCAAATTTTATGGAAATATCAAGTAAATGAGACATCAAGAGTGCAAGAGTCTATAGAAGTGAAATTGGACCATTCTACACATATATCATAACCACAATCAAAATCTAATCATGAATCACATGTCCACATAGTTAGAATCAAGTTATGCATACCTCATGTAGCACCAAAATAGGTAGTATCAATATCCATATATAGGTGGGGCCTCACATTTGAAGGGTCTCATGAAATTTCAATAATGTTGCCTTAATGCAAATACTCTTTAAAAGTGCACAATATAATTTAATCAACACAAAAATGTGATAATGAACCAAAACTATTATTGTATTACTTCACAATATGAAATCATTTAATAATTACCACCGCTAATAAGTAGAAGACATTTTCCACATCAAGCAAAATTATTATATTGCTATCAAATTCATCTTAAGCTACTTTTGAATCAAACTCATTGACTCATGTTTTGAGCGTAGTGGTTCACATGAACTCATCTCTCATGAGAATAAATGGTACACTTAGCTCTCATTGCTTCTAGGTGTTTCTCAAGAGGTGAAGCATTGAGCCCTCCTTGGAGGTATTAATTCAAAAGCTTATTTTTTTTGGCACACTCTATACCATCTTCAAAAGCTTGTTCCAAACTATACTTGTAAGAGAAGCCCATATCCAATAATTTTTTTGGAAGAATATGGTACATATTTGTCATTTGAGTCCTCATAAAACCTAAAATAAAAATGAAAGAAACATGTTATTGATGTGCATCTACTCTAGACCATAAAACAATTAAGAATTAATTAAAAATTATTCACATACTTAAGTGAAGTCTTTAATTTCTTGGCAAGAAAAACTTGAAGAGACTTTATAGTTGCAGAATCAATAGAGCAAACATGGCGTCCTTGTGCACTAGAATGTTCCATCAAAATTATATGTGCATTGGATGCATCCTTGATATGAACTATTCCTATGGAGCCCAATAAAAATTGGGTATACTTTAATACTCCATAGAATATATCATTTTCTGCCCAAAAAATAGTAATATTAGAAAGATAAAAGAGTGAAGAAGTGTTCGGTAAAAATATATATTAATGTAGACCTCCAATTTAGATAATACGAAAAGAATATGTACTTATGTATACCTCCAATTAGGGCAGATATCACTTGGAAAGATGTTAACTCATGTGTGTTTGTAAACCAAGGTCCAACGACAAAAGTTGGTTGCACTGTTATGACCTCAAGATTGTATTTGGCACCATAATTAAGGGCTTCCTGTTCTGCTAATGTCTTTGCAGTCATATACCAAGCCATACCATTTGCTTGAGATTTAAGGAAATTAAGAGGGTTCCAACAGGACTCATCGATGCATGAATGAGCTAATTCTCCCTTATCATTCAATAGAGAATTAGCATAAGGGAGAATTAGCAGAGGCAGATGAAGTGAAAACCACTCTCCTAACAGATTTCGCTCGTGCATGCTTTCAGCACATTAAGTACACCATTTACAGCAGGCACAATGTAATCATCCTGCATGTCATCATCAGTTATATAGCAACAATTTATATTTATGACAGAATAAAAAATTATTCAATTTACACAGAAAGTGTTCAATATTCAAATATATTTGTGACAGTATAAAAAACTATTCAATATAAGCACCGTGTTCAATATTCAAAGAATTAACAGTAATTTTCAATTTTACGAGTAAAAATAGATCTAACAGTTAAATTGTCAGGAATTTTCAATTTTACGAGTAAAAGTAGATCTAACAGTTAAATGTTCAGAATAATTTTACAGATTTTCTGCATATAAAAATGATAAAATAATTATCATTATTTACATTAAAACTGAAACTAATTACTCTAATTTTATTTAACAAAATTTAATATGAAACTCATCTAAGTTTGTCGTATTTTTCAGAAATTTGCCTGTTAAAATACATTACTTATTGGGGAGGATCGAACGCTCATAGGACCGGCTACATGAAAAACTCCTTCACAACCCTCCACTGCAGAATCAAAACTTCCCTCTTTCAGCAGATCAGCTTGGAAGAGCTTAAGCCTTTCCTCTGCACCTGCCAGATCTAATAAAGGCCGACATTTTCTCTCGTCTCCTGCAATTTATTGGTAAAAATCCGTCTGAATTTTTAAAAATAAAAGTATCTATATAAACGTTAAACATAAATTTTCTCAAAATAGAAACTATAAAACACGATATTTACTGGTAAGGGTTTAGGATCTAGCTGATCTGAAAAAAGCAGGGGCTTTAGGGTAAAGATAAAAGGTACCTGGATCTCTGAGAGTGGCGTTCACTGTGTAACCCCTTTCCAGAAGATTCTTCACCAGCCATGATCCGATGTATCCCGCTGCTCCAGTCACACAAACTCGTTTTACAGTCTGCTTAGCCTCATCCGCCATTTTTTTTCTCAGGACAGAGCCTCTTAAAACATAACAACTCGGTATTTGATATAGATTAGTGTGAGAGAAAACAGACCTCAATTATTAAAAAACACATTAAAAAATGGTCCAAAAAAGTGCGCTTCATCAAATTTTCTAATTTTCTTTGGAGAGTGCTGGTGAGTTGGAAACTTCTAATCTGTTTTTTTTTATTAAAAATTTCTCGGAACGCTACTCTCTAAATATTAAATTTGAGTTGTAATCTGTTATGTATTGTATTTCTAGATTAGGTACTCTCTCAATATTAAATTTGTATATGTGATTCTATTCAAAATGAATTTGTGCAATCTGTTTTATATTATATTTCTAGATTAGGTAATCTCTTACTATTAAATTTATACATGTGATTCTTTTGAAAATGAATTTGTCATTTTTTTTAGTGTTGAATATGACATATTATCTATGAAATAAAGAAAACAAAGAAAGTAATATCATTGTCCATTTTGATAGGCATAGGTATTTTTTTAATATTAAATAAATATTTCTTTGATTTTTCCAAAATGAATATGTCATTTGTTCTAAGGGAAACATATCAATAGTCAAAGAAAAGAGATGTCCACAATCCATGATAATAACTATTAAGAGTTTCTAGATTTGATTGTGGGATATATATATATATATATATATATATATATATATATACACTGTGTTATTTAATTTATTTTATTTTTATATAGGTATATATGTTCACACTTGCTTTTATATATATGCATCCATATACTTACACATTCTCTTTTTTATTTATATATATATTTAGTCTTTAAGCCTCTTTTCTTTTGGTTTCTCTTAGTTTCTCTCATTTGTATTTTCCCCTTTTCGTTTATTATTTTCCATCACATCAATTTGTCACATGTGTTTTTGAGCCTCTATCCTTTCACCTCTTCCTCTCTTTTAACTTGCTTAGGTCTCCAACTTTATTCATTTTTCCTTGTGCTCTCGTATTGTTCATCCTGATGATGGATCACAGAGTGTGATTCAAAACTTCTGATGCAAAAAATTTACAACACAATCAAATCCAAAAACTCTTAATAGTTAATATCAATAGTCATTATAGCTAACTTTGTATATCGACATATTTTTAATGGTACACAAGATTTTGACAAAAACATTTGTTGTCTTTATATGTGATGTAACTACTTATAGCTATTGTTTTGGCTTCTAAGTAGTAACAACACAGGTTGTGGGATCTATTATGCACAAGGGTTAAAAAGTGCTTATTTCAAAAAGTGACCAATACCTACTTAAAGATGCTTCAATAACCATGCACTACAACCACCTCAAAATTTGCTAATACTTATGCACAGATGCCTTTGTTAGACAACTATTAGTACATGTAAAATTAATTAATGAGCTTTTAGTTATCATTTTTTGCTTTCTTTAAAGTTAGTAATTGGAGAGTTAGGTGAGCAAGGAATGAATGGTAATTAGAACATAGACAAGTGCTCTTCCCCTAATAGGAATTATAATGCCTAGTCTATGAGATTGAAAAAAAGACAATTATTGTCCATTTTGATAGGCACTATATTCATCACTAACATTGTTGGTACCATATAACTTCTAAGTGGGCTTGTTTTGAATTTGTGTACTCTTATTTTAAGACTTGAGATATATACAAAATATTATTATCAACATCTTTTGGGTTCTAATTAAAGTTTAGTCACTTTCTTATGTCTTATACAAGTCTCCCAATTGCTCACTATATGTCACTGAAATAAATGAGATTTTTTTTAAAGCTAAGTACCACCCAAAGGGGTGGCTCATTTTATTGATTGAAACAAAAAAAATATATCATCAAATCCATTACAAAACATATGGGTCCTCTAAACCCATTTTGAAGGCATACAACTTGAAAGAAAAAGAACTAACTACCATTTTGACAATCTTTGTCAAGATTGGAGCTAAAATCACTATGTTGAACAACCTCCACCATCTCTCCTACCAGACAATCAGAGGCAAATCCAAAATTGGCCAACCAATCAGTTGCCCATCGGCCTCACGATAAATGTGCGCTAAGGAGAAGTCCATGATATCTAAGCATTTTTGAGCTCTCTCACCAGTAGCCTTTCTAACTTCCAATTGTTGCATTTATGTCTTCTGATATTGTTGATGCAAAGAAGAGGGTCACCTTCGATATCCATATTATAGTATCATCCTGATCATTGATTTCCTACTTACAGGTCTGAAGTTGTTCCAAAAACCTCCTCTTAGATTCGATATCCATATTATAATATCATCCTGATCATTGATTTCCTACTTACGGGTCTGAAGTTGTTCCAAAAACGTCCTCTTAGATTCTTTATCAATGTCAATGTCATCAAGGAACTTCTAGCGTCATCGAGGAATCACCCACTTAAACTGGTTTTAGTTTCAACCAACTTCATATCATTTTCTAAGGAATCGTGTCCATTTCGTGAGTCGAACCAAAAATCTGCTAAAACATTGTTTCCAATTCGCCATGTGACATCATCCACAATTATGTGCCTACATTCACAAACGAAATTCCACATGTCTAATCTTTGTGGAGGATTGATATCAGTCAAAATATTGTTTGGATCCATAGAATCCAAATACATACTTTGCATTAATTTGAACCATTTTCTTTCTAGGTTTTGAAACATCTTCTAACCTAGCTTTTCCCTAAGGGCCAAATTGAAGGCAATAATACACAAGCTCCCCCTTCACCCACATCTTTACATATGGATTTGTTGGAATTTTTTTCTATTAGAAGTGTTGACATTAAATTTTTATCATTGATGTCAACATATGTTTCAGTTAGTTTCATCAGAAGTCTCAGACATATTGGTTATCACTGCTACAGACAAGACTGACATAAGTGTACGAACACTATGTAACATAAGAAAAATGTATGATAGGAAATTGTTACATTTAATATGTATGGAGGGATAAATAAGATGCTCCCCCTTTATCCTTAGATACACAAAGGAATGATTCAAATTGATTAACCCCAAAGGAAGGATCAATGCATAAATGAATCAATCATTTGGAAATTAGAGAAAAGAGGAAGATCCTAAATTCCCTTTTATGGAAAGAATGTGTGATAGATCTAGAAAGATTAAGAACTTTAATTGAAATAGAAAGGAGAAAAGTACTAACCTTGAAATGTTACAGATTTGAAGAATGTTGTTTTCGGGGGTCTACACTGAATTTCTGGAAAATCTGAGACTGGATCTGGAGCAGAAACACAGAAATGAACAGAACCCAGAAATCTTTTTCCATTCTGACACAATTCTGATTTTGACCCTTAATTCAATGTCACCATTGACCCAGAATTTCAAATTTTGACCTAGGGAAGAATCGACCTAAAAAGTCTCCGACATGAAATCTATTTTCAGATTCTGAAAGTTTGTCGAAAGGGTATCAGAATCTGCACTCCGATCCGCTATTCTGAACCTATACCTTCAATAAAAATAGATTTGTTTGTTGGGGGGGAGGGGTTTGCCTTGGTCAAACCCCAGTTTTAGAATTAACCTCAAAGTATAATTGAAATTGCATAAGTAAAACAAAGTAAATGAATAGATTCACCTTGCTTGTAGAAGCCCTTGTGGCATATTCGAATCCATAGATCCACAAGTATGTATGCATGCACCAAATGGATGTAGAATATAGAATTTAGAATGTAGGATGTCTCAAATCAATTGCTTGTAGATCTTCAACACCAATCTTGAATGGATCTCGAAATAGGAAGAGGCTTGGATGAATGTGGATGAAGAAATCTTCAACAAGAGGGCTCTATAAAGCTTGAATCCTTCAATGGCTACCAATGGATCTTCTTGATTAATTGAGTGCTTGAATGCTTGAGAATGGATGAATGCTTCAATGACTATTTGGCTTGCTTCAAATCTTGCTTCTTTACCTTTGGATTTCACTCTTCAAGTCTTTTATAGTTGATGGTCATGGTTAGAGAAAATGAGAGGAGAAAACTTCCTTATATATGAATCTATGGCATAATATTCTAGAGAGGCCTACATAGGAGAATTAAATTCTAATTAGACCTATACTCCTAGAAGAGAACCTATATTAAAGATAATTTAAGATTTGTTATTTCGAAGACCGAAACAGCCGACCCAAAAGCGAAAATTAACTCTTTCCAAAGCCCGACATTCGGAAACCCTGGAAATCTGAAATTGGACCATACGTCAGAAAAAGGTTGATTTTGACCTAGGTCAAGGTCGAGGTTGAACTCAACCTAGGTCAAGGTTGAGATCAACCTTGACCCAAAATGGTCAAATTTGACCCTGAGGTACAAATCCCAGTTTGCAGTTTGGAGTGTCAGAAATAGGCTGGAAAAAGTGGGAAATGGGGCAGAACAAGGGGAAATAGGTAGATCCAAGTCAGAGACCCATTCAAGGCACTTGACATGACCCCAAACCACTTACTCGGAAGGCTAAACCATTCTATAATGGAAGTGCTTCCATTTTCTGACTATACATTTAGCCCCCACTTTAGCAAGAGTATGAACTCAATATGTAGACTCTTGGTAAAGGAGATCATAAAGAACATATAATCTTATTGAAATCAAGAGGGACAAAGGAATCCTCAAGCCCCCAAGGACTTCAGTCTTTATCAACCCTAAGATCACAATAAGAGAGACATCACCAGTTAAGGAGTAAAAGAGAGAGGGTGTGATTACCTCTCCCAATGAGAACTTATGTCCCATTGTAAACCACACAAGGAAACAGTGCAACTAGAAAGATGGAGTTGAACCGCCTAGTGAATGTGGCTACTCACTAGTCAACCCATCAGGGAGATCCGATCTTAAGGACACCTTCCGACCTTAAGGGATCAAAACATTGTAAATTAAAACTGGAGGGATCAAGAGATCCATATAAATTTAAATTGGAGGGATCAAGAGATCCTATAAGGTAAATATCCATGCTTTAAGGATTAGTTTTTAATCCATAAAGGGAAAAAGTTTTAAGTTTTGAAAATATTTTGAACGTACGTGTGTACAAAAAGTGAGTAGAGTGTATGCCCCCATATTGAAGTCATTGCCAACACTTTAACAGGAGCAATGGCTTGAACGAAAACATAAACAAATCTACTAATTATGTTTCCACTACGAGATGCCCCCAAACGAAGACAAATCAAGAGAAATACCACATAAACATACAAAGAACACATAAGGGGTCTACCTACTGTGGGGTCAGTATGATCATAAGATAATGTGTATATATAGATATAATATTATTTCAAATGAATTGACATCATTCCTGAAAGAAATTAGAACTACAATCACAATGGAGGAAAGAAAACTCAAGAGTTACGAAAAAAAGTCTTTTTGGACCACAACATGGAGACCAAAAAGAATCAGTACTACCATGTCGCAGATCCAAGCGGACTACACAAGTACAACATAACATGAAAACAACATATAGAAAAGTAGAGATACATATAGAGGAATTATACAACAGGTTTGATTCCATTACCACCTTGCAACAAAAAAGTAACAAGGGTCGTATAAAAGAGTCTAACAAACATTTAGAAAATACATTACGGGAGAAGCACAATACAACATGCAAACACAAAAAGGGCTACCATGAAGGATAAGCCAATTAGGCGCGTCGCCTACTTTCCCTATCTCAGTTTATATTATTTAGGGAAGGTGAGAAACTTGCAAGAGGGACTATATCCAATATAGTAGGAATAATAGCTAGTTCCAAACAAGGATCCTCTTGAGAATCGCGTTGCTCGATACTAGGTGTAATTATCAATTGAGTTGAAAGCATATGAGGTAAATTAGTATCAAGATCGATGGTCTCATATTCATCACTAAGAGAAATAGGATCATCAATAGTATCCTCCTCATCAAGATTAATTAAAATAGGATCTAAGATGCAAATAGGATCATCATACTCATTCATCTTAACATCATTATGAACATTAACTTTTTCCAACACATCAGGCATAGGTTGGTCAAAAGGAGGTAAAGATTTTTGAAGAACAGAAGCACGGTCCCTAGCATTAGCTCTACGCTTCTTACAACGTTCATTATCAGATTTGTTACGCTTCGCTTTGTTTTCAACACATGTTGAGAACTAGGAGGAATAAAAACTAGTTCCTTCACAGGTTCTATAGGAGGATTGGTAGGATTCGCAGTAGGCTGAGAAGCGACACTGGGAGGTTGAGTAATAGAGATAGTAGTAATCGATAAAGGAGGTATAGAAGGAGTGGGAAAAAGACCACGGTTTAGATCAATCTAAGGCATGCTTAACTCGACAATCTTGTGATGTTTATAGGCTTGATATGAACGAAAAAGGTTGTCAGGGAAAGGAGGACATGAATGAGGTAATGAAGGCCAAAATAAATCAAGAGTAGCACAATATCCAAGCCTAGAAGGTTGATATAAACTATGATTAATGATATAAACTATGATTAATCATTTTCACTTCTCCATTATGAATGAACTTAAGACATTTATGAATAGGAGAAGAAATAATATGCATAACAGTTATCCAAGGCAAACCAAATTTGACTTGAAGTTGATCAGAAGTAGGAACGACAATGAAGGTAGTATCTACAACTTTACCACAAAGTTCAATAGGCAAGTTACTAGAACCAAGTGCAGGATAGAGAAAACCATTACAATTTGGGATCCATGCATCATATGGATCATAACATCACGTTGTATGTTTTTCATAAAAAGTTTTTCCTTAATAATGACATTTATTAAAGATGTGGGATCAACAAGACAACCACGCATAGGTATCTTATCAATCCTAGCATAAATATAAAGGGGACCATCGGGAGCCTTAATAGTCTCAGAATCATCAAAGGTAATTAAGAGTTCCCAAGGTCGTTTATCCTTAGTTTGTTTATGAGGTTTAGGTGGAAATTGAAGTTGAAGTGGAGGTGAAGGATCTTGAATAGTAGGTTGAGGTGAAACAACACACTCCACATGATTAATGATGTGATCGAGATCATCCATCTTTGAATCGTAAACAATATCCATAGAAGATGGTTGAGCGATGGTATTAGTATCATGTGTACAGGTAAAGGATTCGTATAGATTTGAAGGTTTTGATAAGGAGGAGAAACATATTTGTTCCCATTACCATCAAAATTATCAACAAATAAAGCATTAGAATCGATTAAGTCTTGAACCTTATGCTTTAGAGAATAACATTTTTTAGTATCATGGCCATTCTAGCGATGATATTGGCAAAAAGCTTTAGAATCAAAGGATTTCGATGTTATTGTTGGTAGGGAGAAGAGGTCGAATAGGAGGCAAGGTAATCATATTAGCACTTAACAACCTACTCATAATAGAATGTAAAGATTCAGAGAGAGGATTAAACGTACGATTCATACAGAAAGCAGTGGATGTTGTAGTGGCGTTGTTGGATGCAACAACAACTTGATCAACACCTGCATTTGTCTATTTATTGATCTTGATATAGTTGTTAGGTTTCTGAAACTTATTAGGATTAGGAGCAGTGTCACTCTTATCAACTGGAACGTGAGCCATTTGAGTGTTTCTCTCAAATTGACTCACCGGTAATTGATAATGATGAACAAAGTTGTTGAAAAGAGGTAAATTCAGTAAGCAGAATCTTATCTCTAATATCCTTTTGTAAATTTGAAATAAATATATGTTGAATATCAATATCAGGAACATGATCAGAAATCTCTGCATACAAATGCTTAAATCTACCAATAAAGTCAGTCAATTTTTCCTTAATGTTTTGTTTATAATGCATTGAATCAGTTAAGGAAACTTGCGGACCAATGTTATTTTGAAATTGTTGAATGAAGATATTAGCAAGTTTAAGAAAAGAATCAATAGAATAAGGAGGTAAAGAAAAATACCATTGCAAAGCCTTATCACAAAAAGTCCTAGCAAACAACTTAGATAAAATCCTATGGTCATGAACATAATCACTACAAAGGATTTTAAATTTTTTAACATGAGTATCAGGATCGCCTTTACCATTGTAATTCTCAAGATGAGGCATACCAGCTTGCTAAGGGATAGTAGCACGAATAATGTCTAAAGATAAAGGACTACCCATGTCACATGTAGGAATGATAAAAGTGAATTGGGTTAAAGATGCAAGTACTTGTTGTAAAGATGACACAGTTTGAGCCAAACTAATAATTGTGGAATCATTAGAAAAAATAGGTGGCATAGAAATATTAGGAACACTAGGAAAAGTGTAGGAAGTAGTAGGAATGGAAGACACAACCGATGGAACACTTGGAACCACAGTTGGAAGGGGATTGGAATAATTAAAAGGCACACTATTATATGAAGGTTGTGAGGTAGGTAGAGATACCAGTGGAAAACTCATAGGAATAGATGAAATTGGAAGAGATGTAGTCATCAAAGGAGGAGTATAAGTAGGAATGCTACGTAAAGGAACAGAAGAAGGCCCCTCACTAGTGATAGAAGGAGTGAATCCTAGATCTTGAGCCTCTTGAGCTAAAGGTTTAACCTATAAATGCACAAGATGAGTGATACCATGCAAGAGATTAACACCTTGATCACTATCACGAAGGAATTTCTTAAGAACCTTTATAGCTTGGATGGAATCTTGATTAAGGTTTTCTTGAATAAGCCAATTTCTCATTTTATCAAGTTCTGTTGAAATTTTTTGTATTTGTTCAGGAGGAAATCTTAAAGAATCATCCTCATCATGAAATGAGTGAGAAGAGTTATGCTCCATAGAAGGAATGGAATCATGAGTGGTAAAATTGTCATCCAGGATCCTAAGGAAAGGAGATGAAGACTTGGGATCAAAGGAACCCATAAGTCTATAGCTTCTTCTAATCGGGATACTATAAGTAGGACTAGAAGTGGTAAAGCTCACACACCAATGCAATGCAAATGAACTAATTTAGGAAACAAAAGATTTTGATTTTAATTTTTTTTTAAATGTAAATGAAAGAAAATAAAAGAAAGCTAATCTAATATGCATGTAAGATCTAACATAAAAGATGTAAATCTAACACCAAAAAGAAAGGGTTTTCTATCGTGGGCTCACCAAAATGTAACATAAGAAAAATGTATGATAGGAAATTGTTACATTTAATATGTATGGAGGGACAAATGAGATGCTCCCCTTTTATCCTTAGATACACAAAGGAAGGATCCAAATTGATTAACCCCAAAGGAAGGATCAATGCATAAATGAATCAATCATTTAGAAATGAGAGCAAAGAGGAAGATCTTAAATTCCCTTTTATGGAAAAGAATGCATGATAGACATAGAAAGATTAAGAACTTTAATTAAAATAGATAGGAGAAAAGTACTGACCTTGAAATGTTACACATTTGAAGAATGTTGTTTTTGGGGGTCTGCACTGAGTTTCTGGAAATCTGACACCGGATTTGGAATAGAAACACAGAAACGAACAAAATACAGAAATATTTTTCCATTCTGACATAGTTCCAATTTTGACCCTCAAGTCAATGTCACCATTGATCCAGAATTTCAAATTCTGACCTAGGAAAAAATTGACCAAAAAAGTCTCTGACAGGAAATCTATTTTTAGATCCTGAAAGTTTGCCAAAAAGGGTATCTGAATCTGCACTCTGATCCCCTATTATGAACCTATACCTGCAAGAAAAATGGATGTGATTGTTGGGGGGAGGGGTTTGCCTTTTTCAAACCTCGGTTGTGGAATTAACCTCAAAGTATAATTGAAATTGCATAAGTAAAATAAAGTAAATGAACAAATTCACCTTGCTTGTAGAAGCCCTTGTGGTGGATTCAAATCCATGGATCCACAAGTATGTATGCACCAAATCAATGTAGAATATAGATTATAGAGTGTAGGATGTCTCAAATCAATTTCTTGTAGATCTTCAACACCAATCTTGAATGGATCTTGGAATAGGAAGAGGCTTGGAGGAATGTGGATGAAGAAATCTTCAACAAGAGGGCTCCATAGAGCTTGAATCCTTCAATGGCTACCAATGGATCTTCTTGATGAGTTGAGTGCTTGAGAAGTGCTTGAATGCTTGAGATTGGATGAATGCTTCAATGGCTACTTGGCTTTCTTCAAATATTTCTTCTTTACCTTTGGATTTCACTCTTCAAGTCTTTATAGTTGATGATCATGGTTAGAGAAAATGAGAGGAGAAAGCTTTCTTATATATGAATCTAGGGCACAATCTTCTAGAGAGGCCTACATAGGGAATTAAATTCAAATTAGACCTATACCCCTAGAAGAGGACCTATATTAAATATAATTTAAGATTTGTTATTCTGAAGATAGCAACAGCCGACCCGGAAGTGGGAATTAACTCTTTCCAAAGTCCGACATCCAGAAACCCTAGAAGTATGGAATTTGGACCATAGGTCAGAAAAAGGTTGATTCTAACCTAGGTCAAGGTTGAGGTCAACATTTACCTAGGTCAAGGTCGAGGTCGGCCTTGACCCAAAAAGGTCGACTTTGACCCTAAGGTCAAAATCCCAGTTTGCAATTTGGAGTGTTAGAAACATGTTGAAAAAAGTGGGAAATGGGGCAGAATAGGGGGAAAAAGCTAGATCCAAGTCTGAGACCCATTCAAGGTGCTTGACATGACCCCAAAATACTTACTCATAATGCTAAACCAGTCTACATTGGAAGTGCTTCCATTTTACGACTATACACACTGTACGAGCCTTTAGAGCATGCGAGCATGGAGATATATAGGGGGATGAGCAGTGATCTTAGAGATCTAAGCTCATTTGGCTTGATATTAATGTTGGCATATAAGTTATAGTTGTTTTTGTGAAGACTGGTTACAAAAAATTGACAGAGGATTGTGATAGAGTTTGTCTCTAAGTTTTTGGGATAACTTGGATGAGAGCATGAGTTATGACTTGCGAGTGTAAGGCGTGGTAGAAGACATGTTGAAGAATGTTATCAGTGACTCTTGGGTCGTTGAGCTCTTGGTGATGTCAGCTGAAGTGTGCGTTCTTGTGAAGATCTATTTGTGTCTGGCTACATCAATGTAAAGTGTTTAAAGAATGACGAGCGTGGATTACAGATCTTGGAGTATAATTAGTGATTTGTATTTGATGTTTACTTGTGTAAGGTATCGTGTGTATCTTAGAAAGGGTCTATGTAATTTTTTATGCATTGGGGAAGTCCTAAATGGCTGACCTAATTTCTTATAATAAACTTGTATAAAGGGGAGTTGTTTCTTGGTAAGGTAGTATGGAAGTGTGATGTAGAAGCGGCAAGGTTTTAATTGTGAAGTATGTTGGATGTAGAGCAGAGATTGTGTTGTGATGAACTTCATTGGAACTGTTTAGGAAAAGAAAGCTTTTATATGCCAGCTCACTCGTTATTGTATATACCTCTATATATGTATTCCAGATAATCAGTCTAGAAGGTGGATTTAACCTTCTCATTTGGGTAGTGAGCCTGGGAAGTTAACCTCTTGTTTCTCTTGACTCCTAATAGGGTTTTTCCTTTAACAAAAACTGTGTACTGTATGCAATAATCATCTCCTAACATGACTAAATCTCCTAACAGGGATACAATGCTTTTGGTACATTATTCATGGGTACTATTCCCACTATGGTTTTTCCCTTAACAAGGTTTCCTCGATAACAATTGCTTGTGTTATGGTGTTGTTTTTGATGTTTTCATATTTGCATTGAGTAATTATTTTATAAAGTTTAAAGTTTATTTATTTGGCACACAACTGATTCACCCCCCCTCTCAGTTGCATTGGTGGACTATTATTGCTAACAAGATTCCCATTTGATAAAAAGAATCTTGTGTTTTTCCTTTGATCCTTCCCAAATTAATTTTCTAAAAATATTCTCCAAGTTACCTGCGCCCTGTTTGGTCAACTTTATGCATGATATCCCATAAATAGGCATAGCCCCTAAAACATGTTTCACCAATGTGATCCTGCCAGCTATTGACAACCATCGGGCCTGCTTAGAAGAAGCCTTTAATTTTCATTTGTCAATACAACCAGTCCAAATAAAGATCAAATAGACCCTTTGATTAAAGGAGCTCTCAAATATTTGGCAGGAAGGGTCTTTATAGAAAACCCCAATAATCTAGATATCCTCAACTGAGTAACTTTCTTGGTATTGATAAAGTAGATTTTTCTCCTGTCTTTGTTGATGGCCTAACCAAAATCTAGACAAAATTCATCCAACCTCTCCATCATCACCAAAGCCTCCCTTACCAAAGCTTCTCCCAATAAGTTCATTTCATCAACAAATTGTATGTGGGATAATGGTGATAAATCCCTAGCCCCTTTGATGCCACACCATGCACCCTCTACTACTTTCTTCCTGATAGAACTTCCAAGAGCTTCCACCATCAAAATAAAAAGGAAAGGGGAGATTGGATCTCCTTTTTGCAATCCAATTGTGGAATGGAAACACACACACACACACATTGACTAAAATACAAAATAAATGTTGAAAATACAAAGGAATATTCGATCAATCCAATCTTTGCTAAATCCCATCTTGAAGCACACAAGAGACATAAATCTCCAAATCGTCATCATGGGGGCTTCACTTAGTGAACTTGAATCATAGCACATGCATTCATGACATACTAAAGATTCCCCCTATTTTCAAAAATATTGCCCCAAACTCTTTTTTTGTCACCCCCCTCCAATACCCACCCAATACCCCCCACCCATCCCCCAAAAAACCCCTTCCCCCCTATTTAGGAAATATATTGCCCCTTTTTTTACCCATTTGAAATCCCCCAATATGAACGCACATTGTATTGCATTTCCCCTTCAGTGAAGACCTCATGCTCACCATGTCATAATCTTTGTTTATGTCTAATTTTACAATCATATCTTTCATATTTTGTTACAATTGAATGAATCACCTCATTGGCAAGGATAATTCAATCTACAAAGTATCTTCGAGGCATGAAAACCCACTTTGGTCCACCAATACAATCTTATTGAGGATAATATGTAATCTTTTGGCAAAAGGCTTTGAGATTATCTTGTAAATTGTATTGCACAACAAAATTGGCTGATAATTTGTGATAGACAAACACTCCAATATGTGGGGGATCAAATTAGTGGAAATACTATTTATGTCACTGAAAAATATGGAATTCTTTCAAAATTCCTCTACCACTTCCCATATATCATATCCTAAAAAAGCTCAATACTTTTGGTAAAAGAGGACAGTGAATTGGTTGGGTCTAGGGGCCTTGTCTAGATGCAAACCAAAAACTACCTTCTTGACTTCCTCAATCAAAAAGGACTCCATTGGCATATTATTATCCTTGACTACAACCTTTGTTTTGATGTCATTCAAAATTTCAGAATTCAAGGCATCCTAACCACCCATGGGAGCTTTTTTTTTTGAAAAGAACTAACATGAAAAGTAATATAGAACATGTCAAATTATGATATTTTTATTTTGAATAATTTATGGGAGTTTTATTGTAGGTAAAGTGTGAACATGTATTATAAATGTGTACATTTGAAAAAAAAATATTTTTCCTTATGTTAATGTATAGGTAGCTCAAGGAAAGAGGTTATTTTATTATGCGCAGAGTTTAGATAAAATGAAATAATAAATATTATATTTAAAATATATTAATGTTACAGATAATATAATAGTAAAGGATGATAATTTTTAGTTTTATGATTAAAGATGAATGTTAATTAATATTGTTAATTTAAGGATAGCTACAAATGTAATAACACTCAATTTTTGTGTATTTTAAATGCAACGATCTCTCTTGCATTTATATTGAGGATGAGGAAAGTGGAGACATGTCCCTTCATGGGACAAAGTGACATGTCTATTCATTATTATGTGATTAAGATAATGATGATTGATTATGTAACTACACACACACACAATAATATTTCTGAATCATTATTATATTAATTTCTCCTAATACTATTTTCGATATATATCTATATATATTATATCTCAGAGGGTGTATGCACCAAGTTGGATGCCAATTCTGTGGAAGTCTGTGGCCAAAAAAAATTGGCAAATGAAAACAGGCACCCGTTTTATAAGAAACGGGTGCCTGTTATGCTTCAGATGCCTAAGCCGTAAATATAAAATGGGCACCTGTTTACAAAATGGGTGCCCATTTCAATTCGGGTGCTCGAGCCAAAACGAGCACCTATTTTGTAAAAGTATTTAATTTTTCTTTTAAACCATTTTACAATTCATTAAATCACAACATGCAATACGGGATCATGTTTTGCTGCAGATGGGTGCCCGTTTTGAGAGCTACCGCTGACCCCCTTACTGTTGTTTTTTTGAGTCCAGATACATCATTGGTTTTTATTTGATTTTTATTATATTTTCATTAAAATTGTAATTTATTATTGTTTTTAACTAGTTTAATGTTTAATGTTCAATATGTATTATGTTTAATGTTTAAAGTTTGTTTTTTGAATAGGATTAAAATAGATTGCTATGTTTAGTTTTATTTTAATTTGTAAATTATTGTAGAAAACTATTAAACTTTCAAAACTTACAACCCTAGGTAGAAATCTAAAACCTAAACCTAAACACAACTGAAACAAGAAACCCTAGGTAGAAAACTAAAACCTAAACCTAAACACAACTGAAACAAGAAACCCTAGGTAAAAAACACAAATGTAAACCTAGACACAACTGAATACAAAATTGTAAACCCTAGGTATAGAAAATAAACAATAAAATCTCTCTCTCTCTCTCTCTCTCTCTCTCTCTCTCTCATATGTAGAACTATTTTAATGTTTAAATTTCAATATAAATTATGTTTAATATTATTTAATGTTTAAAATTTGTTTTTTAAAAAGATTAAAATAAATTGTTATGTTTAGTTTTATTTTGCTTTGTAAATTATTATAGAAAATAATAAAACTTTCAAAATAGAAAACCCTAGGTAGAAAACTAAAACCTAAACCTAAACACAATTGAAACAAGAAACCATAGGTAGAAAAAAAAATGTAAACCTAGACACAACTGAAAACAAAATTGTAAATCCTAGGTCCAGGAAATAAATAATAAACTCTCTCTCTCTCTCTCTCTCTCTCTCTCTCTCTCTCTCTCTCTCTCTCTC
>MU224032.1:195544-234022 GCA_018584345.1 Thuja plicata
ACACACACACACACACACACACACACACACACACACACAAGACCTAATAAGACCTTATACCTACTAATAAGACCTAATAGGACCCTTAAGACCTAATAGAACCAATTAGGACCTAACATGTGACTAATAAGACCAATTAGGACTTATTACTTGGCCAATTAAGACCAATTAAGACCCAATTGTAACTAATAGGACCCTTTAGACCCAATAAGACCACTTAAGACCTAATAGGGCCAATAAGACCTAATAGGATATATCTCTCTCTCTCTCTCTCTCTCTCACACACACACACACACACACACACACACACACACAAGACCTAATAAGACCCAATACATACAAATAAGACCTAATATGACCCTTCAGACCTAATATGACCTATTAAGACCAATTAGGACCAAGAGGACCTATTTAGACCTAATTTAGGACCAATTAAGACTTAATAACACCTAATGAGATGTAATAGTCCACCCTTAAGTGTTAGAATAATGGAATAGTGTGTACTAGGAGGGGAGGGGTGAATCAATATCCTTAATTTTTTTTATCAATTAACCCTTAATGATCTTTCCTTTCTTTACTGACCATAGATTCTTTTCTACCTTATGCATGTAATATCAAAACATAAACTTAATTGCATGTAAACATTCATGAAATGTAAGTACACATGACACAAGAATTGGCAACGCAAAAAACCCATGTTAGAAGATAAAAACTACGGTGGGGATGAAACCCACAAAGCTTCACTATCTGTAGAATGGAAGGTGTCGGTTAAGGCTACAAGTGTGATCACTTCTGATGATCTTACCCTTTTAGGAGTAAGATTTTAGACTAGTTAGTTCTACTCGATTAGGAGATTTATCAACACTGTTAAGTGTGCACTCAGTTAAGAGATTTACATAAAGACTGTTAAGTCCACCTTCTTAAAGGATTTCTTCTATTTGCTACAATTGTTAGAGAGTAGTCAAAAATACTTGTTAACTTGATAGTATGCAATCCTGAATTGATAAATACAGATCCTTTAAGTTCACAATGTATATGTATCACCTATAGTGATTGATTAATACCTCTATTTTGCTAGGTAGCCTTGAATCTCGTTATTCATAACTGAATTCTGTCTTTTGTGTTCTTCTGCATGAAAATCTCTATCTAATCCATAGATGTCTGTTGCAACTATAATCATCATGTTCTGATTGATTACTACATCTATTTATACAATGTATTGACCTATTTAGGTTTTACGCTCTACAATGAAAACTCTATGATCAAAGGTTTACAATTTGACCTTGATCTCCTAGTTTGCATGTTTACAATCAGTTAGACTGATTAAAACAATTACATATGCTTTAATTTTTCCTCAAGAAATGGTTTTAAAGCTAAGCATAAAGCTAAATATAAAACTCAAGTGTTTTATCTGACGTGTAAGTCAGATCCACATTTCTTAGAAATAAAACTATCTCTCGGTAGACTAGTGCTTGGGTTGCTCTGTAGTCTTTTCTCTATGAAGTCTTTGAACTGTTTGTTGGTTTACTCTGTAAATAGTGTTTTTTGTTTACATTGTAAACTGTGTGTCAGTAAAAATTGGTTTTGATATTCACTTGTACTTAACATTTTTGGTGACCATTGCACTTGTCTTCTTTTGGTATCTATTGTGCATGACTGAATGCTGTCACTCAGTGATCATGTTATCGACACTCCAAAAATTGTTTTCCTTGTATACTAATGAAAAATATGATCCTTTAGGATTATCAATCTCCCCCTTTGGCATTAGTATAAAAATTGATACGTGCAAAACTGAAATGTGCAGTATATACACCAAATGCTTACCTTGTCAATATGACTCCCCCTATGTGCATGCCTTGGTGTAGTGTATGTACATGTTTCTTCCTTTGATATATTTTCCTTTATACATATATTTCCCCTTTTATCATTTCCCCCTTTCACCTTATCATTTCCCCATTTATCATATCATTTCCCCCCTTTTTTGAAAATAATGACAAAGGTGTAATACTTACAACTTGTCAAAAATGTGGGAATGGGATTTTTGAATGTCCTCCATTAGCTTCTCCCATTTCTCTTTAAGGTTCTCAAGGGTCATGAATTCCAAGGTGAGTATGGCGTGCATGTCATATATGCTCTATGTAACAGACATCTCTTGGGTGACAATCAATGCTTTTGTCAAAGTCATATGTTTTAACAGCAGTGTGAGATTCATAAGTAACATAGCTTGTAGCTCAGTTACCTCATCTTAGATTATGCTTTATGCCTTTTGAAGTTCAAGTCTCAACCATTTTGCTTCTATAATCTTGTCATAATGTAATTTGAATGCATTTTTGTCAGTTGTGAGACTTTGTGCACTAGCCTTAAGATCTTCATCAATTTTGGCTATCTTCACTATGCTCGGTAGTGAAAGTCTCTAATGTGCACAAATTTTTAATTAAGTTGAATACTTTTGATAATATTGGTTCTATTTTAGTAACTAATTCATAAATTTTTACCTTTTGTTCTGCCACTTCTTGGCTTATTTTCTCTGTAATCTTGTATTGACAGTTCTTCTCATCACGTTCCTTAATTACCTTGTCTGCATCTACATTCTAGGATGTGATAGCATCAGTGAGTGTTGCTAATTGATCAAGTATAGGTGCACTTTGATCAATTTTAGTGTCAAGTACAATCTGCAATAGTATTTCTTTGGTTGTATCTAGGACTTGGAAGTTCTTGTGCTCCTTCTTGAGATTGTCCTATATTGCCTTTCTTTTACAAAGTTCTACATACTTTGTAAGTGACTCTAGATCCAATGTTCTAGGATCACAGTCTTGTATGTCAATTATTTCATCTAATGTGACTGGATTTTTATTCTTCTTCTTCTTCTTCTTCTTCTTCTTGGATATGGTGGTGTAAGTAGGATTATGTATAACTATAACTAGTTCATGCTCTTTCTCTTGATTTGGTGATTGTGTGGGAGGTGTGATGCCTTTTGTGTGTTTCTTGCTATTGACATGTTGGTTGGTAGTGGACGTCTCCACATCAACCTTGTCTATACCTACAACCTTTTCACCCTCAGTGTTCTTGTCATTGGCACCACCTAGTTTCTCCTCTCCACTTGTTTCTTTCTTCTCTTCAGTTGTATCTATCTGCTTCCCTTGTTCATCACCTGTGTCATCAATAATGGCATTTGACCTAGTATACTTACCTATGCAACATCCATTGTATCTGTTTCCTTTTCCTTTTCCTTCTTGTTGGCATCAGTTACATCTTCATCTTTCTCTAGCTCCTCATCAAAATCAATAAGTGTTATATCTTTGATTGTGACTTCTATTGTGTCCCCTAATGATTGCAAAATCTAAGGTACATCATCCATGACCTTTCTTTCCTATGTTGTCAACTCAATTGGATTGATGTCCTCAATGTCATTTATGAAGATGTGCTTTGGGCTCAGTGTGGCCTCTTTCTCTTCATTGTGAGGGGTCTTAGTAAGAGCTAATACCTTCTCGGGGCTTGTATCCTCCTTAGGTGGATTGCATATTTCATTCCAAGTTTCATCGCTTTCTTTATCAAGCTCTATTAATCTGCCCTCTAGTACTTTGTAAGCTCTCATCTTAGCTGAAGATTTCTTTGAATGCTTCTTCATTATTTCATCAATTTCTTCAACTTTTGATTCGGGTGGCATGCTTGTAACGAGGGATCTTCCCCTTATCTATTTCTCTATATGCAAGGCATATGTCCATCTTGCTGATATTTTGTCATTAAGCTCTTATGGAATCATCTTATTAAATTGTACAGGTACATATTTAAATGCAATCATTTCCTTGATGATGGCTTCTTCAATCTTGGTTTGATTTCTAGGAGATAAGGTTAGCCATTGCCTTATCTTAGAATTTGATATGCTACCTGTCTTGATGATTGATGCATAAATCTCATCAATTGTCTTAGGAACTTTGTTCTTTTCAGGTTGGAGTGCTTGTTCACTCTCATCCTCTGCAGTGCCATCCTTGTCCTCTTTACCTTAGATATATCTTCTTCTTTGCCTCAGTTCCTATTTCTTGGTTTGAGGCTTTCTCTTATAAGTCCTCACTATTCCTTTCTTAATTAGTAGTGAGTTTGCATGTTTTGTAGTCTGACTCCTAGTTCTTGATGCAACAATAGTTCTTGGTTTATTTGCTGGTGGTGCATCAGATTCAGTTTACTTCGAGTCACTCAATTTTTCACCTTCACCAATAGGTGACCGTCCCTCAGTGTCATCTTGTTGTTCTGATCCTTCAGCATTAACTGGCAGTTTCTTCTCAAGTGTCTTTACCATTTTAGTCTTCTTTCTCTCAATTTTCTTTACTACTAAGCGTATTTTAATTCTTGCCTTAGCTTTCTCATAGGTTCCAAATCTTACCAATGATTTTTCTACTGTCTTATTCAATAATTCTTCAATAGAATTTGTGGCTTGATCGATGTTGATCTCATAATCAAGTGGTGGAAACCATGTTGTCCTCAGTACAACTGGTTTTATTAAAGTCGTGTTGGTATCCACTATGAAACATATATCATCCTTATATTGTTCCACCATTTGTTCAGGTATCCTCATCCTTTTTTGCATTTTGTCCTTAAAAGTAGTGAAGTATGAATCCATGACTGATGTAAAATTGTCCCCTAGTGACTTAATATATTCACTAATTTGTACACTTACTGGTCGGGTTGTGTCCCAATTGACATTACCGATAGATGGGAATAAATCCTGGAGATAGGAAAATATGCACACGAGGAGTGATCCGAACTTAATGAATTAGACCTTGCTGACCTAATTGTCCTCATATTCTCCTCTATTTGCTTTAGTAGAAGCTCAGATAAATCCAATTGTAATCCCTTATTCACAATATTGTAAGCAATGTCAACTGCTTTGCATGCTATGTTGTTTAATCAGCTAGCTTGGAATACCTTGTATCCCATTACACATGCACTGAAATTCATTTCTGGATCGGTGATGGAGTTAACCTTTAAACCTCTATCGTCCCATATTGCACTTGTCATCTTTTCAATCTCGGGATGAGAAGGATGTTTTAGGGCTTTGGCCTTGTCGATTTCTAGATAACCTGTTACTGCGTGTATTACATCCTTGGTGATTGGTTTCGGTTCATCCAACCACATTTTCTTGTCATGTACTCTGCTGCGTACTCTTCGAATCCATTTGGTTTTAAACTCTTTTGGGAACATTAGGGGATTTGTTAACCCTTTTACCTCTATGTACGTGTGTTCATCTTTAATGTTTCAATCTATGCAAAGCTTCTTGTAAGATTCTTCAACTTCAAGATTTCCAATTTCTACAACTTTGTAGTGGATATATGCTCGGACATCCTCAACTAACAAAACCCTAGGAGGTATTCTTGAGAATGCTCCAGCATCTTCAGGTTGTGAAGCAACCTCAGGACAAAATTTATACATGGGTTCTTCGCATGTAGAGTTATTGGTCAGATTGACCTTTTTGTCCTTAATATTCTTGATCTTTGCAACTTGTGATGTGGTTGCCATTTTTCTTTAAATTAGGGCTTTCTCTGTAAGTGATCTATTTTCTCAGTAATTATTAGATACTCACTTGATCTTAGTTGTGAATGCTGGAAATCTATTGGAGTAGCTGTGAATGTGCTTGTGAATCTCTCCGCAATCTGGTCTCTCCTTGGTAGCTCTTCTTTGTTTTGTTTTGTGATCTCCTCTTTGCTCTTAAATGATTGGAAAATGAATGAGATTTCCATCGCCCTTTTATAGATGATGCCCTCAGTGGTATAATAAATGATTTACCTACTTCTCGGTGGTCGAATACAGAGTCGATCGGGTAACATACCAACTTCATCCTTGGTGATTATATAGTGCACGGCGTAAGTGATAACTTGGTTCCCCTTTTCATATGTTCACCGACGGTGCTCGGTATGTAGCGGAGACTTGATTTGTCTTTTACATGATTACTGACGGTGCTTAGTTTACACTAACACCTTGGCTTTTATATGTATTATGACGATTCTCGGTATGTATTGACTAACAAGATTAGATTCATAAATTCTTAACAAGTAATACCATAGTGCATCTCCATTCATGCTAATTTGGCATATTATCAATGTATATTGGAACTAATGTAAAATATAGCTTAGTATAGTGCAGTTCCATACTTACTTGTTCTACTTGGGTGAGGGTGGTGATTTCACCAGATCCATTGGATGAGGTGTCACCAACTATGGTGCTCAGTCCAGCATCATCTTTACTTGAAGCTCTCCTCCACATTTGATTTCTCATTCTCCTGATATCTTCAATAGTGATCCCATTAGCAAAAGTGCTTGTCTCTGTCACTCGGTCTCTGTAGTCCTTTCTTAGATGACTGACCTTATGATAGTGTAAGCATGTCATTCCAGAGTTAGTCCAATTCCTAGACCTTCTTATCCATTTCCTCATGTAGTTTGCAGCTATGTGTCCATATCTACCACATACTGTGCAATTTACCCATGTGTTGTAATCCCAGACATATGAGTTACTGATTCTTCTTGGTTGATAAGAATTTTCTTATTCTTTTGGTTTCCATGCTTTCCTTTTCTTTTTCCTGCATTCATGAGATGTGTGGCCATGCATTTTGCAAGTGGAACAATATTTTTCCATGTAGGATTCCTTCTTTGGTTGTTTCACCTTAGATCTGCATTCATGTGATTTGTTTCCATGCTTGTTACAGTTATAACATTTACCTATGAATGTAGATGTGGATTTAGGAATACCTTTAGCTTTTCTCATGCAAACATTTGAAGTGTAGCCTATTTTTTGAAAGTGATTGCATGACAGATTCCTTGGTCTTGGATTCGTGTAGACATCTTTTTAATCAGCTTGGTTTGATGATTCTCCATGCTTGGTATACCCTAGACCAGTATTGTTGTTGAGTCTTCTTTATTCATCCAGAAAATCATCTATTCTTTTTGTACTCTCTTCAGCTTTCTTGATCATATCATTGTGTTGTTGCTGAATATTCATGCTTTAGTTTCTCATTTTCTTCTCTTAGTTCACCAATAGCTTCCAATTTCCCATTGAGTTCTATGTATACTTAGTTTGCCTCACGAATCATAAGAGCTATTTGATTGGTGATCTCTCTCTCTCTCTCTCATAACTTCTTAGTGATCTTTCTCCTATCATCAATAGCTAATGTTCTTTCTTGTTCAGCTTGTCTAGTATTATTCATAACATCAATCATCCTTACCATTTGTGTCTCTTAACTGATTTGTAGTACCTTTACTTGTTCAGTCAGATGTTGATTGATTTCATTTAGACTTGTAATGCTTCCTTCAGATGTGTCTGATGTATTGCTAGATGTTGATCCCGGTGACTAAAACAAATCATGTATCTCTTCTTCATGATAGTCTGTTTCATTACAGTGAGATGTCATAACTTTTCTTTCATCCAGTATCTCTCTCATCTTGATTCTTGCTTCTTTGTATTTCTCATAGAAGATATGTATTTGCAACTTCTAATTTTCAATATTCTTATCAAGCTTATACCTTTCCATTATATGATCTTTTCTCTCAAGTGATTTAAAATTTTCTAAATAAGAGATCTAGCTCTGATACCAATTGTTGGAATAATGGAATGGTGTGTATTGAGAGGGGAGGGGTGAATCAGTACCCTTAAAATTTTTATCAATTAACCCTTAATGATCTTTCCTTTCTTTACCGACCATAGATGCTTTTCTACCTTATGCATGTAATATCAAAACATAAACTTAATTGCGTGTAAACATTCATGAAATGTAAGTACACATGACACAAGAATTGGTAACACATAAAACCCCTGTTAGAAGGTAAAAATTGCGGTGGGGATGAAACCCACAAAGCTTCACTTCTGATGATCTTACCCTGTTAGGAGTAACATTTTAGACTGGTTAGGTCTACTCAGTTAAGATATTTAGCAACATTGTTAAGTGTGTACTCGGTTAAGAGATTTACATAAAAACTGTTAAGTCCACCTACTTAAAGGATTTCTTCTATTTGCTACAATTGTTATAGAGTAGTCAAAAATACTTGTTGACCTGATAGTGTGCAATCCTAAATTGCTGAATACAGATCCTTTAAGTTCACAATATATATGTATCACCTATAGTGATTGATTAATACCTCTGTTCTGCTCAGTAGCCTTGAATCTTGTTATTCATAACTGAATTTTTTCTTTTGTGTCCTTTTGCATGAAACTCTCTGTCTGATCCATAGATGTCTGTTGCGGCTACAATCATCATGTTCTGATTGATTACTACATCTATTTATACAATGTAATGACCTATTTAGGTTTCACACTTTACAATAAAAACTCTATGATCAAAGGTTTATAACTTGACCTTGATCTCCTAGTTTGCATGTTTACAATCAGTTAGACTGATTAAAACAATTACATATGCTTTAGTTGTTCCTCAAGAAATGGTTTTAAAGCTAAGCATAAAGCTAAATATAAAACTCAAGTGTTTTATATGACATGTAACTCAGATCCATATTTCTTGGAAATAAAATTGTTTGTCGATAGACCCGTGCTTGGGTTGCTTTGTAGTCTTTTCTCGGTGAAGTCTTTGAACTATCTGTGGGTTTACTCTTTAAACAATGTTATCAGTTTACACTATAAATAGTCTGTTAGTGAAAACTAGTTTTGGTATTCACTTGCAATTAAAGTTTTCGGTGACTATTGCACTTGTCTATTTTTGGTGTCCATTGTGCATGACTGAATGTTGTCACTCGGTGATCAGGTTACCGACAGTCCAAAAACTATTTTCTTTGTATACTAATGACAAATATGATCCTTTAGAATTATCATTAAGACCTAATAAGAGGTGTAATAGGACCCTTAGGACCTATTGGAACTCCAAAATCTGGATGCATTTTGGAGTGACCATGCTAAAGATTTCCCTAAGTGTAAGTTGGTGCCCTAAAAATATTTTGAAGAAGGCTTATTTTGGGTGCTTGTAAAAGGTGACCTGATGATTTTCATGATATACCACTTAGGGAATGGTATCAACACCTTTTAGTTAGCAAGTACAGTGGGTTTCAATTCTCAGATTTCAGTTTTGGAGACAGTTGTTTAGAGGTGTTCACCTAAATCTGCATTTTGCATATTGTATGATCATAGTAAATGACCTACTTTGTATACTTGCATCTTTGACCTAATAGAGTGTCATGATATAAGGATGGGTATGACATTTTTTAGGCATGAGAGAGAAGCTAATTTTCCATTTTCAGACCCCCATGAGTTCATTTTCACATCTTTCCAAAGTCATTCCATTTGCAATTAATGTTGATTATCAGAATGTAAAACTCCAGAATTAAGAAGTTGTTGACTTTAAGGTCTTACAAGTTTACACTCGGTTGAATGGAATGGGAAATTGAATGATCCCTTGTATTTTAGGAATGGAAATGTGCTACCATGAATATTTTCAAGCCATGATGAATTTGTTTTCCCAGTTTGCCAATCAGATTCCGTTTGCAGTTTCTAACATTTTAATACAGATCAGTTGCATAGCTTGGTCGGAGGCCTTGTTTGTGAGGTTATACCTTGATTACCATGATTGGTCATATTAAGAAAATGGCACCCCCATGTTGCAGACCAAATTTAATTTGATTTTTCAAGATCTTAGGTCTTGAGGGTTTTGTATGCACACTTCCCCAAATGCTTTTCATTTGCAGATATCATTTTTCCTCATGTTTTCTATTTTTGGTATTTCCAAGTGGCTACTTTCAAGGGGCTCCCAAATGTATGTAGGTGATTTTCATGTGTTTTCCTTCTAGATCCATATTCTCCATATAACATATTTATAATATCCAGAAGCTTGGATCTTTAGGAGGTCGTTTGACTTGCTTTCAAAGTCAAAATCGGATGTGTTTCACTGTTATTTGACAAGGTGATTTGCAGAATTGTTCTGAATAGGCAACTTGGAAGATTAAAATCTTTTGACCTGTTTGGTTTCACCAGGAATAATTTTGTAGTATGGAAGAATGTCAATCATAGGATGTGTGTTCCTAGCGCCACGTTTTGGTTACTTTTTTTTGTCAGTTTTTAAGGCTAGTTCCAGATTCTAGTTGCCATAAATGAGATTGCTCTAGAGAAGTATCAAGAGTGAATATAAAGTCTGCCAGTCTGATGCTTTGCGGTTTGATTGCAATATGTTTTATACCTACAATGGGGAAGCATATTTGAAGCAAATGAACTTTACGCCATGAGAACAAAAGTGGAAGCATAGATAAGATGTGTTAATGATTTTATAAAAGTGAACTTAGTAAGTGTGAATGCCAAAATATTAAAACCAAGTTGAAAGTTTGAGTTTTAAATATCAAAAGAGGAAACATTCAAAGCATTACAATTGAAATGAAGGTGCAAACAAGGCTACCCTACGTGAGAGATGATCAGCGCGGAGAATAAAGTAAGGATCTTTAATTAAAATCTCAAAGCAAGTGCAAATTGCAAATGCATAGAAGTCAGCATATGAGTGAAGGTTTTAAAATGAAAATAGGGAAGACAGTAGGTAGGTGTAAAACCAAATTACACAACCATTTTAAATAATGGGGAATGAAGAGTTGATTGGGAAAATGGAGGGTGAAATGCAGCATGTGGTTGAAGGAGGCATAGATTTCATGCTATGAAATTTTTCAAGCAAATGCCATTGGCAAATGTAAGTGCTCCAAAGACTGTAGAGTTTCCAAAATATTTCAAGAAAATGCATTTGGAAAGGAGCCTGCCCTTGATTTATGAGAGCTTAAAAACTTCCAGTCCAAGTGCAATCAGCAAGTGCAAAACATAAAGTCTTCAACTTTCGAGCCTCCTCATGTTTGCTCGATGGAGAATTTTGAAAGAGAGTTTTAAAATCTACGCAAGTTTATGATTAAAAGGAAATTTTTAATAAAACCTTAAGATATAATGCAATTGCTAAATAGAAAAGTCAGCACTGATGTATTGAAAGAGGTCTCTTTGCAGTTATTTGGAAAGATTGCGCTGGAACAACAAAGAAGTTTCAAAACATTGCACATTTCAATTGGCATGTTTAAAGCCATAATAATTGTGTAATCTATGAGAGTTGAAGTCTTGCGCAAGCCAGCATTAAGGGAATAAGAAATGTTTTAAAACAAAATGCAAAAAAAAATTCATCCATCATGATCAAGGATTGCACAACACTTGGTGGAGGTTTTTGTGTATTACAAAGTTTCAAAACTTTGCAAACTGCAAGCTGCGTTGGGATTTTGAGTGAAGGATTTTATAACCTTTCAAAATATTCAAAGTGCATTCCAAGCAAGCTTCACACAAAAAATTGGGGGAGTTCCCACATGGCACACACAAAATTTTTAAACCCTTTAAAATATACGCATTGCAAAGGGACATTTAACTAATGGTCTTGGCTGAGATACATGCCATAAATCCTGTGCAAATCAAGGAATTTAAAATAGTAAATGCAATGCAATCTATAGCTGCAAAGACAAACATCCAGCACGTGGAGAAAGAAGGAGATTGAAAGCATTTTAAAACAAATACAATGCCAATGGTAATCATGGGGGATATGGGAAGAGCTTTAGAAACTTTCAAGCATATGCAATTGGCTAGTGTGAGGCCAAATTCCTAACCTTTACCAACCTGGGGCTCACGTGGATTCATTATAGAAGAAGCCCACGCATTATATTGAAAGATACATTAAAATAATGTAAACAACAGACAGTAAAGCCAATACATGGCAGGTGTAAACAGTAGATAGGAGGCCCCATGCCAAACATAGACTTGCGCATGGCTTGCTGCTCATGCAAGGCATGAAATCATAAAGTAGACCCCATGCGCAGGCAAGATTGGAGGTAGAATTTTAACATTGCAATCTCAAATGTACAAGTAGCTGCGTAAGTTTGAAACACAAAACATGGAAAATGAAAATTTATTGCCAAATGGAAATCATAGCAAGGGGCACCCAATCTGATGGAGGAGAATGAAGGTTTTAATCAGCAAAAAAGCATTGCCATGGGCGCCCAGCATGCTGAAAGTCTCAGAAAGCTTGAAAATGGAAAGGGGCATTATCCCACATTGCCTGTGCATGGGTATTTTTGAATATTTAAATACTACAATGCTTTTAATCATAGTAAATAAGAATCTAAGTGGCGATTTGGTGGGCCTCTAAGATGGAGGAATAAAGTGCAGGGGTGGACCCCCATATTTTGGGCAAAGATGCTAGAGAGGCTTTTAAAATCTCAGAAGATTAATCCCACATTGCCTGCGCTAGGGGAGATATAAGTGTTTAAAAGCAACAAGCCACAAACAATGATTTGAAGAAGCAAGAAGAGGCTATGGGCACACATACAGGAGATGAGGACTTGCCTCGAAAACCATGCTCAAAGGAACAATACCCAAATTTTGGCAGGACCCGCAAGGCTGACATGGAAGATGAGTTGGCTTAAGAGGCTGTAGGTTTGGGTTCAAATCTCAAGGCAAGCAAGATCAATGGATGGCTTAATGGCTTAATGAGAAAGTTGCAAGAAGGATACCATTAAGCCATTAAGCCAGTAAAGTGTGCAGATTTAAATGATTTTTTTTAATTTGAATTTCTTTCAACAAGGGAGTTAAAAGGTGTGCAAGTTCTAAAAAATTGAAGGGTTGACTTAATGGCTTAAAGGGAAGATGCTCAACATCTAACCATTAAACCATTAAGCTTGAGTGACAAGTGTCACAAGATGGTAAAAAGGGATTAAAATGAAATATTTAAATAAATTCATCTCAAAAAGGAGGAATTAAAGAACTTGCAAGTTTAAAAGGATCTAATGGTTGACTTAATGGTTTAAAGGGAAGATGCTCAACATCTAACCAATAAGCCATTAATCCTGAGTGACAAGTGGCAAGATGAGATGAAATATGGGCAAAGTAAAATTTTTAAAGTTAAATTTCATCTTATTTCAATAGTCCAACTATTGAAAAAGCAATTAAATTCAAATTGAAATATTTCAA
This sequence comes from Thuja plicata, assembly GCA_018584345.1. Lineage (NCBI taxonomy): Eukaryota > Viridiplantae > Streptophyta > Pinopsida > Cupressales > Cupressaceae > Thuja > Thuja plicata. The sequence goes on from MU224032.1 coordinate 208,505, forward strand.
ACTTTTAAATTAAATCTGCACGGGAAGGCAAAGTTTGATTGATGTTTCAAAGGGCAAATTTTATCCAAAATATAGAGTATCATATATCACCGGAAAGGTCTCAGAATGAAGATTATGATTTTGCAGATTATTTGAGGGCATATCAAATCAGATTCTTGCAGTTGCAGTTTGAGCAGTTGTAGATATTTTGAGGAGCAGACAGGTGTCGGTGAAGGAGTTGGTTTTTCAATTTCTTCTATATCTGGTTTTTCTTCTGATTGTAAGAGGGATGGTGAAATTAATGCTGCAAGGAAGATTTCTAATTCTGGGGTCATATTTTCTGAGTTTTTTGTCATTCTGGATGTATTGAAGCATAAATCTCTTAATAAAACACAATGCATTTCCTGTTCCATATTATTATTGTCTCTTTATATTTTGTTGATGCCCTTGTATGTTTAGTTTGTAAGGCATTCTGAATATGCTGGTTACAAGGTAACTACGCAATTACTTGTGAGTTTCCTTCAAGGAAGGAGTTAGTCTTATGAGTGATTTCAGAGGAATAAGCATTTTTATGAGGATTTGATACAGTAGTATGGGGGTGATAAGATAGTCTGTAAGGCATTCTATCTGAGATGCATATAGATTGTAAGGCATTCTATTTGTGTTTCCATTAAGTAATTTCTGTTGATGTACGTTTTTATGACTCTGTTGTCCACTAGATAAGGCTTTGGTCTTTGTTGGTTTTGTAGTCCTTACCATCAATCATTTAAAATCAAATCATTTTCCATTTTCTGTTTATGAACATGAATGTTCAGAATATATATTGAATAGTATAGACATTGTTGGTGATTCATTGAAGAATTGAATCTAATAGGTTAGCTTGCCTGAGTTTTAAACTCGAAGAGAAGAAGGATGAATATCCTTATCACATTTGTCATTTTTTTGCAATGATTGTTTTCTTATGTTAATATCATGGATTGGCTTTCTAAGCTCTGCATCGGTTGCAACAAAATACATTAGTAGATTATTGCAAGAACCCCTAATCCATTGTAGGATTTCATTGTGAAGCAGTGAGTCTGAGGAGGTACACTCGCCCGATTTTGTGGAGCTCAAAGTAGGAGGATCAAATCCTCATTAATTAGTGTTTTTACTTGCTAGAATTAGAAGTTGGGAGTCATGGGGTCAAGCATTGATGCTTATATAGATTCCACAAGAAAAAGCCCTAACAGGACCTATTACCTGACCTAACATTATTAATAAGACATAATAAGACCTAATACCTACTAATACGACATAATAAGACCTAATACATACTAATAAGACCTAACTAGTACCCTTCAGTCCTAATATGACCTATTAAGGGGTGATCCCACAATAGTGGGTTACACTTTTCGAGAGGAAGGATTTCACCCCGAAAAGCGTGGCCCACAAAAAAAAGCATACTTTCGATCGGAACAAGATTAAACTTTCGATCGGAGGTGAGTAACTTATGATCGAAAGTACCAAAAATGGGTACTTTCGATCGTAAGTTACTTTCGATCGAAAGTACTTTTTTACTTTTGATCGAAAGTAGGTAAGTACTTTCAATCGAAAGTATTTACCTACTTTCGATCGAAAGTAGGTAAGTACTTTCAATCGAAAGTATTTACCTACTTTCGATCGAAAGTAGGTTAGGTATTTTCTAGCGGCATTTAACAACCCGCTAAAATAGTCATTTTCACTATTTCAGCTAGGTTGAAACTGTTGGGGCTTCCGATTTTCTGAACGTCGCAAATAGGTTTTTGACATTTCTATTTTCATTTTTTAATTGTTTTTAATATATACTATTTGTATATATGCATGTATATTTTTTTTAATATATATGTGTATATATGCATATATGTGTATATATGCATATATGTGTATATATTATATATATACATATGCATATATATATGTGTGTATATATATATGTGTATATATGCATATATATGCATATATATGTATATATATAATATATGCATGTATATACATATATGCATTGAATGTGCGCGCGCGCACACACACACACATATATATATAGACATGTTGTATGTAAATGTATATATATAAGGTACATGTGTAATGTATACACATGTATATAATATATACATACATGTGTATATGCATATGTGTATATATATATATATATATATATATATATATATATATGTCATATGCATGTATATATACATGTACATGTCATATGCATGTACTTGTATACATCATATGTACATGTATATGTATGTACATGTACATATATGTCATATGTACATGTAGGTATGTCATATGTACATATGTATGTAGATGTATATATACATGTATATGTACATGTCATATACATATACATATGTATACATGTACATGTATGTCATACATGCATTATATACATGTCATATTGTATGTGCATGTATGTATGTATACATACTTATATTTATATGTCAAGTATATATACTATGTCATATATATATGTACATGTATACATCATATGTACACATGTATATATACATGTATATATGTACATGTCATATGCATATATACATGCATGTATAGTTCGTGTGTGTGTGTGTGTGTATATGTCATGTACATGTATGTACATACATACATGCATACATAAGTATATATATGTACATGTATGTCATATGTACATGTACATATATACATGTATGTATATGTACATATGTATATGTCATAAATATATGTACACATATATACACATACATATACATATGTACACATACATAGATATGTATGTGTGTTTGTATGTGTAAATATATGTGTATGTACATATATATATATATATATATACACACACACACACACATGTATGTATGTGTGTATATATATATACACACATACACATATGTTGGCACATATAGATACCTGGACATGTGTACATATGTGTGTAATTTATTTAAATGTAATTGATTTTACTTTGAAATAATGTACCTCCAAATGTGTACTTTCATCTTATTTTCAATTAAATTCTAGGAATTTACATATATGTAGACTTCATTTGACAGTAAATAAAATCTTTCAGGTACACACACATACATACATACATACATATATCAAACATATTATTACACATCACACATGGTAGATGCAACGATTCCCCCTGAGGAACTATTTGCATGCACTAATAGAGAAATTCAAAGACAAAACACATGTCAATATATACTTCATAGCTTGATTACTATTAGGGATGACCTTCATGGTACCACTCCCTAATGCCGAGATGTTATAGAGGCCAAACTTGAGAGGAAGAGACAAGAGGTTGGCTCTGGTCTTTCTCTCAAGGAGGTACATGCTTTAGTGCCTAAAGCGACCTTGAAAAGGGAAGTTTTTCCATCGTATGTAGAGTTACAGTATGTGAAGGGATATCAGGTTACAAGGTGTCAGGATCCTACCATACCCGCATTGTTATACCCATAATTTCTAGCTGCTCATGGTCGCTATCCTAATAATGACCAGATTCCATTGTACTTTGCATAACAGATTTATGCTAAGGTTCATTTAGGGATGGAACTTAATTACACTAATTTGTAAGGACATCTATGATAGAGGCATGGAAAATTGCTGATAGAGACACTTATTATCGAGCAGATCATGAGAGGCCAGTACATAGGGCCATTGTTGGTCAGAGGGCACCTGCGATAGCTCCTTCATTGACTCCTCTTGTAGATGATGTTATCCATAGAACCCAAATTTAAGGTGTGATTGATAGTTTGCAGGATATTGCAGTAGTTTCTGCATCCATATTGAGCGATCAGGTTGGTTAGTACTTGATGTCTCGACGACACTCTAGATCGTCAGTTGGAGCATCCTCTAGCGGGACTGCACATGACATGTATACTGCAGCAGGGATCCCTTAACTTTCCATTCTAGAGGGACTTATAGGAGAGACAACATGGGTCACATTATCTAGCTTGGCTGAGGATATGTTGGATGCTTATGCATTTATAGCAGTAGAGCATGATATCCCCATATCGAGCGTTAGAGCTCATGCGGGTATTGTCAGATTCACCTAACCACCTTGTTCTCACCTAGACCGTGGCCATAGTGGCAGTGCTAATGAGGATCCACCCACTGACTAGTCTATTGCTGTAGAGGGAGAGGCACAGTGTACAGACCCTTCAATCAGTACAGGGCACCAGTTCTCTGATGTTGGCCTTGAGGATGTTGACTTCAGCATGGCCGCTATAGGTTACCTAGATTTGCTGACACCTGATGATACGACTTCCATGCAATCTCATTTGGTTAGTTCATTGCATTCATCACTAGAGAGACATGTGCAGTCTATATATGTTGCAGATGCAGAGATGAGATTGGACCAGATGCAACAAAATCTTGATATATTGGTTGATAGGATCAAGGCTAGGGAGTTTGAGTACTATTAGGTGCCACCATCTACACAGGTATAAATTATTAGATTATATATATTTAATGTTACAATTTAAGTTATTTAAAAATTTGCAAAATTTCATCTAGATGCATATAAATTTACTTTTTTCTCTACCAGGATATGCCTCTTGTTACTCCTACTTTGAGCACTGATCGTGTACATCGTCGGGACTCACTCAATGATGACATCAGTAGTGGACAGGTGAGTTTTTAATTTATTGATGTGTGTACACATGTAGTACATGTGTTTCCACACTTTATAACATGTTTTCTTGTAATATTTTATCAAATTTAATAAGATGTGCACACACACACACACACACACACACACACACACACAAACACATATATATTTCTCTTTTTCTGTAGGGATCTGCACATCCTTTACAACATGATAGTCACTCTGGGCATGACCGCTTAGTGAGGAGTCGTCATGATGAGTCCTAAGCACTTTCATATATGATCTAGACATATTACATACATACATATTTTTGATGTTATATTATTTCATTTATATATACTCTAGAGTTGATTGAAATATGTATTGTACACTTTGAAATTTATGTTTGACATTATTGACACATAACTTCATGAGCTTACAGTACATTGATCTCTATGTTTTATGTAAATACATGTACACTTGATATATACTTTCACTCTATATGTACATGTGCACGTTATATAATTTCTTAGATATACTTTCACTCTATATATACATGTAGCTCTTGATGTTTGGAACATAAAATTAATGAACAGTTAGATAGCTTGATAAAATTAAATTATATCATAGAATTAAGTAATTACATAACATGCATGATCTACACATTCATATTCCAACTAAATAAGTATCCACATGACCTAGAATTAATTCACTAGATAAAACTTTAAAGTTAATACACATCCTGAAGACATTCTTGAGATATATTAATAAATTTTAAAAAATTTCTCCATTCACTACATGAGCACCGGTAGGAAAGAATGGAGCTAAGAAAACCTCTGGTCTCGCCTGTGACAAATTTAGTGCATATTTTGATATTTCATGCGTGTTTTAGACCACATCAAGTGGTTTGGCTCGCTCTTGGATATTTAATATTCTCTCATGGTCATCAGTATCAAGTCTCCACTTACGAACCCCACGTCCTGTCATTGGATGAAGAGATAGGACAGTGACAATTACAAGATGGCTATACTGATAACCCTTGTTGTTAGGTTGATAATCAATAAAATAAATCCCATGTTTTAATATTTTGGTTTGCTTCAAATATGTTCCTTGCACAACAACTGAACCTGCACATACAAGTTCAACAACATATATGTGTGTGTGTGTGTGTGTGTGTGAAATTAACCATAAACATATAATTACATCGTAAGTTAAACCTCAATTGTAATAAATTAAACACAAACATATACATTAATAACCTATTGGAAACATAATTTCATTGCTTGTTTCATTCTTTGTTAGCTTCATCCTCTCCTTGGTGCAACGTAATAAATAATAACTAACACATTCCACATTTCTAGGCTCTGTTATTACTACAAAAACATGTCTTGCAAAATATGTTTTCAATTCGAGGGACCTCTAACTATAAATTAAACATCTACATTGATTAGTAAATAAGAACATGTGTACACATGCGAGCGCTATTTACATGGACACGTACCAATTTTGATCAAACCTAAAATATGGTCATAATCAGTTAAAATCAATGGAATGTTGTCAAAGCTTTCATCCTCAACTTCATCATTTGTATTAGTAACATCTAGTGGAACCAAATTCCATCCATTAACATATCCACATTTTTGGTTGATACATTCACCATAGTTTTTAGAAATGTAGTCATAACAAAAGCATGAGTAATCTCCAGTGTACAATGACCACACATTACTATCTGTACTCATAACAAAATGAAAGGATCTTTTTTTTTCTACCTTCTTGCATCCATGGATTATTTTAAACTTCAAAACAAGTGATAATGGATTTATACATGATATATCCCAGAATACTCTAAATGGTATGACTCGATCCAAACCTGATGTTGTGTGATCCTGAGTTGGAACCCCAAAATGTGTCTTGCACCACTCAACTATATCATGAGCATTATTTATACGATATCCCTGATAGTCCAGTTGATACTTTCTTAAAGCACACTTGATACAGGCTCCTGTACCATCATGCTCTCCCTTTCCATGTCCACTCCCAAAGAAACTCCAAAGATGTGGTATCTTTTGGTATTGATGATATCTACATAGTGCATAAAATGTCCTTTCTGATTTAAATTGTGTTACACATCCATCTAACCAAACAAAATGCTTTTCAATTTTGATGCCTTTGTTTTCCAAATATCCAAAAAATGTTTTAAAGCAATGCTCAACAAAATGCATGTCATGCTCTTTATCATCACTAATGTAAAAGTGATATTATTTCTTTATGACCCATGTTTGATATGTACTTTCAACACCATCCAAATATAATTGTGCATGTCGATAAGAAACATGTACCATGATAGTGACTTGCTCTGTATAGTAGTATTCTGCTTGAAGTTGTTTTTGAGTAACAAAAGAGTAATTTTTTGCAAAGTCAACAACCGATAAAATTGTTCCAACAGGAAAAGTTTCTCTTAGTAGTTGGAACTATTATGCTTTCCATTTAGAAAAAAAAACATGACGCATATATGGTTGTATTAATTTACAAAAACTCTCCATAAATATTGCATGTATCTCTTCCTCTACATATTCAAACCTTGTTGACTCTTTCCCAACTTTCATTTCAGACTTTATGTACTTGTAACTCTTACACTTTACCATCCTCATCGTGTTAGTATCTTCAACTCTCAAAGGAAATTTAGCCAAATCCCAACATGTTTGACAAGTTCCTCTTATGCAATCTATTTTAGGTATTTTGTGATCAATTGATTTGTTACATAAGACTGATGCTATGAATTGGCTTGGACGTTTGGGAAAAGCATTTTGATAGCCTTCATGTTCTTCTATCATCTTTCTGAACCCTTGATAGTAGAGATAAAATTCAACATGATATAGACAACAACAAGTTTCAAAATATTTATTTATCTTTACAAAATATGGCTTTAATCTTTCGAACATTGTTTGTCCAATCTTAATGTCAGGATTTGAATTACAAAATAAGAGATACAATTCATGTTGTGTGTTGTCCAACCAATGTTTTGTGTGCTGTAAATACTCCGTAGGCCCATTCCTCATCTTGATATTATCTCTTCTATTTGGTGAAGGACGAGTATGATCAGTCCAAAATGTCGTAACAAAGTTCCTAACTATTTTGTTAGTCCTATCAGAGCGTAAAGCTCTACACATTAGTGCCCAATTACCTTCCAATATAGTATCATCCAAATTGATTCTCCTTTTCAAATAATGTCCTAGAGTCTTCCTATTGTACCCTATATGGGATGAAAGTGAAGAAATTCATCTTTTTTGGGACATGTTTTTATTTACAATAGATGTCAGTATCACTCTTATTGAAATAGACTTATCTACAGATCTAGTTGTTTTCCCAATGGAATGCAAACCTTCCTTAACACTTTCAACAATATTTTTTTTTACGTAAGACATTTTTGTCCTTTTCAAACTTGCATCTACACCCAACAAATTTAATTGCTCTTTTAACTCATCTTTAAGAAGTGTAATTGATAATAGTTGGGTTTTTTCAAGTGTATCAAGATTCTCAAATTGTGTAATTATTTTCGTGGAATTTTTATTCAATGCCCTCTTCGTACTATTTATGGTTTGTTTAGCATAATCTCTCAATTTTTCCAAATCCATTTCGATTAAATGATCTATGCTTTTATGATTAATTCTTCTCTTCAACTCTTGGGCTAGATTAATATTCTCATTTGTTGTTTGTACTTGGGCTACAAATAAAATAAAAATTTCTATTAATATCTCATCTTAAGGGGAAAGACACAAAATGCATAATTAACTGTACTAAGAGACTAAATTGAGATAGTGGGGGAGAGTTAGAGAGAGAGAGAGAGATGTGTACTTGTTTGAGATTCTAAAGGTTGTAATTGTTGAGCCTTTTGACCTTTCGATGACCCTTCTCCAACTTCTAAAGGTTGGGCTTGTTCACCTTGCGATGACCCTTCTCCAACTTCATAAGGTTGTGCTTCTTGAGAATTTCCTGCATACATTTAGATATTTAATTATTTTAAACAAAAGGGTCTAATTGGGTCTAATTGTGTCTAATTGAGTTTAAATGGGTCTAATTGTGTCTAATTGTGTCTAATTAGGTCTTAAAGGGGCTAATTGTGTCTAACTAGGTCATAAAGGGTCTAGTTAGGTTATAAAGGGTCTAATTAGGTCCTAAAGGGTCTAATTGGGTCCTAATTGGATCTACTTGTCCTAATTGTCCTAATTGGATCTAATTGGGTCGTAATTGTCCTAATTGGATCTAATTAGGTCCTAATTTATCTAATTAGGTCCTAAAGGGTCTAATTGGATCTAATTGGACCCTAATTGGATCTAATTAGGTCCTAAAGGGTCTAATTAGGTCCTAAAGGATCTAATTAGGTTATAAAGGGTCTAATTAGGTCCTAAAGGGTCTAATTGGGTCTAATTGTGTCTAATTGCATCTAATTGTGTCTAATTAGGTCCTAAAGGGGCTAATTGTGTCTAACTAGGTCCTAAAGGATCTAGTTAGGTTATAAAGGGTCTAATTAGGTCCTAATTGGATCTAATTAGGTCCTAAAGGGTCTAATTGGGTCATAATTGGATCTACTTGTCCTAATTGGGTCTAATTGGGTCCTAATTGGATCTAATTGGATTTAATTAGGTCCTAAAGGGTTTAATTGGATCTAATTAGGTCCTAGAGGGTCTAATTAGATCTAATTAGGTGGACTAAAGGGTCTAATTAGGTCCTAATTGGATCTAATTGTCCTAATTGTCCTAATTGGATCTAATTAGGTCCTAATTGGGTCTAATTGGATCCTAATTGGATCTAATTAGGTCCTAAAGGGTTTAATTGGATATAATTAGGTCCTAAAGGGTCTAATTGGATCTAATTAGGTCTTAAAAGGTCTAATTAGCTCCTAAAGGGTCTAATTAGGTTATAAAGGGTCTAATTAGGTCCTAAAGGGTCTAAGTAGGTTATAAAGTGTCTAATTAGGTCCTAAAGGGTCTAATTAGGTTATAAAGGGTCTAATTAGGTCCTAATTGCATCTAATTGTCCTAAATAGATCTAATTGGATCTAATTGTCCTAGTTGTCCTAATTGGATGTAATTAGCTCCTAATTGGGTCTAATTGGGTCATAATTGGATCTAATTAGGTCCTAAAGGGTTTAATTGGAACTAATTAGGTCCTAAAGGGTCTAATTGGATCTAATTAGGTCCTAAAGGGTCTAATTAGGTCCTAAAGGGTCTAAGTAGGTCCTCAAGGGTCTAATTAGGTCCTAAAGGGTCTAATTAGGTTATAAAGGGTCTAATTAGGTCCTAAAGGGTCTAATTAGGTCCTAATTGGATCTAATTGTCCTAAATGGATATAATTGGATCAAATTAGGTCCTAATTGGATCTAATTGTCCTAATTGTCCTAATTGGATGTAATTAGGTCCTAATTGGGTCTAATTGGGTCCTAATTAGATATAATTAGGTAGGACTAAAGGGTCTAATTGGATCTAATTAGGTCTTAAAGGGTATAATTAGGTTATAAAGGGTCTATTTAGGTCCTAATTGGATCTAATTGGATCTAATTAGGTCATAATTGGATCTAATTGTCCTAATTTGATGTAATTAGGCCCTAATTGGGTCTAATTGGATCCTAATTGGATCTAATTAGGTCCTAAAGGGTTTAATTAGATATAATTATGTAGGACTAAAGGGTCTAATTGGATCTAATTAGGTCTTAAAGGGTCTAATTAGGTTATAAAGTGTCTAATTAGGTCCTAATTGGATCTAATTGTCCTAATTGTCCTAATTGGATGTAATTAGGTCCTAATTGGGTATAATTGGATCCTAATTGGATCTAATTAGGTCCTAAAGGGTTTAATTGGATCTAATTAGGTCCTAAAGGGTCTAATTGGATTTAATTAGGTCTTAAAGGGTCTAATTAGATTATAAAGGGTCTAATTAGGTCCTAATTGGATCTAATTGGATCTAATTGTCCTAATTGGATCTATTTATATTCTAATTGGATCTAATTGTCCTAATTGTCCTAATTGGATCTAATTAGGTCCTAATTGGGTCTAATTGGATCTAATTAGGTCATAGGGCTAATTAGGTCATGTAATTATAGGTCTTAGAGATAGTTAGGTCATGCAATTAGGTCTAGAATGGTGCAGGAGCACACCTAACTCAACCCCTAGCTCCTTATTTCTGGCATGTATTGACTCTAGCCAAGTCAGGAGAGTGTGTGTGGACCTTAGAAGGTCTTTTGCTTTTCCCTAAGATGGATATGCCTAGGTCAATCCATGTCTAGATAGGTTGCTTGTTTAGTTTCTTGTAGTTGTGTGTGTGAGAGGTAGGTTGTAAGCCTCTGGAAATCCAACCAAGGCATTGGGAACTTTGGATAAGCTCTTGGTATCACTAGTGCTCGACAACTCCTGCCAGCTCAGCCAACACTTCCAGCTTGGCAAGCACTTCCAGCTCAGCCTACATTGGTGCCTAGCAGCTCAGCCAACACTAGAGCTCGGCTTGCTCTACTATTGCTCGGCAATATTCAGTCATAACGGCTTGTGAAAAGAAGATCTTGTCTTTTATGAAAAGTATGGTTAGTGTAACAGTTCCTGAAGATATTCTTGCGAATAAATGGACCGTTAGGTTTGTTTCCTATGAGAGGATGGTTACTAATAACATCTAGAGCATTCATTTTTGGATATCTAGAGAGTGGAAATTGTAGAAGAAGAGAAGCTATAGGAAAGTTAGAGATTTGCATATTATTGTACTATTTTGTTTTTGTTTCCAGTAATGAGAAGTTGCAGACTGTGTGTTTAGTGGATATCAAGTTTCTTTGTGGTTCCTTTTACATGCAAGTAGATTAGTTACTTTATTTTTCTATTTTGCAAGCTATTAGTTCTTCACCTATTCTAGGTTGTAAACAGTAATGGCCCCTCGAGATTCCTGAATCCATGGTGAGAATCATGTGTTGGGATGGAACTCGAGAGAAGCCCTTGTACATAGTTTCCTTTTTGTTTTTGGTAGGAGTAGCAACAAGTGTGAATCTGGAGATCTTACCCTAGGCGAGCTTGGAAATAGTCTAGCTAGGGAAGAGAATGAAAGCAATGTTCTGAAAACATTGGTTGAGTGGGAAGAATGAGTCTATTTGTGTAGGTTTAGTAAGGAGGAGAAGAAAATAATTTTGATGGGGACTGAGTCTGAAGAGGAGGTAAAGTTGAGAGAGACTTACCTTAGTTTGGGGTTATGAACACCCTAAGGGATCTAGGAAAAAGATCTCAGAACAGAGCCAAGATGGTTCTGTAGCAACAACAAGACTTATGTCCACATAATAGAATTAGGTCTTAGGTCTAATTATGTCCTAATATAGGTCTAATTACATAGAGTTTCTAGGGTTTAGGGTCTTAGGTCTAATTATCTAAGGTTTACGGTTTAGGGTCTTAGGTCTAATTAGGTAGGGTTTAGGTTTTAAGGTTTAAGGTTTAGGCTCTTAGGTCTAATTAGGTAGGGTTTAGGGTCTTAGGCCTAATTAGGTAGGTTTTTGGGTCTTAGGTAGATAATTATGTCCTAATAGGTCTAATTAGGTCTTCTTTATCAAATTAGGTATTGCAATATCATGCTTACATGTTTCATTAAGACAAGTCATAATCATCAACTTAAAATATGGAGAGAGAGAGAGAGAGAGAGAGAGAGAGAGATGTACCTTGTTTCTTATGATAATATTTTTCCTGAGCTTCTTCATGTAGTCTTTGTTCAGTCACTTCTGAATAATGTCGTGTACTCTTATTTAGCCTTCTTTTTTATTTTCCATCACAATTTGAAAAATTGTCTTCCTTTTCCAAAATGTGAATAAATTTGAAATTTTTGAATCAATAAGATGACAAAAACATTTATTTATTTATATGTAATCGTTCTGAACCTGAAACGACACCTAATAGACCGACATAGGTTTCTATCAAAAGTCATCTCTAACTTTCTATCAAAACTTATAAATTTTGATCGAAAGTGCTTTGGTAAATGACAAACAAACACCAAATCATGAAAATACTTTTGATAGAAAGTAGTTTCAATCAAAACTTAATAGTCTCGATCGAAAGTAGTTTCTATCGAAACCCTCTGAATATTGGTCATTGCAAAGGTTAAGAGAAATTTACAGTTTTCATGGCTTCGGGGCTCAAGTGCGGGGCTCAAATGGAAGAATATGGAGATGTCCTTCTTCATTACACAAGTAGTCTAAATGAGCTTTCTAAAAAATAATATTTGACAATTTTTGAATTCATTAGGTCTATGTTTTGTGACGTGCATCAAATGTAGGTTTTTTTTATCGAAAATAAACCTCCAAGTTTGACGTTCAATGAAAAATAATAGAAAAGAGAATTTTTTTTTTGAAAAATAAAAGTGCCCTCTGGCTTTGAGTCTACATTTTATATTAAAAAAAGAGTTCTGATAAATACACAACAAGTTATAAGCTATGTAGTCAAGGTATGTCAAAATTATGGTTTACACTATTTCAAACGTTAATAAAATATGCAATAATCATGATAATGTTGTCAAACCAATTGCATGCCCTCCGTATGGATGTTAAAAACCCAAATTCAAAAGAATCATATTGATATCTATTTTAGAAAAAAATTTATGCCCTATGAATTCAATGTAACTTTTTGAAAATTACGTTTGGGTCATAAGAGACTCCTAGGAGGGGCTAGATGAGCTGCCACCTTCATGTGGTTGGCCATGTTAAGTAGAGAATGTTAAAATGTTCTCAAAACAAAGAGAAGCTCAATATTTTAAGGTCCCACTCCATGCACATGAAAAATATTTTTTTTTAAAAATGGCACGGTATTCAGTGAACGAACAATGCCAAAACACTACACGCAACGTCTAGATGTTGGAATAGTCTGATAGGTGGACGCCACATGTACAACATCTCTATCACATACCATCATAATACCAACACTCATAATGTGTAACAACAACATACTAACCCTCATAGCTAGTGCATATTTTGATGGTCGTTATCGTCACAATCAAGATAAGTAGAGCCACCGTCGGTGATTTCGACACCAAAGCTGCAATAGCGGGTCGTGTCGCTTTCCCGACGGTGTAGTGTCATAATTGTGATGCATAGCTATTGAAAAGAGGTCTTAAATATACTAGTGACAAAAAGATCAAGTTTTTTATCAGAATAAGTTTCATTTGGATGTGAAGACATACCTGTATCCAACACTTGATTAGAAAATGCACCTGAATTTGCTCCTATTGTATTTTCTTCTTCAACTTTTGCACCCATCATGGTGTCCTCATTCTTCTCCTCTTCTGAAATGATTGTTGAACTCAATGCTCCATAATTATTTTATTTTTGTATTCTTTCTCTTCTTTCTCGTTGTCATTTTTTCTCCTTCTCTCTATTTTATACACCCTCATCAACTGTCAGAACCTTTCTTTGCCTCTTTCTATGTTTTTTGATCCCATGTTTGCACTAAAATTTGAATTCAAATTAATCCCTTCTTGTCAGATCTAAAACAAGACAGAAAAAGAGAATGTAGATTCAAAATATTCTTTCTGCTGCATGGATATGTCATAAAAATGATTGAATAATCGTCAATCATTGAGATCAGTCCCACAGTCTATTTTTTGTCTCCAACAGATCTTTCAAAAATGGGCACCTGTTGTTTAAATAGAAATGGGTACCCATTTATAAAACGGGCGCCCGCTTATGAAACAGGTGCCCGTTTATATTTCAACAGTCCAAATAGAAATGGGCACCCATTTTTTGAATTTTAAAAAATAGGTGCCTGTTTCTTAAAACCGGGAGTGGGAATCGTACATCCATCCTGGTTTTTGGTTTGAGACAGGCTTAGTCCCACCAAGCGTGTTCTTGGCTTTAAAAATATGGCTAAGGCATTGATACATAAAATTTGTGCTTTGTCGTAATTTTTTGGAGGTCTTCCCGAATGAATTTTTTGATGAAATAAAAACCCATTTCATTTCATATTTTACAGATTATAAAAATATAAATTTCATAGTGATATGACTAATTTTAGTTTTTTTTACAATATTTATTGTGCCAAAGTGGTACCTAAAGTTGAAATAGTAAGGTTAACTAAAATTTTAATAACTTTTTCTATTTTAATTTTTTGGAAAAATGAATTATATGACATCAATCTAAATAGAATTGCCTTCAAAATAAAAAATAAAAATAAAAAAATAAAGTGAAATTTTCATCAAATTATGGTGGTTGTACACCAGAGGTTTCAAAAATGTACTTTATAGTCAATTAAAATTTAAAAAAAAAAAAATCAATTAAAAAAAAGAAAAATATTCTCATCAATCTTTGATGTTTTAGGTACCTTTCCCCAGAAGGATTTACAAAAATTCATTTATTTAGTTCACAATAGGGTGGTCGTACACGTGTACGGTATGGTCCTGAAACAAACGTTTTGAAAAAGGAGTTTTTAAACATGTCTACTGAAATGTATTTTCTACTATGTGGGTATTCAAATAAATTACATATTTGAAAACTAGTCTCCGCACACTACATTTTATGTTAGTGTATTGTTTTTGAGGTTCAATCTCTAAGTGCCTCAAATTTTGACATCAATTGACAGAAAATTTGAAAAATAGTGAAAACACTTTCACTTTTTGCCCAAAAGTGGGACTCAACTTCTTGCAGTCACCCCAAATTATACATATACATATACACATACACATACATATACATATACATATACATATACATATACATATACATATACATATACATATACATACACACACACACACACACACACACACACACACACACACATATTCAATAGTCTCACAGGATTTATCTAACAAAAGCTACAAAACATCAAAACTCCCTCTTAGCTAGGGAGGATAAACACATGATATAATATTACCTCAGCGTAATATCAAGAATGACATGTTTAAGAATATATTTGATCAAAAGATATTCACCATTAGATATCATCACATGATATCAAGAGTAACGACCACAAAATATCAAGTCACATGACATTCACCATGTACTCATATTAATGGCCTCAGAATATCAAGTCACATGATATTCACCAAGTACTAAAAAATGTCCACAGGTAATGTGCACATGTATCCTCAATGATACTTACCACCGGAACATTCATGGTCTATTTAAGGAACTTAATCCACCATGCAAGATATAATCTATCATGATCTATCTCATACATCATACGATGTCTATCACCATAGAAGGACATGTTTATTTAAGTACCCTAATCTACCATGCAAGATATCACTATCATGATCTATTTTAGACATGATAAGATGTCTATCACAATAGAAGGTCAAGTTATTGTAAGATCGTCACCTTCAAATAACTTTTACAAATACAATTGATAATCATTTTGAAGTCATCACTTCCTCATGATGTACATAGGGGGAAAACCCATTAAAATTCTAGGGTCACACACATGACATCCACCATGCCTAAGCATATAGGGTGGAAACACAAGATTTCACCTCAAACTTCTCTCACAAAGAAGAACTCATTGAGCATATATCAATCTATTGATCTTTTCATCCGAGATTGCTTAAGATAAAATGTCAGAATCCCTCTGAATTTGATATTAATATTCTTTTCCTGCAAGAGCATCCCTTGAAAATATCAATGAAAATAGCTCTTATAGTATGTATAGAAATACATATGAGAGAGAGACTACAATGAGTAGATAAATGTAATATTCAATGATAATAAATACTTATTTGTGCATCAACATCCTTGACACAAGTTGATTCAATGAAGGTCCATATACATCAAATCAGAAAACACCTTAGATTATTTGAGAGACATCTCCCCACTAAGGATGGTTCAAAATAGGAATGTAACATTGGTTATTATTCCCCCCCAAAATGTAAAATTTCCACTCTTATATCATTGAACAATTCTCATGTCTTCTTGTGAAATGAATTGATTTCTCCAAGAGAGGTGAAAAACTATAATTAATGCTTTCTTTCTAGAAAGAGACACCCTTCTTTGAATATGTGCTTCTTTGTTAATGCTTGACCACGATCATAAAAAAATAATATATCTCTTTAATGAAAGCCGCTACAAGGTATAACTAATAATTATGGAAATCATTATGTATAGTTTGCAAATTCATCATCCTCAACCTCTTACTAAATAATGCTTCTTTTCTTGAATCAAGTCACATTATTCAAATATCAATGCATAAATTATGTCTTCAATGAATTTCCACATTTAGGAATGACATAGTTGCCAATATATACTTGATGTTTTCTTCTTAATAGATATGCTACAATTCACTTGACCTTAATCTTTGGACTTGGTGTGGACAACATTTTTCAACACATATTCACTCACTGGATTTTACATAGACCCATACATAGTCAGTCATAACTTTTTAACCTGACACTTTCTCTCCAATCGCTCCAGTGAAATGCTTAGCAATTTGTTTATCACCAACATATCCAAAATGTAGAAAAATCCAATAGTGTATTTGTGACATATGGTCCATGTACTGAGATTGTATTTTCTGAGATAGTCACACATTCACCATCAACAAACTACTCTCTTACATTTGCAGTCTGACTCTGATACCATGTTAATTTTAGGATAGTTGCAAATGTAACAACATTCTATTTTTTTGTAAATGTCACGATCTCTCTTGCATTTATATTAAGGATGAGGCAAGGAGAGACATGTCCCAAGATGGTACATGTCTATTCATTATTATGTGATTAAGATAATGATGATTGATTTTATATATATATATATATATATATATATATATATATATATATATTCAACAGTCTCATAGGATTTATCCAACAAAAGCTACAAAACATCACCAAATATAAATAGTAAAATTAATGTACACTTCAATATCTATAGATATTCTAGACACTTATTTATGTAGACTATAATCAAAATATTTTCTTTTGCATTAGATAAATTTAACTTCATAAACATGGATCTAAATCATGACTATGAACCTATTCAATATATACAAAATAACTCTCAATGATCTCTTGGATTTTATTTTTTGGATTTTTAGAAAAGTAGAATACTACTGAATTCTTAGTTTCTTTTGTAAAACTAGTGGTATTTAAAAATACCTTGATAGACAATAAAATTAAAATATATCTATTGATTCTAACATATAATCATGCAGGAGCATCTTGGTATCTTGGCAATCTCGCATCAACCAAAAATATTTGTTTTCCTATTTTCTTGTTTAATCAGTCTCTTTGTTTCTTCCTATGATCGTTATGTATTTATTCTTGGTGGATGTGATCCTTGTAGTATATTTATGGAATTGTGTTGGACCTTCTCCTAGGTTCACACATCATTTGGTTGCTTTGCGCATGAGATATAGCTTATTCTTGGAGGACTATATTGTTCTTCATGTATTCCAGCTAGTTCTTGGTGTTTCTAATCTCGCGAAGGTTTTCCTGATCGATGAAGCTTAACAACTCATTTCTTGATGATATTATGTTTGTGGTTGACCTACTTGAGGGATCACAATTCATTTTCCACTCATTGGGTGAAGATCCTTATGATTTTAGGTGCTGCCCTATTTGTCGTAATACATTTCCCTTTCATTGGGAAATACAATCTTTCTTGGCTGACCTGATATTTGTGAAGGCTTTATAAAATCTTGTATTTGATTTCCTTGGGAAAGGAACTGAGACAAAACATAATAAAACCTTATAACTTGTAGAGATCGGATCTATAGATTGGATGGAAGAAAGTACCTATAGAAGGTTCATGTTATTTTTGTAGATCATATAGAAAGATAACTTGTTGAGGGTTCTAATTAGGCATGTATGCCTAGAATGTATTGTTGTTTACAATAGTGGCATGCAATTATTTTATCTTAATAAGGAGGCTCATATTATATTTATTTATTTTTCTTTGTTAGCTTCTATTATATGACTCTTGCTGTAAGGATTTGTTTGAACTCTATGAGTTCCCACTATCCTTGAGTGTATCAAGTGGTATCAGAGCTTTACAACCTAGGGTTGCCTTGTGGCATGGCGGAAGAGAGGATCTGACCTACAATAGTTGAATATTGTGAAGATGGATAGAAGAAATGCTAGAGGTGAAGCGAGGAATGCAGATCTAGCTGTCTTGGACATGTTGAGACAAATTGCTGGTAGAATGGAGGCGGTGGAAACAACTCAGAGGAGACAACAAAACATTAAAGATGTGAGTGATGAAGAAGGAGATGAACAAAATTAGGAAATGGAAGGAGGGAATAATAAGGAAGAACCAAAGTTAAATCAAGAAGAAGAGAGGTTCATTAGAGACTTGACCATTGTAAATAAGAGACTTCATTTGAACCCACTTGACTATCATGGTAACCTCTATCCAGATGAATTGATAGATTGGATCATAGAAATGGACAAGTACTTTGAACTTGAAGGAATCAACAAGGAGAAGAAGGTAAAATATGTCTGCACTAAGTTAAAGGGACATACATGCTTATGGGTGGAACACTTGTAGACATATCGACAAAGAAGGGGTAAAGACCAGATAAAATCTTTGGATAGGATGGTGAGTAAATTAAAGGATAAGTTTTTGAATTAGGATTATCGAGTGAGTTTGTTTCAAAAGTTGCAAAACTTGAAGTAGAGGGACTTAAGTGTTAAGAGTTATACTAAGGAGTTTTACAAGCTAAACACCATATTTGACCATGTAGATGATGAAGATGAACAAGTTACTCATTACCATAATGGTTTAAGAGTGTTAATACAAGATGAAAACAATCTAATAGAGATTAAGAGTGTGGAAGAATGTTACAATTGGGCTTTGAAGGCTGAAGAAAATTTGAACCGAAATAATGAACCAAGGCAAAGAGATAGAGGAGAAAAGTTTTAGAGAGTTTGATCTAGTAATAATGTTGGAGGGGGAAGATCTTCTGAAGATCACAACATAAGTGAATCAAAAGCTAAGGATAATGATTTCTATAGGAGAGATGATAGAGGTTCCTATCGCAATGAAGGTCAAACTAGTGGCGATAGAAGGAAGTTCAGTTGAACTTGTTTCAAATGTGGCAAATCATGACATAGAGTCTTTGAATGCAAACAAGGGAAATTTGAGAGGAAGGCATAAAGAAGTAGGTGAACAAAATTTGTAGTTGAAGAGTCCTCCAAATCAGTAAACAATGTAACCAAGTAGAGGATGGAGAAACTTTGATAACTTAGAGAGCCCTATTCAAAAGATAATAAGATATAGAACCATTACAAAGGAAGAACTTGTTCCGAACCAAATACAAGGTACAAGACAAGGTGTACAAAGTTTTCATAGATAGTGGATTCTCTAATAATCTTTCCTCAGAGGTGTTGGTGGGAAAAATGAAGTTGAAAATATTGAAGCATCCTAAACCCTATTAGATTGAATATGGATACAAGATGAAAAAAGGTACTAGTAACTGAACAATGCCTAGTTAAATTCAAGATTAGATAGTATTATGATGAATTTTTGTCTGATATTATGCCTATGGATGTATGTCATATCTTGTTGGGTAGACCATGGTAGTATGGTAGGCAAGAATACATGATGGTAGGAAGAATGTATACATAATTGTTGCTAATGGAAGGAAGGAAATTGTTTTACCTTTAGAAGAACCCCTAAAGAGTGAAGTGTGTACCAGTGCTCAAATTTGTTTAGTGGATGGAAAGAAGTTCTATGATGGCATGCGGAATAATAATGTGTGTTTTTATTTAGTGCCCAAGAAGTCTAAGGAGATTGTGTTAGAAGAATCTATTATCCAAAAGAAACTAGATTGTTGAATCAATATGCAAAGATCATATTCGATAATGTTCCTAATGGAATACCACATGTGAGGAGTATTATTCATTGTATGGACTTGATACCAGGAGCTATTTTGTCTAAAAAGGCAATCTATCAAATGACACCAGTATAGAATGAAGAACTCAATAGGAAAGTGAAAGATTTGTTGTAGGGAGGACTAATCAGAGAAATTTTTAGTCTGTGTGCAATGCATGCAGTGTTAGGACCTAAGAAATATGGATAATGGAGGATGTGTAATGATTGTAAAGCCATCAACTGGATCACAATCAATTATCAATTTCCATTGTTAAGGATGGATTATTTGATGGATTGTTTGAGTGGAGCCAAATATTTCACCAAGATAGATTTGAAGAGTGGATATCATCAAATTAGAACTAGAGAAGGTGATGAGGGGAAGACCACATTCAAGACAAACAAAGGATTCTATGAATGGTTGGTATGCCTTTTGGATTGTCTAATGCCCCAAGTACTTTCATGAGGTCGATGAATGAAGTTCTAAAGAAATTCTTAGGTAATTTTTTCATTGTATATTTGGATGATATCTTGATTTTCAGTAAGAGAAAAGAGGAGTATTTGATGCATGTTAGAAAAGTATTGCAGAGGTTAAGAGAAGAAAAGTTGCTAATCAACATTAAGAAATGTACTTTTATGAAAGAATAGTTTCTATACTTGAGATTTATAATATTTATTGAAGGATTGAAGATGGATCCTGAGAAAGTGCAATCCATTGTTGAGTGGCCTACACTAAAGAATGTTGGAGAGGTAAGATCATTTCATGGGTTGGCTAGTTTTTACCGAAAGTTCATCAAAACTTTAGCTCAATTTGTGGATTGATGACAAAATATGAGGGAAGATAGGAAGGATTTTAAGTGGATGCATTGAGCACAAAGGAATTTTTAATTTCTAAAGCAAAAGGTGACAGAAAAACTGATGTAATCTTTACCTAATTTCAATAAGCTATTTCAAGTAGATTGTGATGCTAGTGGAAATAACATTGGGGCTGTCTTGAGTCAACAAGGGATGCCTGTTACATATTTCAGTGAAAATTTAAATGATTCTAAGATAAGGTATTCAGTGTATGATCATAAATTTTATGACATAATTAAAGCATTGAAGAAATACAGACATTATTTTCTACCCCGGGAGTTTATACTATATATTGATCATCAAGCATTAAAGTACTTCAACAACCTAGGTAAGTTAAATTAGAAACATATGAGATGGGTCGAGTTCATACAGAGCTATATATTTGTGTTGAAACATAAGAGTGGTGTGTCAAATAGAGTTGTTGATGCGTTGATTAGAAGAAGAGCTTTGTTGATTGAAATGAGGATAGTAGTATTGGTATTTGAGGAGTTAAATACATTGTATGAGGATGGTCTAGACTTTGATGAAATTTGGAAATATTGCAAAGAACCTATTTTTGTAGACAAGAGTAAGTGGTTAGATTATCTTATTCAAGATGGAATGTTGTTTAATGGAAGTCAATTATGTATACCTATAAATTCTATGAGAGATAATCTTGTTAAGGAGAAATATAGTGGAGGATTGGTAGGACATTTTTGCATTGATAAGACAATAGCTTTGGTAAGTGAGAATTACTTTTGGCCACAAGTTCAGAAGGATGTGTGAAGTTTTTTTCAGAATTGCAAAGTGTGTCTAGTTACCAGAGGTAGTGGTCACAATGTGGGATTGTATACACCTTTAATAGTAATAATCATACCTTGGGAAGATATCAATATGGATTTTGTACTTGGTTTTCCAATGACACACAAATGACATGATTCAATCTTTGTGGTAACAGAAAATTTTTCTAAGATGACACATTTCATACCTTGTAAGAAGACTACAGATGGAGTGCATTTTGCAGATCTATTTTTCAAGGAGATTGTGAGATTACATGGATTACCTAAAATCATTGTCTCAAATAGGGATAGTAGGTTTGTTGGTTATTTTTGGAGAAAACTTTGGAAGAAGATGAAAGCTAATTTGAATTACAGTTCTAATTTTCATCCATAGACTGATGGATAGACTAAGGTTGTGAACATGAGTTTAGGGAAATTTTTAAGGTTTTTAGTTGGAGACAAGCCAAGCAATTGCAATTTAGTTTTGCTTCAAGAAGAGTTTGCACATAATAGTTCAGTAAATAGGAGCACAAGAAAGACACGATTTGAGATAGTTACTGGGTTTATTACTAAGGGAGTGGCAAAATTGAATCATATCAATCATGATGTTAAGAAGAGTGCTGAAGGAGAACAATTTGCAGAAGTTATTAAGTCATTATATTAAGGAGTTACGCAACATTTGGAGAAGATGAATCAAACTTACAAAAAGAGATTAGACATGAAACAAAGACATAAGGAATTCCTAATAGGAGATGAAGTTATGGTGTACTTGCAGAATGGAATATTTCTTATTGGTACTTACAACAAGTTGAAGATGAAGAAATTTGGACCTTGTAAGATCTTGAGAAAATTTGATTTAGGGAATGCTTATGAAGTGGAGTTACCAGAAGACGTGCATATATTACCTATATTCAGTGTTGCGGACTTGTATGGATATCATGAATAAGATTATAGTAGCAATGATGGGCCAGATATTGAACAACAATATCTTAAGAAGAAAATAGCGAAGGTTTTGGATAGTAGAGTTGGTAGAAGTACAAGAGGTAAGTAGTTTATGGAGTATCTTGTCAAATGCAAGGACAAACTAGTAGAAGATTCTTCATCAATTTCTTAGAATGAGGTTGACCATTTTGGTTTTTCTTTGGCCCCACTAAAGTGAGAGGCTCACTTTTTAAATAACCCTGGGTGTTTGATGTAGGAGCGTCTTGGGATCTTGGAAATCTTGAATTAACCAAAAAATATTTGTTTTCCTATTTTCTTGTTTGATTAGTCTCTGTGTTTCTTTCTACGATCATTCTATATTTACACTTTGTGGTTGTGATCCTTTCCACTTGTTCGTTGCATTGTGTTGGACATTCTCCTAGGTTTGTGCATCATTTGGTTACTTCACGCATGAGATCTTTCTTATTCTTGGAGGACTATCTTATTCTTCATGTATTCTGGCCAGTTCCTAGTATTTCTAATCTCACGAAGGTTGTCCTGATTGGTGAAGCTTAATGAATCATTTTTTGATGATATTATGTTTGTGACTGACCTACTTGAGGGATCACGATTCATGTTCCGCTTGTCGGGCCTAAATATCCTTACGATTTTAGGTCCTAACCTATGTGTTGTAATACATTTTAATTTCATTGGGAAATATAATATTTCTTGGCCAAACTGATATTTGCGAAGACTTTATAAACTCTTGTATTTGATTTCCTTGGGAAATGAATTGAGAGAGAACATAATAGAACCTTATCAATTATAGAGATCACATCTATAGATCAGATGGAAGAAAGTACCTATAGAAGGTTCATGTAGTTGTAGTTGTAGATTATATAGAAAGATAACCTTTTGAAGGTTCTAATCAAGCTTGTATGCTTGGAATGTATTCCTATTTACAACTGTGGCATGTAACTAGTTTATCTTAATAAGGAGGTTGATATTGCATTCATATCTTGGTCTTTGTTGTCTTCTGTTGTGTGACTCTTGTTGAAAGGATTTGTTTGAACTCTATGATTTACCACTGTCATTGACTACATCACATAATTTCTACGTGATTTTTTGTGCTAAAAGAAGTGTGATCAAAGATCCTTATAGCAAGATGCAGCCAAAAGTGTGAGAAGATATAATGCCCTCTGGAAATTTTCAAGCAATTTAATTTTTACAAGTTCCCTTTCTCTTATATAAATCATTATAGAAGCATATTAATAGCATTAGGGAATTAATTTCATTGAATTTATCAATAATGGATATTACTCCATTAAGAACCTTGAAGTGAATCCAACCTGCTTGAAGTGAATCCAACCCGTAAAGATAAACCAAAGGTGGTAGTAAATTTCCTACTAAATCATACCATAACCAAATTTGATGTGTCTATACGAATCATTTAAAATAATACCATGAGTTGTAGATTTCATAACATTTTAAATTTATGCACTAAATATGAAGCCGGTCTGATACATTCATCCTAGTATCATCCTCGTGTTTATTAAATAACTAAGTCTAGAAATAAAAGGCTTATATAGATTATTAGGAGAATATTGAGTTTGAATAAGAGAATAGGAGATGACAAGTCAAGTTATGTGTGGTGAGCTAGCAAGCCAACTTAAAAATATTTATGAGTAAATACCCATTTGAATTGGTATATGGATTAGGTTCCAAAATGTCATTCAATTTAGAGATGAATGCATATCAACGAGTGCAAGATGTTTATTGAGAAGAAAAAACTACAACCTTTGATAGAAAATTATAAATAATATAATTGAATGAGAGTAAGAGGATTGCATGTGAAAAATATTGTCACATGAGGAAACAATTTATTTTTTATTTGACAGAAATCATTATAGAGAAATTTCCAAGATAGAGATTTGGTCATCATGTTGAAAATTAGATCCATTGATAAATGAATTCATGGGAAGTTCAAGATCTCTTATGGCTTGGGCCATATGAAATTATAGAGCAGTATAGTTACAATGTGTACTGTCAAAAAGATTTGGTAAGAAATTTTAAGGAGTTACACATTCATGGTCAACATCTGAAGCATTACTTCATATGAGTAATGATACTTTACCTCATAAATTAATAGTTGGATATTATAACATTCCTCATTATCTTTTAACTTATTTAGTAGAGTCCTAGTCACATTGTACATAAACTTGCGTAAAGGCTATCTAGGCTTTTACCTCACCTCATGTAGATTCACCAAGTGCCCAACTACTTGTCCATAAAGTCCTACACTTGTTTCATACTTGCAGGGGTAGTCAAAGTTTGACTCCTACTTTGTCATCTCTTCTTGCTTTCCTTTAAAAACAATGCTACATTGCACATTTAACAACTCATGAACACATGACGTTTGATATTTCTCATTTTATGGCCGTGTCTAAACTTCTTAGGAATAAAAACTCAAAAATTGATCACATATAGGTTATTAGAACATCACACACAATAAACCATTTAAATATTAGAAAATTAAAATAAAAAAAGAAAAGATTCAAAATAAGTTCAAAACATAGATACAATTTTTATCTCTAATATATATATATATATATATA